>CP139504.1:36494593-37094593 GCA_021014915.2 Artemisia tridentata subsp. tridentata
GTTTGATTCGGATTGAGGATGATATGGTGGTTGACGGATTTTGTTTTTGATTTGTGTTTGTGTTTTATTTGGGTTTATGACTGAAATTGTTAAAAGGGTTTAGGATTTGTGTTTGTGTTTAAGTTTGTGTTTTTCTGGATTTTTGTTTGTGTTTAAGTTTATGATTTGGATTTGTGTTTGTGTTTAAGTGTGTGTTTTTCTGTGTTTGACTGAATTGAAAAAGAGAGATAAGTAGGTGGGATAGATAAAATGACACAAATACCCTTACTTAACTGCCACGTGTCCAAGTTAACGACACAATGTTTGCACCGTTCGTCCTCGTGGATGCATTGTGTTTGACTATTACTAACGGAGGGATGTGTATGTTGCAACTTTTTCGGGAGTGATATATCGTGCGAAATGGGGTAAACCACAAGGATGTATTTTGGAGTTTACTCTTTTCTTTATAATGAAACAATCATGACTAGAAAGAATAATATTACAACAAATACACACACTTTATATAGTAGAATAGTACAATATTTCTGTAACAAACATTGGCTATAACAAACATTATACAACAAGAATGGTGGCTGGAAACTTTGCTACAACGCATCATAGTGGTATTGTTAGACAACCAAGGCATTGAAAAACATTGGTGATACATGTTACTCTGAAAGTTTATGTATAACTGTTTGTAACTGAGAGCCTCTTGACCCACTGGCTCTCATTTATTGACCATGAAATCGGGTTCCCCATGGCACACCATCTTAAAGTTTATGTATAACAAAGGTGTTCTCGCCATCTACAATATACGAGTGGTGTTTAGCCGTATATATTTATAACAAAGTCAAGACCACCACTGATCGTTAGTAACAACTATACTCTTGGATCCAATTATTTTTGTTTTTCCAAATATGGTGTGTGATTAGTTAGCATCTATAAGAAATTAAACTATTTTGAAAAAGATGTAAGAACCATGTAACATATAAACTAAACTTTGTTAAGGATATCATGAGTTAACTGAAGATATCATGAGGATATCATCACTTCATTATTGTTACAGATGACGTACATAAAAACTAAACTTTGTTAAGGATAAAGCATATATATTTACCTCAACTGATGTTGAGAATCACAAATGTAGGATGAACTGATGAACAAAATTAGGTGAGAAAAATGGCTGCTCTAGGGGTTTCTTTTTATCGTTTATGATTTTTTGTGCATTGCACATGTTAGGAATGTATATCCCCTTTTTTTACGGGACTTTTTTCGAAGAATGAAGGGTCGTTTGGTTTGTAAGTGGGATTGTAATGGGATTAAGATTTTGTATTGGTTTGAAAGAAAAGTAGGAGATATAAAATATATGATAGTTTAAAAAATTGTTTGTTTAAAACTTATTATTGAAAACCTATAATAGATTTTAGAGTTAATTTCAAAAATGGTCCCTGTGGTCACTCGGGTTTAACACTTTTAGTCCCCATACTTTTTTTAACGGATCTGCTCTCCAAACTTGCAACCCATAACGGGTTTAGTCCCTTGACCATATATTCCGTCTGTTTGACCGTTTTCTTGGTTAAGTGACTAAACCTTGAGGGGTAATTAGGTCTTTTTATGTGGGGTTGTCTCTTACACTTAGTATAAGCAAGTGTGATAACTGCTTTCACTTGCAAAAACACAACACACGCATCAAACACAAACATGAATCGACATATTGTGGAAAAAAGTAAGTGTAATATTAATTTGGTTAAAAAACCCCTAATTTGATGTTTGACCTAATTTTTTTGTTTTCTTTTTTGTAATAGCCAATTAATTGTGGGAAAAAGATACAACTTGAACTAGTTAATGTAATAGCCAATTCTTGATTGAAGGTAAGAAGATGAAGACGATACTTATTATCAGTTTCAACTTGAACTAGTTAATGTAATAGCCGTTTCAACTTGAACTAAACAAGTTGCTTAAGATCAAGTTGTATTTTGGGTTTTTGATGAATGGAAAAAAAGCAGTTTCAACCATAACTGAACAAGTAGCATTTAACTTTAATACATTACAAAGTACTTGCATTCATAGATGCAGATTACATTACTAAAAGTACCATCAAAAGCATAAGTCTTGCATAGTAAACCTTAAAAGCTACCACATGCTCTGTTTCCCTTTCCCTTTTGTTTCTGGCATGCTTCTTTTCCCTCTTCCTTTGATTCCTTCCCAAATGTGCTCATTGCAGAGCCCTAGAACCTGTTCCCTCTTACCTGGTATTGAAATAGAATGAGTTTCAACATGAGGATTGACTGACCTTGTACACTTTTTTGGAGTTTTTGAAAGAGCTTGATCATCCTCAGAAGTTGAATGATAACTTGAGACAAAGCTATGCAGAGAGCTAAGTTCAGAGTTGGACTTTTTGTTCACTGATGTTGAATAATTGTAAGGTAGATTCCATGGGGGTTGGGGAGACATGAGCTCCTCGGATGATGTTGAATCTGAGGAAATTTCGATGATGCCTGGATTGGAAGTCATGGTTGAGTAGGTTGTGTAAAAGTTTGGGTGAATACAGGTTTGTTGAGTAGGTTGTGTGTATGCATAACCCAAGTTAAAGACCATTATAGTCAAATTAGTCAAGGATAGAGTAAATGCAATTCAATGTTCGGTTGGTAAAGTGGTTCATGTACTTGTAACTTTGTGCAAATTGTGTTAAATGTAATTGAATGATAAGAGACCTTGACTGTGTAATTTGACTTTTAGACCATAACTGTGTAATTTGTGCAGATTGTGCAAATTGTGCAGATTGTGCAAAAGATGGTTTAAACCATAACTTTGTGCAGATTGTGCAGACTTTTAGACCATAACTTTGTGCAGATTGTGCAAAAGATGGTTTAAACCATAACTTTGTGCAGATTGTGCAGACTTTTAGACCATAACTTTGTGCAGATTGTGCAAAAGATGGTTTAAACCATAACTATGTAATTTGACTTTTAGAAGTCAAATTACAATATACCAAATTTTGTAATAACTGAAGCATAAATAGCACTAAGAAATCGACATTTACAAGTCAAAATACAATGTACCAAAATGAAATTCCACATTACCAGAAACATACATAAAGGGTTACCAAGTGTTTACATGTGATAGATTTACAAAATAGCCTCACAAGTGGCTAGCCATAAAAAAAAAAAAGTGGCAGTTATACTGCATCAGATTTAGTATCAATCCTAATAAGGGTTATCATATTTAGTCAAACTGTCAAGTCTAGTCTAATGAAATAGTATCATCTGGAGTTAACCCTGGTCCAGGTGATGGTGGCCTGTTGAACTTCTTCCATAACTGGTCCAGTTGCTTTATCCTCTCTGATTCTCTCCTTCTGAACACTGGTGGTGGCTCCTGAACTTCTTCCATAACTGGCTCTTGAACTGCTTCTGTTGATGCACTGCTTGATGCTTGACCTTTTGCTATTTTTTTCCTTTCTTTAGCTTGCTGCAATTGATATTGTGCAACTCTTCTCACAAGTGGTTCCTGCATTGGTTCTTGTTCAATAACTGGTTCTTTTTCTGGTGCTTCAGCATGGATTCTGCAATCTTCAGGTGTGATTCCAATAGGCCAAGCTGGAACAGGTAAAACCATAACATTCTGCAAATGAAAAAGAGTCCAATTAAACTAATGAAAAATTCATAACATTATAAAATGCAAAAACAGTTAAAAAAAAATTCAAAAGAGTAACTTACTCCTAACATTGGTTCTCCATCAACTGGATCCCAAGAAACACCATATCCTATAGGTGTAATTCCACCAGGATACCTGAAAGATCTTGAACCATCTCCTTTTCCTCTACACCTAACAATTTTTCCATTGATGGTCCTAAGCCTAGTGCTAATGCTACTCCCGGCGTCTGTTAAAGTTATGGATATAAATTAATATATGTATGACCAGTTTCGAACACGAGACTTCGGGGTTGCACACATTACGTATGAGTTTTAATGTTTTAATAGTTAATATATTAAGATATGTTTAATTATTAAATTTCACGAAATGAACACTTAACGGTCGTTAGTATTTAACGGGGTTGAAATTAGGGACCAAGAAGGATCTAGAATCCCTCTAGGACTCCTATGGCCGGTCGTATAGAGCTTTAGGAAACCCATTCCTACCCTAACTTGGAGAGAAAGATTTGTGAAGCCTATAAATAAAAACCCTTGTATTCATAGTTCACTAATCTTGAATCCCTAGCAAGCCAAACTTCTCTCTTCTCCTCCCTCTTGTGTCTAACCGATCGAACACCCAAATCCCTTGGGATTTTCGATCCAACTTTCACAATTAAAGTGTTTGGTTTGTTTCGTGATCAAGAACCTAGCTTTTCGCATTGAGACGCTAGTAACACGTGTGTACAAGAACGAAGGACAAGTATACTTTTACTTGTGTTTTTTCCCCATTCGACTTGTGGTTTAGTCGATCCATTCTAAACCCTAAGCTAGGGTTTAACTTGTTCTTGATCACTTGATTACTTGTTTAGCTAGTAATCTAAGGTACGCATATCCTTTTATTTTTTAGTTAATTAATTACTAGTATTTAGATCTTGTTATTCCGCTGCGTGCTTAATGTGTATGTTTATATGTTTAAATAATTGTTATGTTATTCATATTCCAACAGTGGCATCAAGAGCCCGTTAATACTATGTAATTAATTACTAAAACACATAAAATTGAATCTTTGTGATTATTACATGCTTTTGGTGTTCTAGGGTTTTAAAATTTAGCAAACCCTAATTTTTTTTATTTTGGGTCGATCACCCTTTAATTATTATTAGGGTTTATGTTTTGTAAAATTTGTAGAAACCCTAGGTTGCATGTAATTTTTTATGTGTTAATTAATGAATACATGGTTTATGTCATTAATTGAATATGCGTAGGATAGACTTGATTATGTGTTGTGACATAATAATAAGTGCTATTTGGGGATCCATGACAAAAAGCATGCATGTTTTGTCATGGAAGTTGATGTTAATTGTTACATGTTTTACATGCTTATTACTAGCAGCCAATGAAACGGAAACACCTGAGATTACAGTGCCTTCATTACTAGCAGCCAAAGCTGATGTGATCGTCAGAGGATGGTAATCAAAGGGTAAATTACATACTTTCATTACTAGCAGCCAAAGCTGATGTGATGAAACTATGGTAATTTGCAGTTTCTTAAGTTGTTTAACTTAATTGAGTACTTTCATTACTAGCAGCCAAAGCTGATGTAATGAAACTATGTCAAGGCATAAAGATGGGGATAAAACATGCTTACATTTGCAACTGAGGTTGGCAAAATATGTAAATCCCATACATCTAGGAATTGCAATTTAAGATTGGCAGTTGAGTTCGACTCGTACCTTATTAAGTACTTTCATTGCTAGCAGCCAAAGCTGATGTGATGAAACTATGTCAATTTGGATCCTAGTTTTCAGTGAAAATTAAATGGTTAAATGTTATTTACCATGGGTGTTTAATTTTCTTGAAAAAATTAATTATCGAAAGTACTAACTTTTGAACTTTTTCTGTAGAAATGGCCCAACCCGACAACACTAACATGAACAACATGAGTTCTGCTTTCAAGTCAATGATTGAAAGAGAAAAGTTGACTGGGACAAAGAATTTCAATGATTGGTACCGTTCTTTGAGAATTGTTCTGCGAATGGCCAAAAGATTTGAATATCTTAGTAAGCCTCTTCCTACTGCTCCTGCTGGCACTGGATCTAATGCAGAGCATGAAGAGTACAACATTGATTATGAGAAGCACAATGATGTGGCTTGTCTCATGTTATCTGGGATGGACACTCAATTGCAAAAGAAATTTGAGAACTATGGTCCCATGGACATGATCAATGAGCTCAAACGTATGTTTGAGAAACTACCTATGGCAGAGTTATATGACTTGTTAGATTCTCTGCATAAGTGTAAGCAGGATGCTAGTAAACCAGTGAGTGCCCACGTATTGGAAATGAAAGGTTATTTGGACCAATTGGACACACTCGGATGTGGTTACGTGAAAGATGTACAAGTTGGCCTCATCAATCGATCCCTCAACGAGGAGTTGTTTGGTGATTTTGTGCGCAACTTCAATATGCATTGCACGAGGAAGACAATAAGTGATTTACATGCAATGCTTATTGACTTTGAGAAAGGATTGTCAAAGAAGGCACCTACACCTGTGGTATTAGCAATACAAGGTGGTAGGATTACTAAGCCCAACAAACCGCACTACGCGAACAAGAAGGGGAAAGGCAAAGCTGATAAGGGTAAACAGGTTATGTCCTACCAGCCAATGCCTAAGAAGCAGAATCCTCCTAAGAAGAAGGATAAAACCAAGAAGGATTTGGCTAGTTGTCACCACTGCAATACTCCTGGACATTGGAAGAGGAATTGTCCATTGCTGCTAGAGGAGTTGCGTGCAAATAAAAATGCGAAGGCTGAGAATGTCGCGATCACTTCAGGTATTTTTATGATTGAATTATTTTCTTTTCCTCCTAAGCATAATGCCTGGGTATATGATACGGGATGTGGTACTCATATTTGTAACACATCGCAGGGGCTTAGAGGAGTGAAGAAGCTGAACTATGGAGAAAGCTACTTGTACGTGGGCAATGGCATACGTGCAGCAGTTGAAGCCATAGGGACGTTCGATTTAGTTTTACCTTCGGGATTAATTCTAGTTTTGAATAATTGTCACTATGCACCTTCTATCATTAGGGGTGTTATTTCAGTTTCTTTGTTAAAGGATAATGGTTTTGTTCACACATTTACTGATAATGGAATTTTGGTTTCGTTAAATAATGTTTTTTACTTTTATGTAATTTGATGTGAATAGGAAAACACACAAAGAAATATGTGTTGACCCGAGTCGTAGTCCCGATTGAAGGATGAATGGAATTGTGATTCGGGATCGTGATTCGTGAAGTGAATGTGAAAAAGTGAGTGATTGATTTGGTTTTTACACTACGAATATGAAATATAAATGAAAAACAACTAATTAAGCTATGGAAACAATTAAGCTAAGCATACTATCTAAAAATGCAATTTGAAAAATTAAAACGTACGCGAGAAATTTAAAAACGTAATTAAAAGTGAATTTTTAAATTCTAAATCCTAAATTATGAAAATAATTTTCCTAAATTCTAAATATTAAAAGAAAATTCTTGGAAAAAGAAAAATATTTTTTTGACTTTTTATTTATTTTTTAAGAATTAAAAACTAATTTAAACTAATTAAATGATTTAAAAATAGCAAATGATCTTGGAAAAATATGAAAATTTCCAGAAAAATCTAAAATTATAATATCTATCTAGGAAAAATAAATTTAGAACTTAATTAAGCCCAAATAAGCTGAATCAGCCAATAAGCTGAATCAGCCAATAAGCAGGTTGGAATAAGCTAAAGAATAAGCAAAACAGTTCCAGAAATTCCCCAGAGCTCAAATACCAACAAACACACTTTATGAAGCTTAAAACTACTGATGGTGACCAAATAAGCTCTAGGAATAAGCAGATAAGCACTAGAACAGCTGTGATTATGGGACAGAAAACAGCCAACTTTAGGGCTCAATTAAACACTCTAAATAAGCTAATAAGGAGAAACTAATGGGGACAAAAGCTTACTAGAACTAATGAGTATACTAAAAACATAAAAGCCCTAATTATAACTACCCAATTGAACTCTATTTTAACCTAAGAAGGACTGCTAGTTGGCACAATTCTGAAAAATGCAGGTCTGCACAATTTTTAGAGCTAATTGCAGACCTAAAATAAGCTATAAAATAAGCTCAAAATCCTAATCCCAGATATTGCACTAAAAGCCTACTATATGAACTACTTATAAACCAAAAATGAGATCTAGAGCTTAAGTGGTTAAGCCACAAATAAGCTGAGAAAAGTGGTTGTGGGGCTGCTCTGCTCAGTATATACTGAAGCAACAAACCATTTTTTTTTAGCTCTAAACTTTGCAAAATCCAATTGAAACCAAACCAACTATTGCACACTTGCTTAAATAACTAGTTTCAACAAATTACCACAAATTCAGGCTGAGCTTATTGAGAGCTTATTAGGCAGTTTTAGCTTCAAACTTTGCAACTATTTATCCAAAAACCTCAAATGCACTACAATTCCCTTATCATCTAACAACAACAGCAGCATAAACCTCAATCAATCTCAATCAAAACTCAAAATATTGCACATGAACAGTACCTAACTTAAATGCTTAAAACAGTCCTTATCAAAACCTATTTTATCCAACTGTTATGCATCAAATCTACTTATAACCAACTGAAATAAGCTAAATCATCAACTAATCTATGATTACCTAAGCTACTAAACATCAAATAAACAGAAATCAACAAGCAATAAGCATGAAATCTAGATGAACTTACATTATGCAGAAAATTAAGCTAAAATTGAAATGGAACTTACAAACTGCCCCTTAGCTAGAACAAAGGGGTTCTCATATGTAGCCTATCTTTAGATAGGCCAAGCACTTCCCAAACTTGCTTGATCTACCAGAAATTTCCCAAGTTCATCACCTTGATGCCACAGTTGACTTTTTGTTGACTTTTTGAACTTTTGAGTTTTGGACTAGAATTGAAACAAACAATCACTTACAGTAAGCTATTAAGCTTATATAAGCTAATTCTAAATGAAAAACAGCTTATTGAAGCTGTGTTTAAACATTTTTTTTAAAGGTATTTTTCAATATTTTTTTGGATTTTTTTAGATGAAATGAACAATAATTGAAAACAGTGAATCTAAGTGAACTGAGATGATTAAATGAGTGAAAATAAGCTAGATAAGCAATAAAAACTAAATAAGGATCAAAGAGACACGAATTGAAAATAAGAGCAAACTAAAATTTCATTAACCAAACTTTGAAAATTACACTGAAAATTCGAAAATTACATTAACATTATAACAATAACTCTAAAAACTATCTAAAAATTACATGAAAATTAGCCTCCTAACAATGGAAATCTCCCCTCTATTTATAGCCGATGCAAGAAGGTTCTGGGTTGTACACGTTGGCAATCCGCGTGCTTCCTTGAGTCCTTTTCAGCCCTTGATCAATCTTCAATCATCCATAGCCGTTTGATCAATTTCAATGATGTGTCTCAACCAATAGGAGTCTGCCACGTACCCACTCGTGCGTTCCCTGCTCTTTCTGACTCTCTGACACATTCTAGAAGGCTAATGATTGGTCTAAAATACCCTTAATTACGGTGAAAGTGTACGGTTAAATTATTAGGGTTCATTGAATAGTAAAAGTTCTGGGAAAGGGGTGAATTTGGGGTGCAGGTGAAAGGTTGTGTGTTATTTTATTTTTATTTGACTGTGTTTTAGTCTAATTTGACCGGGGTTGGGTCGGGTTAAGGGTAAAGGACAAGTGGGCTTGGGCTTGGTTATAAATGGATTGGGTTTTGGGTATGGGTTGGGTTATAAGATATCCGGGTTTTAAAGTATTAAAGGTTTAAAGAGTTTTAAGTTTCAAGGATCATTTTTGTATTTTCTGAATTTTCAAGGGACTGAAATTGTCAATTTTCCAAAGTTGATCTAAGGGTAATTTTTGACATTTGGTGGATTTCTAAGGGCTGATTTTGACTTTTTTGACCAAACATGTCTCTCCCGGCATCGGCTTTGAGTCCTTTCCATATCTCGTGCTCGTTTTCCCGGTTTTTCCTCGATTTTGTCCTATTTTTGAAATATCCCTCCCTGCATAATCAAAAACACAAAAACACAATATCTTTTGGCATTTTGGTTAGTTTTTGGTCTTTTTGGGTCCGGTTTTGGTCAAGAAAAGGTATGTGAATAAGCACATACCAAAATCCCCCAGACTAAGCTATTGACGTGTCCTCACGCAATGTTATGAAAACACGTTTTTGAAACCGAAAATTTCCAATCTCTTTTTACTAAACTTGAGAAGTAGCAAAATTTTCAAAAGAGATCAAGAAATCTTAAGTTCTAAAAACTCCTCATTTTTCCTTTTATTCTATTTTTGTATTTTTCTCATTATTCAAGTGACGGCTTTGTTGACAATCATTATCTATCGATAATTTTTAGGGTCTTCGAGCAGGAAACACGACTTATAAAGAAGTGACCATACGGATAAAATTCGTCGTCCCTGATTTTTCACGAGTCCCCAAGCCAAGCTTAAAAACTAAATCATTGTTATTTACAAGTTAGATTGCCGACACTACTCATGGAAGCTAATTGTGTATTACTTCTCGTTCCCAAATTCCTATTTTCCTCTATTTATTTTATTTTTGGTGAGAAATGAATTTCTTCAAATTCTCGTTTCGATAATTTTTAATCCGATAAAGATACCTAGTTTAGACGCTAAGTAGTTTCCAATCCTTCCCTCGAAAACCGTTGCATACAAAAATGAGGTCCACATCAAGGTCCTAATTTAACATGATTTTGGAGATATCCCTTTTATGTACGACCGAAACAACTCATCTACGAGTCCAGAGACAGAAGCTTTTATTAGGATATCCCCGGAGTCGAAAGTTGGCATTTTTATTATTTTTAAGCACATATTATTATTCCTCGGCCTTTTAAACAACATAGACAACGACAGCGAACCGTCAAGAATCGGGAGTCTTATTTTGACCTTGGATATTTTTCCTCTGCCTTTTTGAAGTCTGAGTCAACGGGAGCGAACCGTCAGGAAACAGAAAACTTTTATCGGATTTGGATTATTATTATTATTATTATTCATTATTCATTATATATTTTGCCAAATCCCGAGTCCTACGGCTTTTATAGCAATAGAGACAATAGCACGTACTATCAGGAATCAGTTGCCTATTACACCGTAACACTGGCAGTACCTTGATGTGTACCCAACTTTCATAAGCAAGGATTCTCTAAGGAAGAAGTAAAAACTAATTTTCGCCAAAACTAAAATAGCTTTAATTATTCCTAGATTTCTATTTTTGGGTGAAACAAGCTTATGGGAACAAAAAGCCACAAATAACTTTGATGAGCTCTAAAGAGATCCAACTACTCCACATTTAGCAATCTAACTTATAAACAACTCTATCATTTCTCGTTCTTCGCAAATTTAAAATCTTAAATAATAAGATCCGCGAATGCTTAGCCAAATAATCAAGCCATGCATATATAAAGTCAATTATGGGAACTTGCAAACTCTTAAAAAGAATTCGCGTTTTCTAGCTCCTTGTATAAAAGACTAGCAAAAGCTTATAGATTATGTAAGTTAAGGAGACAAGCTAGGGCTCAACACGCCCGGTCAAGTCAGAATTTTATTCCTACTCTCTCCAGCGGAAAGTCAACAAAATGTCAAAATTTATTATATTTTTGCAAAAATTTTTAAATTTTTCTCATTTTTTTTTTGGATTTTTTCAATTTTTTAGAGGAAAAACGGGGTTGCATGAGTAAACGGCAAAAAATGCAAGGCAAAAATCAAATCGAAAGATTACCCCCAGACTAAAACGAGACATTGTCCCCAATGTCTTAAAGATACGGGTATCCTTACAAAAATCTAAGGTCGTTTATTAATTATGCCAAAAGATAGATGTAAAACGATAAGATTTTGGATATCGGATAAGCAACGAATGATGAAACTCGAGTGGAGAGAAGCAAACCACGAGCACGAGAGTCTTCATTATTCGGGCAAATCCTGGACACATCACAAAAAAAAAAAAACCACGAAACAAAAGATATGGAAGAGGGAGCCCTCCTCACGTTTTATTAGAAAATAGAAAGAAGATAGACACGGGGTGCCTCCCGAGAAGCGCTTGTTTTTGTTAACCGAGTCACGAGAGCTTGACTCGGCCCCGAATTTAATTGTCCTTGGGGAAGCATGTGGAAGAGATAATCTCAATCGGACTTTCATTCAAGTTGTTTGGATAAACATTGAAGTATTTGAAAGTTCCACTCCGATGAGATACCAACGGCTTTAGAAGATAAAAGCGGTGATGCCGGGGTCAAAAACTTTGTCTTCGTTTCTGGCTGGAAACGATAGTAAAGTTTCAATCAGAGATAACTCCGGGCAGAACGGGAGTTCTTGAACAGAAAGAAGTAGAGTAGAATTACTTTTCTCCAGAATTAAAAGTTCCTTAGATGAGGCAGGAAACTTTAAATTCTTATCAAGAGTTAATTTCATCAAAGGATGAATTTCACCATCATCGAGTATACCTGGATTAAACACTTTGTCTTCACAAGAAAACTCAGCAGGGTACTCGATGGAGGACTCAATGGAGAAAAGGAAATCATCCTCGGGAGAATGAGGAGATAAGTCATGAGAAACAATTGTGGCATCCTCAATTTTGGTTTCCATTTTAGGGTCTTTTTCAGTAGGTTTGCCATATAAAAGATTTTTCCATTCGGTTTGATCGGCCCTAAAATCGAAGAGGTCATCATCATTTTGTAAATCATTAAGCTCGGTGTAAGAATCAGATGATGGAGCATGGTATAAAAGATTTTCAACTTCTTTAAGATCAGCATGAAAATCAAAGAGATCATCATCATCTGATGGAAGTGGATCGTCATGAGCGAGTTCATCGGCGAACTCCTCGGGATAAGAATCACATTTAGACGGATCACGGTTCAGCAAAAATTCCAATTCTCTTAAGTCAGATTCAAAATCAAAGTTATCGTCCTTATCCCCCGGTGGGATTGGATCGATATGAGTGAGTTCATCGGCGAACTCCTCAAGAAGAGAATCAATACTAGAAGTGGTACTGCCACTACTTTGCTCTTCTGATTTTGAATCAACAACTTGAACGGATTTAGGCGGCTTTTCCTTAACATCTTCCGGGGGAAGGGAAAATAATGGTTCATCAAATTTCTTTTTTAATAACGAGACATCTTCCCCGGGATCACTATCGGTCTCAACAATTTCCGGCGAAATTGGAGCATCATCAGACAACACCTCGAGCTCTTCCCTCGAGATATCACTTCCCTCAATCGGAGGAGAAGGATGGGAAGAGTCGGAAAGGACAGAATCAACAATCTCCACACGATAAACCGGCTCCGGAGGTGGGACAAGTGGTGTTCTCTTAGAGCTAGCAATTTCCACCACTTCCGTTGTGATCTCCGAATCTGGTTCATCATCATCAAGAATACTCTTAACATCCGCGGAGCAACTTTCAAACCATTTGCTTGAACCGGGTGTAATTTTCATAGCTTTGAGCTCGGCACGTTTTTCAGACATACTCTTAACCGCAAATCTTGAGAGAATCGAATAACTTCTTTTGGAAGCAATTACGGGATCAGATTTTTGATTAACCACAGCAACGTTGCTTTTGGTGGTTAGCGGTTTAGAGTTCTGATTGATTTGAAACGTGACTTTTTCATTATCAACCCGTAGCGTTATTTCTTCACCATATACATCAATCAAGGCCCGCCCGGTTCTCAAAAATGATCTTCCGAGAATTAGAGGAACCCGGGGGTCAGCATCAAAATCAACCACCACAAAATCGGCGGGGAAATGGAACTTCCCCACCTTGACAAAGACATCCTCGGCTACACCCTTAGGAAGGGTTATGGAACGGTCCGCAAGCTCGAGGGTCATGCAAGTGGGGGTGAGGTTGGGCAGAGAAAGCTTTTTCCAAATTGACAACGGCATTAGGTTGATGCTTGCACCGAGATCGGCCAAGGCGCAGCATTCAACCATCCCTGGAAATTCACAAGGAATAAGGAATTTTCCGGGATCTCCAAGCTTTTCCGGAAGCTTTTTAAGTATTGCTGCTGAGCAATTCTCATTAAGAGGAGTTTTTGCCAATTCAAGTAATTTTTCTTTGTTGGTCAATAAACCCTTTAGTGTGGAAGCAAACTTAGGCATTAGAAGTAAAGCATCCGCAAAGCTTATATCAAAATGCAAATCTTGGAGGATTTGAAAGAATTTTTCCATTTGATTTGAAGCTTTATCGCGGAGCTTTTGATCATTCATTCTCGATGGGTAAGGAAGTTTTGCTTTTCCTGGAGCTTTTTCTGGCTCATCAATCTTTGGTTCTGATGTTTGGACAACCGTAGGTTGGACGTCTTCGGTTCTTCCGTTGTTAGTAGGAAGTTCCGTGTCCTTGGTCACCTCGGTCTCACGGACGGCTACCTTGGGAGGTAGAGAAGAAGAGGTAGCCGGAGCCGTGGGTCCATCATATGAAACACCACTCCTGGTGGTGATTGCTTTCATATCACTCCTCGGGTTAGCAATTGTGTTGCTTGGAAGAGAAGATGTACCCGAGGGTGAGGGTTGATTCATTTGGAAAAATCCACTCATCATTTGCTTAAGTTCGTTTGTTTGTCGAGAAATCGTCGTATCAATCTCCTTCCGAAAGTCAGTTCTCATATTGTTGATTTGTCCTTGCATGTTTCGTATGCTAGCATCGGTTGCTTTCATATAACTCACAAAGTCGGGAGAAGGTGCAACTTGTGGAGGAGGAGGTTGATAGACTTGTTGCGGTTGAGCTTGATAATTGTTTCCACGATTTTGGTTAAAGCTTTGATTGGTTTGAGGAAAACGGTTTTGGTTGTTTTGAACGGGTGTAAAACCGGGTGGTCCCATTTGGTTGCTAACTCAGTAGTTAACTTCACCTTGAGGACGAAATCCTTGATTCTGATTGTAGTTTGCAGATGCTACGGTAGCATTGCAAACTTGGCTATCGGTAGCTTGACAATCATAATAAGGATGGGGACCACCACATATAACGCAATTCTCTTGCACCGCTTTGACTTGAGCGGGTTGAGAAGATTGTTTCTTTTGTTTTGAAAGAAGGAAAGATTCGAACATATCTGCAAGCTTGTCGATCTTAGCATCACTGCTAGAAGCTTGGGTACTTACCTTAGAAACAACCGGTTTGTTCCTTGAGGTAGGCACCTTAGATTTGTTCTCGATAATTGACAGAATTTCTTTCGGCATTCGACTCAAGATATTGCCACCGGCGGCTGCGTTGAGTGAATCCTGATCTGATTGAGTTAAAGCATTGTAGAACGTATCGATTTGATGCAATTCCGAGAAACCGTGATGTGGGCATTTTCGTAGGAGATCCTTGAATCGTTCCCATGCCTCACCGAAATTCTCATCAAATCGTTGTTGGAAATTTGTGATTTCATTCCTAGCATTGGTCATTTTAGACGGAGGAAAGAAATAGTTCACGAATTTATGGACGAGATCTTCCCAAGTATGGATTGATTGAGGGGGTTCTTTCTCGATCCAAATTCGGGCCGCCCCCTCGATGGAAAATGGGAATAACATCAATTTGATAGTGTCGTGAGGGACATCCTTATGGTAGTGTGTTGAGGTCAATTTGTTGAACCATCGGATGTGATTGTGACGATCTTCCCGATCAAAACCATGAAATTGATTTCCCGTGACAAGTTGAATTAAACCGGTTTCGAGTTTAAAGTTTGTGTTTCGAATCGGGGGTATAACAATAGCATCTCCGTATCCCACGGTGGGACATTGGAGTAACTCTTGCATAGTGCGGAGATCGGGAGCTTGCCCTTGGTTGTGATTATCTCCACCCATCGGCGGGTGTTGATCGTGTTGGTCCATTTCCTCAACGGTTGGGAAATTAACACGGTGGTTGTGACGAATGATTCTCTCGGGATTAGAGAGTGGTGAAAGAAGAGGGTTAGAAGAAGAAGAACGGGTGTGCATACACCAAAAGAAATAAAATCAAAAAGAAAAATCAAAAATAAAAGTTGAAAATGAAAATATTTTTGGATTTTTATTTTTTTATTTTTTATTTATTTTTGGTACCGATCCGTCAATCGATATTCGTTTCACTTACGATTACTCGCAGGGTAGCGGAAAAGAAGAATAGATCTCTTTTCGGTCTGCAATTTAATGTCAAGACCTCCTTATACCACCTTTATAGGTTGTAATCACAAGCTAATCCAAATAATCAAAAGATTTCACGATTGTTTTGTTGTTTATTCGGAATGGTTTACAACGCCCTCTCGAGAGCGAGGATATATTATTTTTGTATTTTTGAAAACACTTTAGGAAAAGTGTTTTTTTTTTTTTTTTTTTTTTTTTTTTTTTTTTTTTTTTTTTTTTTTTTTTTAAACAAATAACTTCCGAGGAAGGGTCTTCAAAACATGAATCGAAAAACAAAATCACAAATTCTCGTCAACCTTCCCCGGCAGCGGCGCCAAAAAGTTGATGTGAATAGGAAAACACACAAAGAAATATGTGTTGACCCGAGTCGTAGTCCCGATTGAAGGATGAATGGAATTGTGATTCGGGATCGTGATTCGTGAAGTGAATGTGAAAAAGTGAGTGATTGATTTGGTTTTTACACTACGAATATGAAATATAAATGAAAAACAACTAATTAAGCTATGGAAACAATTAAGCTAAGCATACTATCTAAAAATGCAATTTGAAATTTAAAAACGTTACGCGACGAAATTTAAAAACGTAATTAAAAGTGAATTTTTAAATTCTAAATCCTAAATTTATGAAAATAATTTTCCTAAATTCTAAATATTAAAAGAAAATTCTTGGAAAAAGAAAAATATTTTTTTGACTTTTTATTTATTTTTTAAGAATTAAAAACTAATTTAAACTAATTAAATGGTTTAAAAATAGCAAATGATCTTGGAAAAATATAAAAATTTCCAAAAAAATCTAAAATTATAATATCTATCTAGGAAAAATAAATTCAGAACTTAATTAAGCCCAAATAAGCTGAATCAGCCAATAAGCAGTTTGGAATAAGCTAAAGAATAAGCAAAACAGTTCCAGAAATTCCCCAGAGCTCAAATACCAACAAACACACTTTATGAAGCTTAAAACTACTGATGGTGACCAAATAAGCTCTAGGAATAAGCAGATAAGCACTAGAACAGCTGTGATTATGGGACAGAAAACAGCCAACTTTAGGGCTCAATTAAACACTCTAAATAAGCTAATAAGGGGAAACTAATGGGGACAAAAGCTTACTAGAACTACTGAGTATACTAAAAACATAAAAGCCCTAATTATAACTACCCAATTGAACTCTATTTTAACCTAAGAAGGACTGCTAGTTGGCACAATTCTGAAAAATGCAGGTCTGCACAATTTTTAGAGCTAATTTGCAGACCTAAAATAAGCTATAAAATAAGCTCAAAATCCTAATCCCAGATATTGCACTAAAAGCCTACTATATGAACTACTTATAAACCAAAAATGAGATCTAGAGCTTAAGTGGTTAAGCCACAAATAAGCTGAGAAAAGTGGTTGTGGGGCTGCTCTGCTCAGTATATACTGAAGCAACAGACCATTTTTTTTTAGCTCTAAACTTTGCAAAATCCAATTGAAACCAAACCAACTATTGCACACTTGCTTAAATCACTAGTTTCAACAAATTACCACAAATTCAGGCTGAGCTTATTGAGAGCTTATTAGGCAGTTTTAGCTTCAAACTTTGCAACTATTTATCCAAAAACCTCAAATGCACTACAATTCCCTTATCATCTAACAACAACAGCAGCATAAACCTCAATCAATCTCAATCAAAACTCAAAATATTGCACATGAACAGTACCTAACTTAAATGCTTAAAACAGTCCTTATCAAAACCTATTTTATCCAACTGTTATGCATCAAATCTACTTATAACCAACTGAAATAAGCTAAATCATCAACTAATCTATGATTACCTAAGCTACTAAACATCAAATAAACAGAAATCAACAAGCAATAAGCATGAAATCTAGATGAACTTATATTATGCAGAAAATTAAGCTAAAATTGAAATGGAACTTACAAACTGCCCCTTAGCTAGAACAAAGGGGTTCTCCTATGTAGCCTATCTTTAGATAGGCCAAGCACTTCCCAAACTTGCTTGATCTACCAGAAATTTCCCAAGTTCATCACCTTGATGCCACAGTTGACTTTTTGTTGACTTTTTGGACTTTTGAGTTTTGGACTAGAATTGAAACTAACAATCACTTACAGTAAGCTATTAAGCTTATATAAGCTAATTCTAAATGAAAAACAGCTTATTGAAGCTGTGTTTAAACATTTTTTTTAAAGGTATTTTTCAATATTTTTTTGGATTTTTTTAGATGAAATGAACAATAATTGAAAACAGTGAATCTAAGTGAACTGAGATGATTAAATGAGTGAAAATAAGCTAGATAAGCAATAAAAACTAAATAAGGATCAAAGAGACACGAATTGAAAATAAGAGCAAACTAAAATTTCATTAACCAAACTTTGAAAATTACACTGAAAATTCGAAAATTACATTAACATTATAACAATAACTCTAAAAACTATCTAAAAATTACATGAAAATTAGCCTCCTAACAATGGAAATCTCCCCTCTATTTATAGCCGATGCAAGAAGGTTCTGGGTTGTACACGTTGGCAATCCGCGTGCTTCCTTGAGTCCTTTTCAGCCCTTGATCAATCTTCAATCATCCATAGCCGTTTGATCAATTTCAATGATGTGTCTCAACCAATAGGAGTCTGCCACGTACCCACTCGTGCGTTCCCTGCTCTTTCTGACTCTCTGACACATTCTAGAAGGCTAATGATTGGTCTAAAATACCCTTAATTACGGTGAAAGTGTACGGTTAAATTATTAGGGTTCATTGAATAGTAAAAGTTCTGGGAAAGGGGTGAATTTGGGGCGCAGGTGATAGGTTGTGTGTTATTTTATTTTTATTTGACTGTGTTTTAGTCTAATTTGACCGGGGTTGGGTCGGGTTAAGGGTAAAGGAAAAGTGGGCTTGGGCTTGGTTATAAATGGATTGGGTTTTGGGTATGGGTTGGGTTATAAGAAATCCGGATTTTAAAGTATTAAAGGTTTAAAGAGTTTTAAGTTTCAAGGATCATTTTTGTATTTTCTGAATTTTCAAGGGACTGAAATTGTCAATTTTCCAAAGTTGATCTAAGGGTAATTTTTGACATTTGGTGGATTTCTAAGGGCTGATTTTGACTTTTTTGACCAAACATTTCTCTCTCGGCATCGGCTTTGAGTCCTTTCCATATCTCGTGCTCGTTTTCCCGGTTTTTCCTCGATTTTGTCCTATTTTTGAAATATTCCTCCCTGCATAATCAAAAACACAAAAACACAATATCTTTTGGCATTTTGGTTAGTTTTTGGTCTTTTTGGGTCCGGTATTGGTCAAGAAAAGGTATGTGAATAAGCACATACCAAAATTCCATTAAATGGTGTGTATGAAATTGATATGGAAAATCATGTGTCCAATAGAAATAATTCTGTGTATAGCATTAGCAATAAGAGAATCAAGTCATACTTGGATTCATCTTATCTTTGGCACTGTCGTCTTGCACATATTGGCAAGAAACGTATGAAAAAGCTGCAACATGATGGGCTTTTGCAAAATATCAATGATGATTCATTTGATAAATGCAAATCTTGCATATCTGGGAAGATGACAAGGAAACCCTTTTCACATCAACTGGAAAGGGCTACAGATCTACTTGGATTAATACATACTGATGTGTGCGGTCCACTTAGACATGTATCAAAACGTGGTGCTACCTACTTATTAACCTTTACGGATGACTACAGTCGTTATGGTTATGTTTATTTACTTAAACATAAACATGAAGTCTTTGAGACATTCAAGGTTTTTAAAAGTGAAGTAGAATTACAACTCGGTAAGAAGATTAAGGCTCTTCGATCCGATAGAGGTGGTGAATATTTAAGCCAAGAGTTTAAAGATTATCTAGCTGAGTGTGGAATTGTCCAGCAACTCACATCTCCTTATACTCCACAGCAAAATGGTGTATCTGAAAGGAGAAATCGTACCTTACTAGATATGGTACTATCTATGTTTAATCTAACAACTCTTTCCTTATCCTTTTGGGACTATGTCCTTGATACTGTTGTTCACGTATTGAATAGGATTCCAACTAAGAAGGTTGATAAGACTCCATATGAATTATGGACTGGAAAAGCTCCCAACTTGTCTTACTTAAAGGTCTGGGGTTGTGAGGCGTTTGTTAAACGTGACTCACCAGATAAACTCCAACAAAGATCTGTTAAGTGTATCTTCGTAGGATACCCTAAGGAAACAAAGGGTTACTACTTTTACTTTCCACCAGAAAATAAAGTCATTGTGGCTAGGTATGGCGAATTCCTTGAGGAGAATCTAATATCTCAAGAATTCAGTGGGAGAGTTTATGATCTTGAAAATGATCAAGAAGATGCATCACCTTCTGAAAACACTAGCACACTTCCTGTGGAACCTGAAAGTTTAGGTCCTCCACCTGAAGTTGAAGTGGTTCCCATTCGCAGATCTACAAGGTCTGTAAAAGCTCCTGAACGTCTATGTCTTAACGTAGAGTGTGAGGAAACTATACTAGGGGATCTTGATGAACCTACTAGTTATAGGGCTGCCATTAATAGTCCTGAAAAGGATAAATGGCAGGTAGCTATGGATGGGGAAATTCAATCCATGAGAGACAATAAAGTCTGGATTGAAGTAGACCTTCCTCCCAATGCTAAGGTAGTTGGGAGTAAGTGGCTCTTCAAGAAGAAAACGGACATGGATGGAAATATACACACCTATAAACCTTGTTTGGTGGCTAAAGGCTTTACCCAAACATATGGTGTTGACTATGAGGAGACTTTTTCTCTTGTAGCTGACATTAGAGCTATTAGGATTCTCATAGCTATAGCAGCTTACTATGACTATGAGATTTGGCAGATGGATGTCAAAACCGCCTTCCTAAATGGTCGCCTTGATGAAGACATCTATATGGCGCAGCCTGAGGGGTTTGTGAATCCACAATTTCCTGAGCGGGTATGCAAGCTTCAAAGATCCATTTATGGATTGAAGCAGGCATCTAGGCAATGGAATAAAAGATTTGATGAGGAAATCAAAAGGTTTGGATTTACTCAAAATCTTGATGAGCCGTGTGTATACCACAAAGCTAGTGGGAGTAATACTACTTTTCTTATCCTATATGTCGATGACATATTGATCATGGGAAATCATATACCAAGTCTTAATGAAGTTAAGTCTTATCTGGGTAAATGTTTTTCTATGAATGATTTAGGAGAAGCAGCATACATCCTTGGAATAAAGATCTACAGAGATAGATCTAAGCGGTTGATTGGATTAAGCCAAAGTGCTTACATGGATAAAATATTGAAGAGATTCAATATGCATAATTCCAAGAAGGGATATTTGCCCATGCAAGTAGAACATGGCTTAAGTAGCAAACTATGTGCTTCTACACCTGAAGAGGAGGCACACATGAAGAAAGTTCCGTATGCTTCGGCAGTAGGATCTATCATGTATGCAGTGAGATGCACAAGGCCAGATGTGGCGTTTGCACAAAATTTGACCAGTCGTTATCAACAGAACCCAAGTGAACTCCACTGGCATGCTGTTAAGAATATTCTTAAGTATTTGAGGAATACAAAAGAGATGTTTCTAGTGTATGGGGAAAATCCAGATGCAGAACTTAATGTTACAGGTTTCTGCGATGCGTCCTTTCAAACTGATAAAGATGATACAAAGTCTCAGATGGGTTATGTCTTTGTCATCAATGGAGGAGCTGTAGACTGGAAGAGCAAGAAGCAGAGTACAACGGCGATGTCTGCAACAGAAGCTGAGTATATAGCTGCATCGGAAGCTGCGATGGAAGCTGTTTGGATAAGGAAATTCATTTCGGGGCTAGGAGTTATGCCGTCAATTGAATTACCTATTAATGTGTATTGTGACAATTCTGCCGCAATCATATTCGCCAATGAACCTGGAGTCATGAAGGGCGCCAGACACTTTCCTAGAAGATATCACTATGTTCGAGAACAAGTCGAAATAGGTGAAATCAATTTACTCAAAGTTCACACAGATGACAATCTAGCTGATCCCTTTACGAAGGCTTTACCTAAGGAAAAATTTACTCAACATGCCAATGGCATTGGTCTTCGTTTAGCTAGTAGTTTCATGTAAATCTGTGGTTAGTATTTGGATAAAGGATAATGTAAACAACTGTTATTTAATGAAATAAAATATTTTGTTATGTTTATTCTCATTTATAATATTGTATCCTATATTTGCATGTTTAAATCCATGAATAACTTATGTTATTCTAAATAGTCCGTTGTCGATCAATAATATGGGAGTATTATTGAATTAAGGCAAATCTGAGTTTTGGTAGAATATACTTAAGTATATTGATGCGTGGACATGCCAAATTCACATGATATTCAATAATGGATAAATTGAATATAGGACAGATCCCAACCAAAGAAAATCATGAATATTTATCCTCAGACTTGAGATACCAGGTAACAGCCGAGGATGTAGCTCATTTTCTGTAAGATAGTCTAACGCTATCCGTAACTGGTAGTTATAAGGGCTATTTTCGGAGGTGATGCGAAGTTCAAGGGTTATGCTCGTAGTCAAGAAAGGATTTGTTCCTTCAAATTTGTTTTGAAGTTTAATACTGCTTGGCCCCTCGTAGGGTTGACAAGATGTTTGCGTGCGCATGCCCAAAGGCTATCTGGAATACGTTCAGATGATTTGGTAATCTTGATCAATTATAAATAACGAGAAACAGAATTGTTAATTATGGAATGACTTAAATCCATATCCATATTAACGTGGTATTAGAAACAAAAGGATAAGTATGATGATGATTCATCACAAGGTTTTTTTCCAGGAAACCATACTCAGGGTCGATCTGGGGGCATTTGGGGTGTTAAGCTAGACTAACCAATGTCATTACTATATTAATGCATATCCAAGTGGGAGCTGTTAAAGTTATGGATATAAATTAATATATGTATGACCAGTTTCGAACACGAGACTTCAAGATTGCACACATTACGTATGAGTTTCAATGTTTTAATAATTAATATATTAAGATATGTTTAATTATTAAATTTCACGAAATGAACACTTAACGGTCGTTAGTATTTAACGGGGTTTGGATAACGGTCGTTAAATATTAACTTGAAGGACTAGAGATGAAATTAGGGACCAAAAAGGATCTAGAATCCCTCTAGGACTCCTATGGCCGGCAGTATAGGGCTTTAGGAAACCCATTCCTACCCTAAGTTGGAGAGAAATATTTGTGAAGCCTATAAATATAAACCCTTGTATTCATAGTTCACTAATCTTGAATCCCTAGCAAGCCAAACTTCTCTCTTTTCCTCCCTCTTGTGTCTAACCGATCGAACACCCCAATCCCTTGGGATTTTCGATCTAACTTTCACAATTAAAGTGTTTGGTTTGTTTCATGATCAAGAACCTAGCTTTTCGCATTGAGACGCTAGTAACACGTGTGTACAAGAACGAAGGACAAGTATACTTTTACTTGTGTTTTTTTTCCCATTCGACTTGTGGTTTAGTCGATCCATTCTAAACCCTAAGCTAGGGTTTAACTTGTTCTTGATCACTTGATTACTTGTTTAGCTAGTAATCTAAGGTACGCATATCCTTTTAATTTTAGTTAATTAATTACTAGTATTTAGATCTTGTTATTCCGCTGCGTGCTTGATGTGTATGTTTATATGTTTAAATAATTGTTATGTTATTCATATTCCAACAGCTTCATCACTTGCACTACCACCCCTCACCTGCACCCTACCACCCCTCATCCTCACACCACCTCCTCTCATTGTCACACCACCACCCCTCATTCTTACTGGACTTTTTGTCATATCTGGTGGTGTCATCTCAAATCTAACTGGAGGTGTTGAAATCTTCACTGGAGCAGACCCAATAATTGGTATCTCATCTGCATTATCTACTACATTATCAACCAAAGACTCATCTACAATCAGTGGCTCTACATTTAGTGGCTCCTCATTAACACAATGATCAACATACAACTCAATTACCTTATACTTAGCAACTAACTTCATCATTTGCATAACATCCTGATCACTAACTAACTTCTTTAGGCCATTATCTAAATCAGTGTTAGGTTCCTTATAATAATACTCAAATGATAAGTTTTCATAACCAATCTCTTTCATCATGGTGTTAATTTCAAGAATAAAAAACACATCAGAATCTATTGAGTCTATCCAATTTACCTTCCCACCTTCATATCGTATCTTGGGAGGATTGGTAAATGCACCACCATTGTTGATCTTCAAGCAAAAAACCCTTGGAAAATAACCTGGTTACATTAAAAAATTAAGAGTTATCTAAAGAAGATTATTGATAAAAAAAACTTCAGTTAAGCATGAACAATACAAAATACTCACCATAATCATGATAGGCTGCTTTTGATCCCTCCATACGAACCCTCCATTCAGAAACCATTGATTATCCTGCGGACTGATTACAACTGGGAATTTTGAGAGAGAGTTTGGGGATGAAAATGGTTATGAATCGACCTAATTAGTCAAATGGGCTATAAAACCCTGGTCAATATCCCGCCCCACATAAAAAGACCAAATTACCCCTCAAGGTTTAGTCACTTAACCAAGAAAATGGTCAAACAGACGGAATATATGGTCAAGGGACTAAACCCGTTATGGGTTGCAAGTTTGGGGAGCAGATCCGTTAAAAAAAGTATGGGGACTAAAAGTGTTAAACCCGGGTGACCACAGGGACCATTTTTGAAATTAACTCTTTTATTATTATTTTGTAATAAGATATATTATAATAAATGAGATTGATCCCACTTATTAAGAATAAACAAAAAAAATTATAAAATACAATAAATAAAAGATAGAAGACAAAAAAACTTCAATGGCCCACTAAGGTATCAGTAGAAACCCACTAACCTTATGAGGAATCGTGAAACACCATATTAAATGGTGTCATACCTCTACTTTAAACCAATTCACATATAACAAATATATTATAATACTTTCATTTCATTACTTCAATACAAATTACATACACCAAACGGGCCCTGAATGTAGAGAAAAAATACTTCTAAAACTCTCATTCTCCACCTTTCCTTTTTTTTTAAAGAAACAAAATGAGAGAAAGAGATAGGATACACTAAAGCTTAACCTAAACCTTCTTTCCCTTTCTCATTTTTCCATTCCAGTGTACCAAACATCCCCTAAGCAACATGAATTAAAAATTATGTGATAGGATACACTAAAGCTTGACCTAAATATGTTTATCTTACTATCTTATAAAGCATTAAGGCCTACTTAAATTAGAAACTGTTAGGAATTTTGGAATAATAGTTTATTTCCATTCCTGCTGTTAGCTTTAGCTGGTTCCTGCTGGTAGTATCCATTGCTGCTGTCGTTGGTTCCTGCTGGTAGCATTGACTCATTCCTGCTGGTAGCTTTCAATGCTGCTGGTCATAGCGTATTTTTAGTATCTTGTTAGAGATTCTAGGAAGAGATTTATGTTTATCTCTTTACTCGTTTTCATAGAAGCTGTATTAGGGTTTCTTAGTCTATAAAAGAAACCTGCAGCTAGGGTTTATGTACGCATCAAAAACATTATCTTTAGTTAATAAACGATCCATAGAGGATCAAACCTTTATTAGTTATTTTCTTCTTTAAATTCTTGTGTTTAGTTTCCGCATTAGAAAATCAGGAATTACAGACTAAGTTAGATACTGAATTGGCTAGACATAATGCATGGCAAGAATCAGCTAAAAACCTAGTCAAACTAAATAACAGTACTCAGTCTGTAAGGTGTAAGAGGGGATTGGGGTATGATGTTGGGCCAGATGATATTTATGACCCTAGTGACCCAAGTATATTTGACCCTACCCCTAAGGAGCCAAATTACCAAATTCCTGTAAAGTATGTAAAGGAAGGAGGAATGAATGCAGTTCCTCCACCTATCAGAGGAGTTTTTATGCCTAGGCTTGTCCACTCTCTCTCTGACCTTGACTTAGATGAATCATACATGTCCTATGGAAAAAAGTCAAAGGACTTATCAGACTATGATGACTTTGTTTCTTGTTCTGCAAGTGACAAGTCTTCTGATTCTCAGTCCACAGACTTTACTTCATGTGATTCAAGTGAAAAGTCTGTTACACCCAAGTCTGATGACTTCTCACCAAAAGTAGCTAGTATGGAATCCAATTCAAAGAAAGCTACATTTGATGACATCTCTTTTAGTCCTGTTAAAAACAATTGTTCTTCTGATTCTGGTTCTGAGAAGGTTGTGTGTCATAAGAGATGTCAGGTTAAGAAGAAATCGATTAAGAAGAAATCTTGTTTTGTGTGTGGTAGTTATTCTCACCTAATCAAGGACTGTGATTTCTATGAAAACAAAATGGGTGTTAGACAAATGCAAACTAGGACTGTGTGGAAAAATATAGAGAAGATACCCCCATATGTGCCTAAAACAGCTGCATTTCCTGCTGGTAATGCAAAACAACCAGCAGCCATTGCTGCTGGTAGGCATTTCAAACCTGCAGCCATTCCTGCGGGTGAGCCTGTTTCAGCTGGTAGATCTAATTCTGCTGGTTGGAAAAGGAATGCTACTAGGCCATTTAACAGACCTACAAGCTCCTATTTTCAAAATGGTTATAGGCCTGCCTATTATGATCCAATGTATATGGGGGGAATGGCTTACTCTCCATGGTTTCCTAGGTGATTGTCCTTGATGTCTGATTATGTTGTTGTATTCTTATTTGCTAGTTTTGAGGGGAGGCATTAGTCTAAGGGGAGGCTAATGCTTGTAATTTTGTTTTGTATCTCTTGCTTTTATGTTTTACTTTTTATGTTTACTAACTTTGTTTTGCAGGTTTTAGTATGTTTTGTAAACTAACTTTGTTTTGCAGATCACTTAATCACAATATTTGGAATATAATAAAAGATAATTCTTTTATTCATCATCATTAAGTGCATACATTCAAATTCAAAAGAGAAAAGCTTCACATCATGAAACAAACCAGACAACAGTCAACAAACATAAGGACCTCACACCTGCACCTCAACCCTGCAACCTATTCCATCTTCCCTTTCCCCTTGCCTTCATAATCAGGCATCACCTTTCTCACTCCTCTGCCACTGTTTTCTCCATACAACCTTGGAGCAGCAAGGGCCAAAACTACAGGAATTGGCTGACATGGCCTAGGTGGTGGCTGACTTGGCCTAGGGGATGGATGACTTGGCCTAGGAAGTGGCTGACTTGCCCTAGGGTGCGATCTAGGGAATGGATGGCTTGGCCTTGGCACTGGGACTTGGTAGAAGGCAGCCACAGTTTTCTCCATCATCTTTGTTAGCTCAGCTGAAATGGGACAGTTTGGTGGATAAGTCTCCCATTCACCTTGATAGTATGTCAAGCTCTTTGGCCAGGATGAGGGATCACCATCAGAGCTAGAATCTTCAGCATCAGATGGGGGAGATGATGGTTCTTCAGCTTTGGCTTTCCCTTTGTTCTTGGTGCTGGAACTGGTGCCGGTGGAATGTTTGGGTGGGAAGTAATTTTTCCACCCAGATGATCCTGATGATGTATCAGATGATGAATCTGATGATATATCCACAATTTTTGGTTTGGATGTCATTGTGTGTGGATGTTTGTGTGATTAGGGTTTGATGAATGAGATATGGTTGTGTTGATGTTTCAAGGGGTTATATAGACTTAAGGGGAGGTTAATGAAATTAAATTTTGGGTTGGTTTGGAGTTAATTGGGATTTGAAGTTAGTCAAACAACAACTCATTGCTGCTGGTTGACCAGCTCATTGCTGCCGGTTGACCCACCGTTGTTGCTGGTAATGTATTTTGGTCAAAGATACTCTATTCCCGCTGTTTGACCATCTGGTTACCTCTGGTTGACTTCATTGCTGCGGATATTGAAGTATTTGAGGAATTTATTTTGGGATTAAATTAAATTCAAATTGGTCAAAGGTTCCGCGAAGATTGTGCAACTTAAGCTGCTAAATTGGGAAACCGTATTCACAACCTAAATATCAAATTCCTCACCCAAAATAACCTCACTCTCTCAAATCAATTGCATTTCTTCTCATTTCCATATCTCATTCCTTGATTCAACACTATGGCAGCCCTTCAATACAAAGAAGATCACAATAAAGTTGGCTATCTTGAATCTTCACCTAGAAGCGAAGGGTATGATGACATTCTTGCCTTTTTAAGAGGGTCTTCTCTTCGACATGCCATTACTCATTGCCCAATAGTGGTATATGATTTTCTGGTTCGACAATTTTGGGGTACTGCTGTTATTTGTACGATTGTAGGAAGACCTCAAGAGATAGTTGCTACGATTGATGGGCAAGAACATACTATTACTGAGGAGTCTATTCGAGTTCATCTTCAGCTTAATGATGTGAATGGGCTATATAACTTCTCTGAACAGCAGATTCTGGAAGGAATGGAAGCAATAGGGTATCCAATTGCTGGTACTTTTACATTTTTCAAGAATAGGGTTTCGCCTCAATGGAGGTTTCTAATTCACACCTTGTTGCAATGCCTTAGTGTTAAGTCTGGTGGGTGGGATCAATTTGCTAGTCCCATTGCCTCTGCCCTTATTTGTTTGTCCACTGGGAGGGTTTACAATTGGTCTAAATACATTTTTGAGGGGATGATAGGGAATATTGTCAATGTTAAAAACAAATTTCTCATGTACCCTAGATTCTTACAAATAATTCTAGGTGTTCAAACCACTGACCCCTTGCCTAGGAATATGGGTAGGTTGACTGCTAAGTTGTTTGCAACTATAAAGACTAAATTTGTGGGAGACCATAGGCCCCTTTTACCAGCTATGTTGCCTGGTGGGGCTGAACCTGCTGGTGCAGCTAATGCTGCTGGAGGTGCAGCTGATGCTGCTGGTGGTGCAGCAGTCAATGCTGCTGATGCTAATCCACCTATTCCTGCTGGTACTGCGGCATCAGATGCTGCTGGTGCAAGTGCATCTAATGCTTCTGAAGCCCAGTTATTACCATCTCCCAGGGTTCCCTCACCTCACCCTATTGACCAAGATGAACTTTGTGTTTCAGTTGAGCCTAGTGTCCAGACCACACCTGTAGTGCCTCATGTTGATCAACCAACACCCTCAGTTATTCCCTCTGTTGATATTACTTCCTCTTCCAGGCTTTCAACTCCTAGTCCTACTAGGCAGCCTTTTAGTGATGACACCCATACTGGTGAAGAATTTCATGTATCTCCACCTAGATCCAATGAAGCTCCTAACACCTCAGGCATTCCTGCTGGTGGAGCTGAGGATGCTGCTGATCTCACTTCTATGTCCAAGTTACTTGATAGGTATAAGCAGAAAATTGCAGATTTGGAATCTGAGTTACAGGACACCAAAAAGGAGCTTGGAGACAAGGTGAATGCTTTGGATAAGGAACTAAAGGAAACAAAAGAGACCTTTGATGATACAATCTATAAGTTGGTTGATAGAGTTGAACATTTGGAAGATCAGTTAAAGAGCAAGAAAATAAAAGTTTTGCTCTCTGACTCTGAAGAGGATCAGGCTACTTTGGATTTGGATCCCCTTAGACTGTTGGCCGATGCAACTTTGGAACTTTCCACCAAGTCTCCAATCATTAGTACAAGAAGGAGGTACAAAAGGAGACTAGTGAAGAAGTCTGATATGGATGGTGTATCTAGTAGTGCAGCTCATACTGCTGACTCTTCTCTTCATATTGCTGCTGCTACTTCTTCTGGTAATGAAGAACCTTCTGTTGGTCTTAAGCCTACTGGTGTTGCTGCTGGTAGCTTTGTCAATGCTGCTGGCAGTATTTCTGTTGATGCTGGTAGTTTGGCTGCAGTTACTGTTGCTTCTCAAGTTGTTCTTCCTTCTGACAAGATTATTCCTGCTGCTGAGCCTAGTAATACTAGTGGTAAGGATCCTGTGAAGGAAGCTCTTGTCTCTCCCCAAGAAAAAGAAAAAGTTCAGAATGTTCAGGGAGTTCAAACTGCTGATACAGAGCATGATGCTGAGTTCGCACGAAAGGCACATGAAGAGGAATTAGTTGCTGCACAAGCTGTACAAGCTCAGATCAATAAAGATGGGGAGTTTGCAAGGAAGATTTCTGAAGAGCTAAACAGGGATATTGCTGACTTTATGAGTAACACCAGAACTGATGATTTCAATCCTGCAGAATTTAATGAGCAACTTCAATATTTATTGGATTCAGACTTGATTATCAAGGCCCATGCTGCAATGCTTGTAAAAGATCCTGAATTAGAAAAAGAAGACAAGTCAGAGGAGTTAGTGGCATTCATTTTGAAGAAAAACATGAAAACAACTTGGAATGACTTGATGAATCAAATTCGAGAAAGGCAAAAGTATGGGTATAAGACAATGTTGCCTACAAGAGCAGATAATGTGAAGTTTATGCAGCACTATTTGACAGGTCAAACATCTATCAAGTTGAAGGACTTGAAGGACTAGACATATGCTGCTCTTGAAACGAAGTTCTTTGACACGTATGCCAGGGACAATACTCCAATCAGAGATGATAAACTCAAACGCAAGAGAAGAGCATCACAAGCCTTAGAGTCTGATGTTTCAAAGAGATTGAAGTCTGGTGAAGCTTTGACTGATGAACAGGTTAAGCAAATGATGGTAATAGTTTCAGGGCAAACACTGATCCCGCCTTTGAAAGTTAGATATCCTATCCTTGGCTGGGAAGTGTTCACTGATGGAAGGATGCAGGGTTGGGAAATCATGAGGGTTGGTGGCATATCTGAGAAATACATGCTATTAATTTTTTTGTGTTAACTTGTATGGTTTTGATTCACACCTTGCAGGTACAGTGTTGGTCTTTGACCACACCTCAACTGGTATTCAACTCACCATGTCTCACAGACAAGAAAGAGTTGACTCACCATGAGGGTACGGCTCTGGTGTGATCCTCAAATCTGTTGATAGCTGTGATAGTTTGCTCAAAACTATTAGGGTACTTCAACTCACCCATGTTTCATAACTGAGAGTTGAAATGGTTTTCAATTCACCATGCATTTTACTCCTTTTGGGTTTTCCAAAGAATTGGCTAGCCCACATGTATATGGCTTGTGGTAAAGGCAGTTGGAAAACCATATTTGGTACTCAATTCACCAAGGTTCATCTGTAACCAAGAATTGGCTAGTCCTGAGCAAACGGCTACAGCTAAAGAGAAGTCAAATCCGTTTATAGTTGCTGATTTACTAAAAATCAGATGGTTATCAATGTACCATGGTTTTACACACCAAAACATTGGCTACTCCAGTAGTGATGGCTATTGGTAAAGAGACATCAAATCCATTAATTTTTCAATGATTCACCTCTTACAAGAGTTAACACACCTGGAAGTGATGAGAATAGTATGAAACTTAAAGTGATTTGATGTACACATTGTCATAGTAGCTGATGAACTCAAATAAGTACATTTTATTACTATCATTTATCCTATTAATTTGACTTGTTTTACTATATTATGTATGAGGATTGATACTTAATCATTTACTTTTGTAATTCTCAGGTAAAAACAAGCATTTGGTGAAACTTGGCGATTTTGGACTAATAATGGAGCAAAACGTGCATAAAGTGAAGAGTCTACTGAAATGAAGAAGATCAAGACTGATCTGCTCCAGATGCGCCGCATCTCACTATCAACATGCGCCGCATCTCTATCAAGATATCACCAGATACGATCCAAGATACAAGAGGACATGCGCCGCATCTAATAAAGAGTTACGCCGCATCTTCTGGCGGTGTACGAATATTCCTGAATATTATAATCTTGGACCCCACGCGAAGTTACGTACATACGCCGCATCTACTTAAGTAGATGCGCCGCATCTTCCCTCAGACACAAACTATAAATACCCCGTAGACCAGACGCATTAAAGAGATTCGGAAGTTCGAAAACCTAAAGACCGAACAGAAGAGAAGGACGAATTCAGTCAAGAAGGCAGCACAAGACACACCCAAATCTAAGATACAAGAGCTGTAAGAAGGTGCTGCATGTATTTAATTCATTAAGTAGTTTTGTTTTATTGTTTTAGCAAACTTTAATTCATCAGGATTGGTGGCTTGTGTAATGTGACAACGGAAAGATTGCACTCCCTTTAATACTTGCTTTCCCATCAATTAAAGTTTATATGTTGATGTCTTTGGTTACTACTTATTAGTGCATTGACCACCTCTGTGTTTATTAGTGGCTTGCGGGCACCCGACTGCGGGACAAGGTGTGGCTCCCACGGTTGTTTCTAAATTGATCACTTAGGAATAACTTTTAGACATAAGTCGTCATTAAGGGTTTACTCGCCGATAAGAATAGGACCAACGAGAAAGGGTTAATTACATACACTTCATATAAAGCTATCAATAAAATAAGTGACAATCTACTTAATCATAAGGACAGCCCTCTTATTGTCTCTAGTATCTATCTGTGTACGTGTGTGCTACTTGCTGATTCGTGCCTATTTGTTTATTTTATTATTTAATTGCAAACAAAACTGTGCCAGTCTCTCAGGCTGAAACCCCCTTGCGTTAGGATATTAAAATACTGATTAGAATAACGAGATAATACGTTCCACTCTTAGTGATCGACACTCTACTTACCATTATCTTCATACTGACCGGGTACACTGCTCGTTAAGTGTGTGTGTTATTGATAAGTCAGATAAATATAAATTTAAAACTTGAGTAGGCATTAAAACTGCTAAACCGCAACGACACATCACGCGCATCAAGTTTTTTTGGCGCCGTCGCCGGGGAGTGAATTGTTATTATCTGTTAATTTGATTAGTATTTTAATTAGGTTTTTCTTTTTATTAGATTAATTGCATCATTGTACTATTTTGCATATTTGTTGTATTGTGTGCTATTTGTTTTCTTTTATTTTTGCTTTTATTTGTTTTTATTGTGTGTTATTTGTTTGCTTTTGTTTTTATTTTTTTGTGTTTTATTTTTTTTTTTTTATTTTTTTTTTTTTTTTGTTTCGTGTGTTTTATTTTTTGTTTTTATTTTTCGTATTTTTCTGTTCTGCTATCGTTGTACTGTGCTAAATCAAACGATACGGCGCATCTGATCTCTCAGATACGGCGTATTGCGTTTAATTTTTTTTAATACAACGCGTTTAATTAATTCGATACGACGCATCTTTTCCCCAAGATACGGCGTATCTGTTTTTAATAAGAAAATTTTTCTAAGCGATAAAATAATACGACGCATCTGCTTTTGCAGATACGGCGTATCTGTTTTTGATAAAAATTTTTCTAAAACATTAACGCCATACGACGCATCTTCTTTTGAAGATACGGCGTATCTATTATTTTAATTAAAAACAGTTTGCGAATTATTAAACAGATACGGCGTATCGATCTCTGTCGATACGGCGCATCTTACTGAATCAAAAATCTTTTATTTTTAAACGTAACGAAAATACGGCGCATTAACTTTCGTTAATACGACGCATTTAATTTTAATTAGATAAATTGATTTTTGATTGATTAATTCGATACGGCGCATTCATAAATTTAAAGCGGCGTATCTATTTTCTGAATAAAAGTCTGATTAAATTTTAACGTATTAAGATACGGCGTATCCAACTTTTTGGATACGGCGCATCGTCTGCAGATATCAGTAACTTTAATTTTTCGTATTCCGTTTTCGTTATTAATTACCTGATATATTACTTTCTCGAGCATACCCTACTGATGCTTTTGTGATTGATTTCAGGAAGTGCATGACCAGGAGTTCTACGAAGAACTTGATTCAACCTTTCGAAGATCCTGAACGAGCCCTACATTCGCTTAAAAGGCTTTTCAACACAAGAAGCTTTGATCTTTCAAGTTCACTCGAGCTTGATTACTTTTCTGAAGAAAAAGAGGAAGTTGAAACAGAAATAATGGGCGAAAACACTACTATGGAGGAATACATGAACAATACCCGTGCTGATTACACTTCAGGAGTTGCTAGACCTAAGTTTGATGACAAGTCAAAATTTGAGTTGAAGGGACAATTTCTCAAAGAGCTCAGAGAGAATGCTTTCAGTGGTACGGAACAAGAGGATGCTAATGAGCATGTTGAAAAGGTCCTGGAGATTGCAGATTTGTTTACTACAGAAAGTGTCAATACCGATCAACTCATGCTAAGAATCTTCCCAATCTCACTAAAAGGAGCTGCTAACAAGTGGCTAAGGAATGAACCTGCTAGTTCAATCACTACGTGGGAAGGTTTGAAGAGCAAATTCCTGAAGAGATATTGTCCACCTGCTAAGACTGCTAAGAAGATGGAGGCTATCAATAGTTTCAAGCAAGAGCCTGATGAAACCCTTTATCAAGCTTGGGAACGATTTAAAGATTTATTGATAAAATGTCCTCAACACTATCTAACCCCTATGCAGGAAATAATATTGTTTTATCAGGGATTGGACGTGCCTACTAGACAGATTTTGGATGCTAAGGGAGCTGTACCTCATATGAGTGCAACTAATGCTAGGAAAGCGATCCAAGAAGCTGCTGATCATTCTCAGAAATGGCACGATGGGACCTCTACTAGATCTAAGAGCAGCACTAATTTTGATGGAATTGCTGCTATTCAAGCTCAATTGGATAAAATTAGTAGAGAGATGAAGAAGCGAGATGAAAGAGCATATGCTGCCCAAGTTGGATGTGAAAAATGCGAAGGACCTCACTACACTAAAGATTGCCCGAACAAGAATGAAAGTGAGACGTTTGAAGAAGCTTATTACACCCAATTTGGACAACCATTCCGACCTTCAGCAAGATTTAGGGAAGCTAGTCCGGGATTCTATCAAAAGAACAACTTCAATCCCGCTTATCAAGAGAGGAGGCAGACTTTAGATGATACTTTAAAGCAAATTATGGCCGATGCTGCTAAAAGACATGAAGAGAATACTGCTATGATCAAGGAAATTAGAGCTTCAACGGACACTACTACAAGAAATCAAGGAGCTTCGATCAAAGCATTGGAACAACAAATTGGTCAAATGAGCAAAGTTCTTCAAGAAAGGGGATATGGAAGTTTACCGAGCTCAACTGAAACCAACCCAAGGGATCATGTCAAGGCCATAAGCACCACTGAAGAAGTCACTCCTAATATACCTAGAAGATCGATGAATGGTAATGATGGTGCAAGACCCGAATTTTTCTTTAACTCTTCAATCAGCTTAAGGAGACTACTAAAAGAGAAGACAAAAATTGAAGAGGAGATCAAGGCAACAATGAAAGAAGAGAGCCCTGCAACCGACTCAAATGCCTTGCCTCATAAAGAAAGAGACCCAGGAAGTTTTACTCTACCTTGTTCTATTAATAATATATCTTTCAATAATGTGTTGGCTGACTTAGGAGCTAGTGTTAGTGTTATGCCTCTTAAGACATTCGCTACCCTAGGACTAGGAAAATTAGCACCAACTAAATTACTTATTGAATTGGCTGATAAAACAGTAAAACGACCTGAAGGGATTGCTAATAATGTGCTAGTTAAAATTGAGCAGTTTATTTTTCCCGTGGACTTTATTATACTAGACATGCCCGAGGATGTTAAGATTCCTTTAATCCTCGGAAGACCTTTCTTGTCTACTGCCCATGCTAAGATTGATGTGTTTAAGAGAAAAATTTCATTAAGGGTAGGGAATAATAAACTAGTCTATAAGTGCCAAGATCCAGTTAAAAGCATAATTAGAGGTGTTTATGTGCTAGGATTAAGAGAGCGTATGGACCTCGATCTTGAAGCTAGACTTATGGGAGAAACATTGATTCAAAACAACTCAGCTAATCCTAATCATGAAGACTTTGAGGAATTCATTGACCTTAATGTACCTACGGAACTTAGACGCGATATTGTTAGTGATTCTGATGATGAGTGGTATGATTGTGTAGTAATTAATAAACGTAGGAGAGTAGTTGAGAAGACGAATTTGAATAATGATGTGTTTATTGAACTACCACCCCACCTTGCTTATTTGTGCCTGTATGATAATAAGAATTTCCCGTCTATCATTTTGTCATCTCTGCCCGAAAGGGACAGGACTTTGTTTATACAGATATTAAAGAAAAACGGCGTGGAAATTAAGGACGAGCAAGGAGTGTTCAATATTACTAAATTGGGGATGAAGGAGCGTGATGTTTCCGACTCCTTCAATGATCGATACTAAGGAGCTGAACGTGAGTCTAACTTGAAGACTCTGGAATAAAGACAAGTGCTGACCGGGAGACAACCCGGATTTATCATTTATCATTCTGTTTTCTGTGTCGAGTCAGTCCAGGCCGCACGAAGATACGGCGCATCTCAGTCCTGAGATGCGACGCATCCTCTGCAATGGTCATATCTTATTTTATTTTTCTGCATTTTTTTATTTTTCGACTTTAAAACTATTTATCAGTTTATTTTAATGCGGCGCATCCCTGGTTAAGGATGCGGCGCATCTTTATTCTGATCCGTATTAATTCCAGGCTCGATACGGCGTATCTTCTTCAATAAGATACGGCGCATCGACTGACCTGATGATTTTCAGTTTTAATTATTTTTTTTAAGTTTTATTTTACCTAACTACTAATGTATTATGCAAGTTGAACCTTTCTTATCTTAGGTGTGTTGGTGGTATTATAGTTTTCTGGATTTCCTGTGGATAAATCAAGTATGAAGCTTTAACGTTCTAATCCACAAGAAGTTGATTTTTGCTCATATACTAATGGAGGATCATACCGAGCAAATCTCAGGGGAGTTTTTCCGTTCTAATTCTTTTATTTCCAGTTTTTAACCTTTTATACAAACAACGAGGACGTTGTTTAACTTAAGTGGGGGGATAGGAGAATTAGAACACTTAACAATTACTTGTCCTAAACTTTTTCAAAAATTATGCTTAAAATGTTAAAATGTGCTTAATATATCAAACTTAAAAATTTTTTAGCATGTTTTTGTTTAAGATCTAAGTTGCATAACTGCACACATGACGTTATTTTCAAAAATTGTGATTTTTACAAAATTCACAAATCTATGAGTGTGCCGGTGACTTGTAAACTTTAGAACTTGGCTTGTATACTATTCGAGACCACCATAATGAGTATTATTTATATAATTGGAATGACTTGTCTAAATTGGTAAAATTCTAGGATTACACCAAATAGCCTTTATATGTTATGTGTTATTAACTAGCTACACTGGTTAGTTAACCCCCGTATAAACCCTTTTGTTACTCTCATTTTAAGAGTAAGATACCCCTAGAAAAACCCTCAGAGCCATTCCTTTCGTTTCTTACACCTATGTTTAAAATGTTTCGTTACACCTTAAACCTTAGCCTACCCTGTAGATTAGAATCCGTGGTTGGTTAATTGCTATAGGCAGAGTGTGTTTCCTTACATTACCTGTGTTCGCGTGCGTAATTCATTATATATGGTTAGGTCGGGAAATTGCACAATGCAAATTGGAGTGAAAGTAAATATTGTATATTTTTGAGTTTATTTTTCGTGTGTTTACTACTTTCACTATTAGCGTTATTTCTGAAAGTATGAAAAGTATGAATAAAAATTATCCGGAAAGAAAGTTGTAGTGATGTGGTGAAATTTTACACATCTATGTATATGTTGATGTTAAAAAAAAAAAAAAAAAAAAAAAAAAAAAAAAAAAAAAAATATGAGAAAAGAAAAAAAGAAAGAAAGAAAGAGTTGGATGTTTATTTTAAGCCAACGATGTAGAGTTATGTAAGTGGTCGATATCACCACTATTTGTTGTATTATATCTATGGATTGAATGGGAATTGGCAGTTATGGGAATGCCAATTAAGGATTATTCTTTGATTAAGATTTTGTTGAGTATAATTCGTGTCTACCTAAAGCGTGTGTTTCAAGTGTTAAAGCGTGAGTTATTCAATGATATGAGTCTTATTCATGGGATGGTTGGGATAGTGATTAACCACACTTAGGATTTTAATTTATTTGTTTTGTTTATTTTTATTTTTATTTTTACACCAATTTATATCCCAAATGTTATCCATACCCTGTATTGTTCTTTATCCAACCGAACCTTTGATTTATTGAGATTAGGGATTTGAGCAATCTTAAGTATCGTAGTCGTGGATTCGGCTATGTATTTATGATTTTGTCGCCCTTTTTGATATATTATTATTGGTGAAGTTTGGACCTATCTTTAGCCTATTCGAGTTAAGGATTTGAGCAATTGCAAGTATCGTGTTCGTGGATTCGATCATGTATTTGTGATTTTGTCGCCTTTTCTGGAATTTGAGATCGATAGAAAAGAGAATAATTAACCCTTAAGCCTAAAAAACCCTTTTTACCGCTTTAGACTTGTTATTCCTTAGCTTTAGTGGTGGAGATGTGTATACTTGCCAAGCTTATGACAGAATATTCGTCGCGACTGGACAGTTAAACGATTAGATTTGCTTTTATCGACTTATTTTATTTTACTTCTAATTCGTTAAGTGTTTAGTTGTGTGATTACGAAATAAACGAATACATGCTTAAATATAAAAATAAATCCTAACATCTTTTAGGATACATTTTCATGAGATTTAATCTAAGGTTTACTTGGGGACAAGTAAAGTTCAAGTGGGGGGATATTTGATGAACTCAAATAAGTACATTTTATTACTATCATTTATCCTATTAATTTGACTTGTTTTACTATATTATGTATGAGGATTGATACTTAATCGTTTACTTTTGTAATTCTCAGGTAAAAACAAGCATTTGGTGAAACTTGGCGATTTTGGACTAATAATGGAGCAAAACGTGCATAAAGTGAAGAGTCTACTGAAATGAAGAAGATCAAGACTGATCTGCTCCAGATGCGCCGCATCTCACTATCAACATGCGCCGCATCTCTATCAAGATATCACCAGATACGATCCAAGATACAAGAGGACATGCGCCGCATCTAATAAAGAGTTACGCCGCATCTTCTGGCGGTGTACGAATATTCCTGAATATTATAATCTTGGACCCCACGCGAAGTTACGTACATACGCCGCATCTACTTAAGTAGATGCGCCGCATCTTCCCTCAGACACAAACTATAAATACCCCGTAGACCAGACGCATTAAAGAGATTCGGAAGTTCGAAAACCTAAAGACCGAACAGAAGAGAAGGACGAATTCAGTCAAGAAGGCAGCACAAGACACACCCAAATCTAAGATACAAGAGCTGTAAGAAGGTGCTGCATGTATTTAATTCATTAAGTAGTTTTGTTTTATTGTTTTAGCAAACTTTAATTCATCAGGATTGGTGGCTTGTGTAATGTGACAACGGAAAGATTGCACTCCCTTTAATACTTGCTTTCCCATCAATTAAAGTTTATATGTTGATGTCTTTGGTTACTACTTATTAGTGCATTGACCACCTCTGTGTTTATTAGTGGCTTGCGGGCACCCGACTGCGGGACAAGGTGTGGCTCCCACGGTTGTTTCTAAATTGATCACTTAGGAATAACTTTTAGACATAAGTCGTCATTAAGGGTTTACTCGCCGATAAGAATAGGACCAACGAGAAAGGGTTAATTACATACACTTCATATAAAGCTATCAATAAAACAAGTGACAATCTACTTAATCATAAGGACAGCCCTCTTATTGTCTCTAGTATCTATCTGTGTACGTGTGTGCTACTTGCTGATTCGTGCCTATTTGTTTATTTTATTATTTAATTGCAAACAAAACTGTGCCAGTCTCTCAGGCTGAAACCCCCTTGCGTTAGGATATTAAAATACTGATTAGAATAACGAGATAATACGTTCCACTCTTAGTGATCGACACTCTACTTACCATTATCTTCATACTGACCGGGTACACTGCTCGTTAAGTGTGTGTGTTATTGATAAGTCGGCTAAATATAAATTTAAAACTTGAGTAGGCATTAAAACTGCTAAACCGCAACGACACATCACGCGCATCAGTAGCAGTCAAGATCAAATGAAGTTCATGGTAACCAGTTTAATTGGAGATGCTTTCCTGTTGCTGCTGTTATATAGAGGTTGCTGCTGGAAGTTTTGCTTTAAAGATGTTGCTGCTGGTTCCTTATTGATGCTGCTGCTCAAGTGCAATCCTCAGGCCCAAGTGTTCCAAGCTCAATCAAGAAACTGGAACTTAACCTAGTCAAGTACCAGTTTAGGGGAGGATTGTTAGGAATTTTGGAATAATAGTTTATTTCCATTCCTGCTGTTAGCTTTAGTTGGTTCCTGCTGGTAGTATCCATTGCTGCTGTCGTTGGTTCCTGCTGGTAGCATTGACTCATTCCTGCTGGTAGCTTTAAATGTTGCTGGTCATAGCGTATTTTTAGTATCTTGTTAGAGTTATTCTAGGAAGAGATTTATGTTTATCTCTTTACTCGTTTTCATAGAAGCTGTATAAGGGTTTCTTAGTCTATAAAAGAAACCTACAGCTAGGGTTTATGTAGGCATCAAAAACATTATCTTCAGTTAATAAACGATCCATAGAGGATCAAATCATTATTAGTTACTTTCTTCTTTATATTCTTGTGTTTAGTTTCCGCATAGGCACAAGTCTTACACTTAGAGATTCTCCTAAGCTGTTTGTGTTTACATAAACGGTTTAACCAAGCTCTAGCAATCAGGCACGATCCTACATAAACTTTTAAAATTCAGCAATCCAAGTTATAAAGCTAAAAGTACAAGTAATTAAAACACATTTTAACATTAAATACAATTACAAGTTCTTAAGCTCATAGTACAACTAATTCATCATTGCTTATTATAGTAAGGGTGTGTTCGGTTGGTGGTCTTAGGCTTAGGATTTTGGAGTCAAGCCTAAATAATTTTCTTGTTTCAAGTTTTAGGATTTGAGTGGAGGGTACAATCTCCAAAAATTTACTTTCTTTAAATCCGGACTGACCTAGTGGGTTTTTGCTATGGTGTGGGCCCAGTTTCACGTATGTGTCTGTCGCTCTCCTCATCTATTTTCTTTTTTAAAAATAAAATATTTTATACAAAGGTTTTTATTACAATATTATTATTAAAATAATTATAATAATATATTTTCTCTCTGCTATTACCAAATTCAAATTCAAATCTTAAACCAAATCTAAATCCAATCCTAACCCCACCTATAAACCAAACGGGCCCTAAGAAATACAATTAAAACACAATTAATGTGGTCAACTATATTTAATGTAGTCAATTAATTAACTGGTCAATAAATACAATTAATGCAATTATTAAAATACCTCTTACATAAGAAATACAACTTATCAAACATATTATACAACCAACTTAAACACAATTATTAAATGTCACTAATACAAATAATAAAGCACATTATACAAATATTCAAGTCTGAACGGGCAACAGGCCAAAAGCGCTCGAGCCCGAACGGGCACGGGATAAACGAAATTCTTGATATCCGTAAATTTAAATTGTCAAAACGAACATAATAAACTAAAACACATGATTCACCAAAAAAATTTATTTCAGGGTATCCGCCGCTGCAACGCGCGGGTACCCTGCTAGTTTTGTTTGCATGACCTATGATCATGGAGTACTAGCATTAGGATAGATAAATAGAGTATTTAGATGATCGATAACTTTTTCTAAGACTTTATAAACACTTAGTATTTACATTTTTCTTTGCTTATAAATACAAAAACTTATTATCACATACATTTACTTTTTCCGTCCCAAATAATTGCTCTTTGACAAAAATTAAGAAAAATATGATCATTGTTTTTACAGAGTTACAGTTTTACCATTAATGTTTTCTTTAAATGTTGTAATAATAACTTCAACTGAGGATAATATGAATCTCGGTCAAAATTCTTTATATATTTTTAGTAGCGAACAAATTAATTTGAGACAATAAAAAAAGAAGTGAAAATTAATTTGGGAGGTAAGTAACAAGTTTAATACTCCCTCCATCCCAAAATTATAGTTCCCGTTTGACTTTTTCGGTCTTTTTTTTCTCAACTTTGACTTTAAATATTTTTGTTTGCGTCATACACTACTTGATGAAAATTATATCAATGAAAATACATTTAAAACTCAACGCATTCGTATATTTTGCATCAAGTATTATGTAATATAAACAAAAATACTTAAGGTCAAAGTCGAAAAATTAAGACCAAAAAAGTCAAACGGGGATTATAATTTTGAGACGGAGGGAGTAGTATTTAAATTGAGAAAGTAACAGTTACTAAAACTGAAAATGTTGCTATAGATGGAGATAAGCCAAAACCCAAAAGTAGAAGTTATTTTTGTAAGTTATATGAAATACAATTTAATTTCATTAAGATTATAAAAGATCATATATACTACATATACATGGAAAACTTTATACATAAGTATTTTTGTTAGAATAAAATACCACTACTTATAAAAAGTAATGTAATCTATTAACTATTTAAATACTTAGTTACAATTTAAATCAATAACTTTCTTCACTCTCACTTCCTTCACACACACACACAAAACTTAACATATTGTACACTGTCGTCGCTATGCGCGGGTACTTGTATAGTTTTTTTAAAGTCTCTCATAAATTATGTCATGACAGTTCAGAAAATAAACATGACTAATCCGTGCTAAAGTACGTATATAATATCAAACGGATACACGTGATACGCGGGAAATGACAAAGCAACCTTTTAGGAAAAAGGTTAACTTGCAAAAACTCACGCTTGTGATATGTGTGATACCGGGCAAGTGTTACCCGGGTCGTGTCCCAGCGAGGTTGGAATCGAAGATATCGTGTAAGGTTTGGAATTAGAGTGACTAATGATTGGGATATGAAATTTTGTATTTTTTAATTCTAAAAAAGAAATGAGAAACAAATTCTCAAAAAGAAAATTAAGATTAAAACAAATTATATTAAAAACGCGAAACGGGAATTCTAAAAACGGGTTTAAAACTAAGATATATGGAAATCTAATCCTACAAGTGTAATTTTATTTTTCCTAAGTTATATATGACAAAAGAAAATTTTAGAAAAAAGATTTGTATTTTTCTGAGTTTTATATTTTTTATTATAAATTAAAAACTGTTTTAAAAAGAAAAATGCATAAAAAATATTAAAACTATTCTAAAAATTCTGAAATTTTTTGTGGAATTACTTTATACTAAAACAGTCCTAGGAAAAATACAAACAAGGTGCCAGCTTATTGGGATAAGCTGGAAATAAGCAAAATGGTTCGGATAGCTTAAAATGGAAAAGTGGTATAAGGATTAATGGGTGCAAGGTCTAACCAGAGAAGTCCCAAGGGCACAATGGTAAGTGTGTTGGTGTGTGAGTCAAGAGACCAGGGTTCGAATCCCTTGGCTCTCTTTCTGCTTTTGATTTTTTTTTGATTTTTATGATAGAAACTGATTAAGCACAAGAAGATAAACAATTTTCACAACTAACACTATTTTTGAAAACCTCAAATAAGCCCAGAATTAAGCCAAGTTGGCTGATCAGTTGGCTTAAAAGAGATATAGCCCAAGCTTGGATCAAAATGGCTGATAAGCTAATAAATAAGCTAAAAGGAAACTGAAATAAGCTAAGTAACTGAAAATAAGCTAAGATGAAAATGAAAAAGCCACAAATACTCAGAAATAAGCACTGAGCAAAGCAAATAAGCACAAGAGTGGACTGATGCACAGGGCATATGCAGTCAATCCTAGGCAATTTCAAGCTTATATTTAAGCACTTAGATCACAACTAAACACCACAAAAGCTGATGACACTTAAAGCTGACCTAGTAAGGATCTCAGAAACCAAAAATCAGACCAAGGTGAGCTTATTTGAGGCTTGTGAATAAGCTGAGAAATAGCTCAGTCAACACAATCCAACACTGATGACTCAGTGTTAATTGTGTTTGATCAGGCAACTTTTGAGCTTAATTTAAAGCTTAAATAAGCTTAACTAAGGGCTGAAATTATGGAATAAGCCAAGAACACCTAGCAAACTACCTAGAATAAAAGGAAATAAGCACTAATGAGATCAAATAAGGACTTGATTTGGCCAATAAAAACTGATGCAGTCTGCTATTTTGGGATTGATGTGCAGACTCGCACAAAATGGCACAAAACCTATTGCAATTGTTTCAACTCTTGATTACCAAATTAATACACTATATTGAACCCAAAGTTATCAGAAATGAGGACCAAATAAGCTCAAGCTTGTGAGAAGCTTATATGAGCAGTTCAAGTTCTATAATCTCCACAGTTGGTTCAAAATCCCAATTCCTATCAAATGGGCTTAAAGGAACTTGAAAACAGCTTATCTATTCTATTTTAAGCAAGATCAAAGTTGATCAAATGGTCAATGAACAGTTACTAACCAAATTGACCCACTTTGGGTTTAAAGCCAAACAGTCCTTACTAGAGGGCTGATTTGAATTTTAAACTAGAACTAACCAATTTAAGCTTTGAAACTGAATAAGCCCATACTAACTAACTTCCTAGAACCCTTATGAGCAATAATCAAAAGCCAATAAGCACTCAAACAAGCTGAGCTTATATTGACTGTTTTTAGCTTTTTAGTGAGTTTTAAGCAAAAACTAATTTAAACCATAACAACCTATCACATTAACTTCAAATAACATTAATAAGATCAAATAAGCATAAAAGAAATAGATAAGCAGTAAATAAGCAGTTTGAACAGTAGAACATGAAATTTGGAAATTTCTTACAATTAGCTTTAGCTCCAAACAAGAACTGAATTGAATTCACCATATCATCCTATAGCTTCCCAAGAAGCTATAAACCATGGGCTTCCATAATTCACCATGCTCCAGCTTATATTGTCCAACAGCTTATTTTTTAGCTTATTTTGACTATTTTGACTTTTTTGGTATTTTTAAGATTAAGACTGAGTTACACTATTACAAACTTATCAAAAGCTATAGTGAGCTTATGTAAGCTTATAGAAACAGAAAAGAAGCTATTTCAACAAACAATTAACTTGATTCGAATTCTCAGTACACATGGAAACTTGAAAACATGGAATTTTCATTAACTAATGGAAATTGTACAAAGATTAATGATAAACAGACTGAAAGTAACTTGAATTAATAACTGGAAATTAAAATTGATAAAGCTTAAATAATTAAAGTACAATGCGATTAAGAAAAATTAACTACTTGCCAATTAAGGCTACAATGTGGTTCTATTTATACTATACTGAGGTGGGAACTTCTTCTGAATACTTCTGAGCCATTGGATTGGCTTGATATCATCTCAGCCCTTGGTTCCTGATTTTGGCGCCAAAATGATGTGAGTGGGAAAACCACTTGACTGATAGCGTGTGATGGGGAAGAAGCATTTAATGCATCTTGGTTTGTTAGGAGAAGTGTTGAGGAAGCTTGGAGGGGGGTGGTATTGTCAGGGATAAGGAGGAGGGGGTGGTATGGTTTTGGCGGGTCATGGTATTGAAGATGGTGGGTTTGACTAAAGGTCAAACTGGTATTAGCTTAGAAAAGGTGGGTCGGGTTGTAGGGATTGGCCTTGGGTTATTTGTTTTGGTAGTGGGCTGGGTTTAATTAGTTAGGATTTAGAATTGGATTAGGTTTAACTTTAAGGGACTATTGTTGCCAATTCTGAAAATCCAAGGACCAAGGCTGTTAAAAAAATAGAAATTATTTCCAAGGACCATTTGTGTCATTTTGGTATTTTTGGGGGTTGACTTTGACTTTTGTCTTCACTTGATCAAATGTACAACTGTTGTCGAGTCGATCCAAAAATATTCGTTTTTGTTCCGTTTTCAATCCTTCAGTACCTGAAACACATAAAACATAAACCAAGGATATCTGCAATATATATTGGGTGTTTTTGGTCATTTTTGTGTCTTTTATGGGTATAAAATGATGAGTATTTACACACTCATCAATGACCGATAATATTCTTTTACAAACAAATATGTAAGGTCTACTGCAGGACCCAATCTTTTTTTTATTTGTAAGAAAACATGACCGGTCATATCTATACTACATATAAAAGAAAAACGGTCAAAGCTTGAAAAGTGAAATGTTAAAAGTCAAAGGTGAGAGAAATGTATGGTGTAATTAATACTCTTATTAAAACACCTCATTAGTTAAAAGTAAAATAATTTATTCACGTTGTACAACAAATTAAAAGCATATTTACCAAATTAAAAACAACCAATTAAAACACCCCTTACTAAAAAGTACAATAAAATTTTCACAATGTACAATTTAAACAATCTACAACATAATCCAAAATATAAAATAATTAAACACACTAATTAATGTTATTTTTAAAATACCCTAAAATGAAAAGTACATGTTATTATACACATGATACAAATTAATAAAATACACAAAGCTTCATACAAGCTAACAAGCTGATGATACATATAGTTTTGAAAATCGGACCGGACCAACGGGTTCAACCGGGAACCGGTGTCGCCACCGGTTCGGCTAACTAATAAAAGCCATCCGAAAACGAACCAGAGAGGACCCGTTAAAACCGATACAAACTGGTGAATCAGGTCTCATCGAGATCTATTTCTCTGGTTAATCTTCATAGGGTACCCGCCGCCGCAACGTGCGGGTACCCTGCTATACTATATATAAAGGGGAAAAAGAAGTAAAAAGTGAAAAGTTGAAACTAAAAAAAAAAATAAATGTTAAAAACATATATTTCAAAAGAAAACTCTTAATACATATCGAAAACCGGGTTGACCCGGGATGCTTCAAACACAGCGGGTTGACCCGGTTTAATGTGACCCATTTTTTACCCAACCCGTCAGGTTGACTCGGTTTAAATCGACCCAGTTTTCGACCGGAACGGTTTAACCGGTTGAACCACCCGAGTCGAATCGAGTTTTAAAACATTATGTTTAATCCCCAAATCTTCAAACTTTTATTATTCTTCGTTTATAACCCACAATTTTTTCGCTATAAAATCCCATTGCTATGCACGTGTACTCATCTAGTTTATGATAACTTAAAAATATCTCCCTTACAAACAAATGTGTAGTGTCTATTGCAAAACCCGATCTCTTTTTTATTCATGAAAAACAGCTATATTTATAATAAGGATCTTGCTAACAGCAACCCTTAGGGTGGTTGTTAACAACTAATTACCGATTTTTATGTTATGACAATACACAAAGTCCAAACAAAATCACTAAAAGTCATTAACCACTTCCTAAGATTTATCAAATACAAATACAATTCACCTTCATCAATGGTCATATTAGCGAAAAATAAGGAGTTGGTTTCTCATAATGTCTTAATATCACATAATTTTGTGAAAATTAATAGTTCATACGGAGTATTTCTTTTTCGGGATGTCTCAAAATCGTCCCCATCGGTTTTTCATTTGGTTCAGTTTTTCGGTTTTTGTGCTCACTCTTAATCAAAACACTTACATAGGTGTTAACAAATAAGGTTAAAAAAAAAATGAAATAGTTGCTACTTTATAGAAGAATAAGGTTGAAGAAGATGAAGATGGGGTGAGGAGGTGTTTTAATTTGGGTTTTCTATTGTTTGAAGAAAATAGAGATAAATGGGTATTTGGGTTTGATACGATAAGTAAAAATTAAAAAAATAATAATAAAAATTAAAAACTAATAAATAATAAATAAAAGATAAAACTAACTAGTTTAATTATCTGTAAATCAAAAATCTAAAAAACACGGAAAAAGAAATCGACACCAAACTGATTTAATGAAAAAACCAAAAAACCGAAACCCAAAAAAATATAAAATAAATAAATAAATAAAAAATAAAATAAATTAATAGAAATATAAAAATTAATAAAAACCAAAAATAAATAGAAAGAAATTGAAAATAAATAAATAAAAATTAAAACCTAAAACAAAAAACAAATAAATAAAAAGAAACCTAAATATATGAATAAAAATAAAAATAAAAATAAAATGAAGCCGAAACCAAAACCCAAATAAAAGTAAGTAGATGAAAAGAAACCAAAACCGAAAAACAAGTAATAGAAACCGAAAAATCAAAAATTTAAAAATAATTAAATAATTAAATTAAACAAAAAAAACAAAAAACTTAAGAGTTAAACACAGAAATCGTCTTTGTGGTTGCTAACACCCGTCTTGTCTTTATGAACTTAAAATGACAATTTTGCCCTCGCATACCTAACACATGACCAAACTTAACGGAAAAAACTAACATTCGTTTTGTCAAAGAACAGGTCTATGCAAAATGGACAATCACAGAAACGACTGGTGTACTTATTGAGGTTTTAAGACGAAAGGTGCAATTATGGGTCAACCAGAGACGATTCATGTCATTAACTCATTAATATATGTTTTTAACTTTTATAAATAATATTATCACAAAGACTAAACTAACTTTGTCACTACCTAATCATTTCTTTGTATATATACAGTACCTAATCTTTGACAACTACCTGACTTCACTCCAACAACTACCACTTGCAAGGGCATTTTCGTAATTTCACACTCACACATCCAAATTGGCGGGAAAATAAAACTCAATCAAACAGTGTTCAATTCCACTCACTTCACCGACGTTGCCACGTCACCATCACCGGAAATCAGTTTCAGTCGCCGTCGTTGTCACCGCTGACGTCACCTGTCCGGCATATAAAGGTACAACCGTCATATTAGATCGAATTATACTTTTTATATATAAACCCTAACTTTTTAGTTACTATGATTTGACTAGTCAAATTTAGGTCAATTTAGGTGAATTTGAAATGAAGGATAACGTGCTGTCGAAAGCGAATAGCGTGACGCCTGAGGATTGGCGAAAAGCGGTGGAGAAAGTTGTTCCGGCGGTTGTGGAGCTACATATGACCGCCTGTCGAGCTTTCGATACCGAATACGCGGACGCAAGCCAAGCTACGGGGTTTGTTGTTGATAAACGTCGCGGAATTATACTAACTAATCGTCATGTTGTTAGTCCAGGTAGTTAGTTACTCGACGGTTTTCGTTTGCGCTTATTGATTCAATAACTTCAACATATGGATTCGTTAGGTGATTTTTGGCTGATTTGATTATGTGTTTTTGTAGGTCCTGTAGTAGCCGAAGCTGTGTTTGTAAATCGTGAGGAGATTCCAGTCTATCCGATATATAGAGATCCTGTGAGTTGCTTAAAATGACTTGAGGCGTTCGCAATTTATGCTAATTATCATATAGTTTATGACATTTGAGGTAGCTTGAGTTGTTTGGTGGTTTGTTTTAAGTATAACGTTAGGTTAAGAAGTAACAAATTAGATGAATAAGCTGTTTTGTTAACAATTTGAGATTCTGAGTATATGGCGTCAGAGCTGTAGTTGAAAGTATTTGAATACTCGTAGTTTGCTATTACGGAGTATATCTTAGTGTATTCAAATGCTGTTAAAAGTTATACGGAGGATTTCTATAAGACTATTTATATATTTGAGTTGTCTAGATTTTAATGATTTAGTTGTGTTATATGTGGTATTAAGCGGTGTAAAGGTAATCATCTATCTGTAACTCAAGGCGCAATCCTTTCTTTCTGGATTTAGTATTATCATCACCATTTTCATTTTCCTGAGAGTACCATTTCGTTTTGGTGTTATTTTTGTCTCTGCATTTCTTTAATCCTGTTTATCCTTTTATTATTAGTTCAACTTCATTTGGAATAATGAAGTAGAAATAGAGACACGGTTAAGAACGAAAACCTAAGCTAAGCTGGAACCATCTAAGTTAGCTTCAAAAGGAATTTTTACACAGTTACATGAATTCCAAAATATTTTCATTTTGCTTTCTGTGGTGCTTCCTGTTATTATACTGTCAACGAATTTAGTGTAGGCATTTTCACAAAACACATCCTATTTGTGCTCTTCTGTTCTCTTTTCACCTGATTGCCTGAGCATATTATCTATTAACATGATATTCGTTTTTTATGATATATATCTGATCATTTTGTACATGCTGAGGCACTTATGTGTAGTCTTGTCACATTGTTGAAATAATTGGTTCACAAAAAGCCTTTTTGTGTAGGATTAAAAATAGTATGCTTTGGTAATTTTTAGGTTCATGATTTTGGATTCTTTCGGTTTGATCCTGCTGCAATAAAGTACCTGAGCTATGAGGAGATCCCTCTTGCTCCTGAAGCTGCTTTGGTTGGACTGGAAATCAGAGTTATTGGTAATGATAGTGGAGAGAAGGTATATGAAATTATGTATATCCAGTTTTGGAACTAATCAAGTAAGAGAAACTTCATACCTATGTGAGGATATGATTGTGTACATGATTCATGGTCTCACAAAGGTGTAAAATCTAACATCACATATACTTTTTGTTGATTTCCTTATGTTTCCATTTTTGCTCTTGTATTTCTGTCCGTGATTTGAAGAAGTTTCCTTAAATAACATCAAAATTTCTTCAAATAAAATTATGTCAAGATATATATATATATATTGGCGATGCTGATTTAATTTCACTTTGAACTTACAGATGTCTATTTTATCTGGTACCCTTGCTCGTCTGGACAGGGAGGCTCCGCAATATGAAGAGTATGCTACTTCACAATATTTTCCTTATCCACTACACCCCTGATATATTGCAGGTAGTTGTAGAGTTAAGTTATAGGCGTCCATTTTGGTAGGTATAGTCAACAGATTTAGTACATAATGTAACTAGGTTTATGTTTCTGCCTTCTGTTCATCAACATATGTGTTTTGTTTTTACATGGTCGTTATTTCGTGTCAAATTTTTGGCACTTCTTGTTTCTGTGCTATTCACTTATGTACCAGACCTAGGTTTCTAAAATGTGGTGGCCTAAGTAATGATATCAAACACATTTTCTGTACTCTGAACAACCAGACCTCATTTTCTCAAGGATTTTATATGTCTGCTTAATGTAATTGGTGTTGCTTTCATTAAGTTTCTCAAGGATTGTATAATACTCAAATAATAAAATGTGAATGCATGTCATGACAACATTCATCACATGTTAACAATGAAACCTTTTCTTGCCGCAGGGATGGCTACAATGATTTCAATACGTTCTACCTGCAGGTGAGCTTCCTGCTAACAGTATTGGGTCCGAATGGGTGAGAAAAGTAATGTTGGGTACTTGTACAGATGGCAATATGGGCAGTCGGGCGGGTTGGGTAACCAGTCAAATTGGTAACGTATTAAATGCGGGCCATAACGGGCGGGGTAGGTTGGGTTGACCCTCCAACACATTGTCCAACTTTGTCGTATCTAAATAATTATTTTAACAAGATTCCAAGCATATCACTGTAATTACGTTCTAACTTTTTCAATCAAAAAGCTATTTAAGAGGTTGTAAGCATCAAAATACACTTTGAGCGACTCTTCGACCCGTTAGACCTTTTTCGTTTTCAGCCAAGGTTATAGACTTCAACTGTTTGACTCGTTGGAGGAAAAAAGTTAACCATAATCGGCCCATTTTAGGCAAATGGTTTGAAATTGCCACTTTTTATACACTTTTGCTGCGCTGCTGGTTCATTCATGTGTTTTAGCCTTCTTTTAAAACTGGCTTTGTCCTGCATGTTCGTTTCCGCAGCAACCATATGTATATAGATCCTTAGAAATGTAGTACAGAGTTAACTGGAAGCTTATTGTAATTTGCATTCCTTTTCTTTTCTATATAACAGGCAGCTTCAGGTACCAAAGGTGGTTCAAGTGGTTCCCCAGTAATTGATTGCCAAGGACGAGCAGTTGCCTTGAATGCTGGTGGCATGACTTCAAGTGCTTCAGCATTTTACTTCCCTTTAGAACGAGTAAGTGTAGCCAAGGGTGGCAAATGTACTTCTATCGTGACTAATTGTTAAACTCAGTCATGTTTTGTCCTAAAGAAGTAAGGCATGACGTTCTGAAGCTGTATTTTTCAGGTGGTGAGGGCTTTGAAGTTCTTGCAGACTGGTGTAGATTGTTGTCAAAGTAAGTGGGAGGCTGTTACAATACCTCGTGGTACTCTCCAGGTTTGTTGGTTTTCCTTCATCTTCTCATGTCTATAATACCCTCGTTGTTATGGTTATCAATTTCTTGTTTCTTATTTTGCGATTGACATTCAGATACCATTTGATAGTTTCTTTTTAATACGTGGTTCATTTTTTTGGTGGAAAGGGAAAAATATATTAATCACCATATGAAGTTACAATAGAATTCAAAGGCATTGGACATGACCCAAGCTTCCTATAAAACAAATACAGAGAACAGTTGATCATTGGACATACTACCTAACATACAAGAATTAATACAGATCACACATTTCCTCTATGACCACATACAAGACAGAGAATATAGCAGTAGGACACCAAGCCACCATAAGCAAAGACTTCATGTATTCCAAAAACAGCATCACATGTAATGGCATCAGGCTAAAGACTATTCACATGGTTTACCTCATTAAAAAACCTTACCAAGTAAAACCTAGTGGGAAAAACCTTGGATAAGGAAAAAGAGTGCAAACACATATTCACTGCTGTATTTATGATACTGCTTTCATTTTGTTAGAAGTGAATTAGTACTATGTAATACAGAGTATATTGTTTTTACTCACCACATAAAGATTTTAACTAAAATTTAGAGCATTACTTAGTGATGCTGTAATTTGGTACTACTTGTGTGCTTGCCAAAAAAATTAAGATTTGAAGGTGATTAATGTAATGGTTGTATAGGCAACCTTCGTCCACAAAGGATTTGATGAAATCCGGCGGCTTGGTCTGCAAAGTGAAACTGAGCAGGTCTGTGGTCTTAATTTAAATCATTATTTTTAATTAGTCTGCATAAAATTGTTAAATATTCTCGATGTCTTATCTACATTTATTGTTGGATTAGTTGGTTCGTCATGCATCTCCGCTAAGTGAAACCGGGATGCTTGTGGTTGATTCTGTGGTAAGTCTCATTCCATTTGTTGTGAAATAGCTATCTACAGGTTCAGAAGTATGTTTATGCCTGACACCATAATGGGCATGCTGTAGGTGCCAGGTGGCCCAGCTGATAAAAGTTTGGTGCCAGGTGATGTGCTTGTGCGCATGAATGGGGAGGTGTGTATCATCTGATCTTATTTTATAACACCAGTTCACTCGATGTCTATTGCTTATGTCTTGAATCTACTCCTTAATCAGTTCAATAATTGTAATTTGCTATTTACTGAGATGTTAGATCAATAGAGTAACTTGACCATTATGGTTATTTTAACAATAATAATCAGCATATGTTACAATGGTATTTTCATATATACAGCAAGTAAAACATTCATTTCATGTGAATGTTTGATTAATGTATCTTTAACATTTAATTTTGGTTTTGGTTCATAAATTTTATCTTCAAAGTTCTTAAATGAATACGGTGTCTTGCAGGTGATTACCCACTTTCTGAAAATGGAAACTTTACTTGATAATGGTGTGGGCCAAAATGTTGAATTAGAGTTTGAAAGGCGCGGCATACCTTTGACTGTTCAATTGGTGGTGAGTCGGCTGTTTTGCATTTATGTTCTGTATAAAATTCTAATCATGTTAAACAAGTCATGACACTAGTCAATATCTGTTTCCTATACTAATTGTCATACCTTTGAATCTAGCTTCTTAATGACTATGACCTTTATAGTTTTAATAGGGAAATGAATATAATAAGAAGCATTCTATATTAAACGTTAAGGCAACATAGTATATTCCACACAGCTCTGAACTTTTAGCAACGCTTGAATCCTTATCGATGTTTCAACTGACGTTAGGTTTAGTAAATCGGTGTCAAAAGATGCACGTAAATTGTATATATTCTTTGACGTTATGATTTGCAATCTTAAAGCTGGTCTCCATGTGTTTTCTTCAGGTTCAGGATTTACACTCGATAACTCCAAACATCTTCTTGGAAGTTAGTGGTGCGGTGATACACCCTTTATCCTATCAACAGGTTCTTTGATCACCTTCGACTAGTTTATGCTTCTCTCTGAAAGTTTATGCTAGAAACATTTTTTTTCCGGTGCACCGTGCACCTTTAAATGTGGTCCTAGCTGCGTCTCATAGAAAAGCATGTCGCTCTTTGATAGCATGTCACATTATTGATAGGCGGGTCATAGATCTTGATCAATGATTTATCTTGTCTAAATGCTAAATTCCCTGATGCCATTGTTCTTACTCACTGTTCGGTACTATGTTGCTTTTGTTGTTATCGTAACTCTTTAAATATATATTCTTCTTAACAGGCTAGGAATTTCCATTTTCCCTGTGGTCTTGTATACGTATCGGAACCAGGGTAAGCTGTTTGTTAGAGTCTCATCTCCTCAAGTTTTGTCTTCTTAAGTCCGCCAGCACATAAGTGTGACACATTTGCATTTTGACCATCCAAATATGATATTTGACATCTACAGCTACATGCTTAATAGAGCTGGGGTTCCACAGCATGCCATTATCAAGAAGTTAGCTGGTGAAGATATTTCACATCTTGAAGACTTCATTAATGCTCTATCTAAGCTCTCTAGAGGAGCTAGAGTTCCATTGGAATACATAACTTACGAGGATCGCCATAGGCAGAAGGTAATGATTAAAGTTTTCATGAATCACCAAAATAACTCATTAAGTTTCCTGTTACATCTGTATTTATTTACGTTAACGCATGAAGATTATGTGTTTGACTTTCTTTGGCTGCAGTCTGTCCTTGTTACATTGGATCGCCATGAGTGGTATGCTTCTCCTCAAATATACACTCGTGATGACAGTTCTGGAATCTGGATAGGAAAGCAAGCTCTGCCTCCCAATTCCCAATTTATATCTTCTTTTGGCATCAAACAAGGCCTGACAAGCAATAGAGATGTCGAAAATTGTCCTGTTGAACCTGTGCACCAAGATGTCATTGTACAATTGGCTAATCACATTGCCAGAATGGACACTAGCAGCTTTGAACATGTTACTGATGGACCACATGCTCATTTGGAATCTGACAATGGAACTAATACACGTAGAGTGGGTGAAGATCTTTCTGCTGATCTGGATGATCTAATATCTTCAGGAGATACGGCTGTAAGAGGCTATCATGACTCATCAGCAAAATCTGGCAATGCTTCTCTTGCTGAGTGTGTAATAGAGCCCACTCTTGTCATGTTGAAGGTAAATACTATTTCCTCAGAGCTTGCTCATTGTTCATGCATTTTCTGCAGCTCATATTTTTTTCATCATAGATATGGTGGGATTGCCATACAGTTTTGGATGTTGTCATAGAACATTTTGTGGTGTATGACGTCTCAGGTTTATATACCATTATCTTGTATCCTTGATGGTGTCCAGTCATGGCATTCTAGTGGGACTGGTGTGATTATATATCAATCAAAAGAAATGGGGTTGGTTGCAGCTGACAAGAATACTGTTGCTATATCAGCATGTGAGGTGACGCTTTCTTTTGCAGCGTTGCCCATTGAAATTCCTGGGGAGGTATGAAAAGAGAATAAAGTTTTCACTGTTTGCCCTATGTTGTTTCTTATTACATTTTTCCGACTGTTGTTCTCATCATTAAGCGTTTTAAGTACTTTCCAGGTGGTGTTTATGCACCCTGTTCACAACTATGCTATTATTGCATATGACCCTACTGCCCTTGGACCTACCGGTGCCTCAGTAGTGCGAGCTGCCGAACTTCTTCCTGGTAGGCAAACTTCTTGGGTATATTGAATTAACCAGATGTAAAAGTCTTATAGTTTTGCTTATAGTAAACAAAATGAGCTTCGAATGAGACGGGTTAGTTGCTTTAGTTATTCAATTAAATTCAGCATAATAAAACAATTCTCCCAATGTGTATTTCTATAAGTTCCCAACTAAGAATCGTAACCCGTTGAAGTCATACTAAATGAACTGTTAATATAATGCTATAGTGAGGGTTTTTTTTTTTATCATTCTGTGACAGAACCTGCATTGCGTCGTGGAGAGACTGTGTATCTTGTGGGGTTAAGTAGTAGTTTACGTGCAACATCTAGAAAATCTGTTGTTACCAACCCGTACGCAGCTCTAAAGCTTAGCTCCGGCGATTCTCCACGTTATAGAGCAACCAACATGGAATTTATAGAGCTTGACAGTGGTACCTTGTTATTATCCATTATTTATACATATCTTAAATATACCGGTTTTAATTGCCAAATACATTAATTGTTGCTGTATGCAGATTTTGGTAGCAATTTTACAGGAGTGCTTACTGATGAGCATGGAAAGGTTAAAGCTATATGGGGGAGCTTTTCAACTTGGGTTAGTTCTCTTTACTCCTTTTTTACTCAACGCAGGGTTTACTTAAAGCTGATAACTAAATCTTGCTCGCAACAGAAACATAGGTCAGATGACTCAGATCAATATGATGATCATCAGTTTGTGAAAGGTATCCCTACACATTCATTAAGCCAAGTCCTCAAAGAAATCATATCAGGTGCAAAAGGCCCGCCCTTGCTTATAAATGGTGTCAGAAGAGCAATGCCTCTACTTAGGATATTAGAGGTTGAGCTTTATCCTACATTGTTATCTGAGGCTCAAAGTTTTGGGCTCAACAACAACTGGATCCAAGTAAGTATTCTTCTCACTTTGGTTTTCTTCTTTTCCTCTTTTTCTAAACCTGTATGCATTGTTTATTTACATAAATCTGTTGGCTCCCAGGCTCTTGTAAAAAAGGATCCTGTTAGACGTCAAGTTCTGCAGGTGCAATGTTGTTTAGCAGGATCTAAAGCCGAAAATTTATTAGAACAAGGTGATATGGTCCTTGCAATCAACAAAAAACCAGTTACGTGCTTCAAAGATGTTGATAATGCATGTCATGCCTTGGATCTTTATGATGACATGGATGATTTACTCAAATTGACCATCTGGCGTCAGGTTAATTAATTATATTACTTCCTTTACATTATCTGTTACTGTCCATCCACATTTCCAGGAAACAATATATTTATGTTTCATCTTTATGGTTTCTAATCAGGGATGTGAACTAGAGCTTTTAGTGGGAACAGATATAAGAGATGGCAATGGTACGACACGTGCAATCAATTGGTGCGGGTGTCTTGTACAGTATCCTCACCCAGAAGTACGTGCCCTCGGGTTTCTGCCCGAAGAGGGGCATGGTGTATATGTCACAGAGTATGTGTTCTTGTTTCCATTATTCTAAAAATTCCGTTTTGGTGCCAAAGAATTTACTTTTTTGTGAAATTTGTAGGTGGTCTCAAGGGAGTCCTATGGAGAGATATGATTTAGATCTTGATCAATGGATTGTTGAAGTTAACGGGCAACCCACTAAAGACCTTGATGCTTTTGTTAATGTCATAAAGGTAGTACAATATTTTTACTCTAAACATACTTTTTACCTGTTTATCATTTGTTAGTTGCGTATGTTGTTTGTTGTTTATTCAAGTTATCAAGTAATGAGTGTTCATAACATATACAGGAAATTGAAGATGAAGAATTTGCACGTGTAAAGATAGTCAAATTGGATGGGGAGACTCAAGTGCTGACAATGAAACAGAATCTGTACTATTGGCCTACGTGGGAGCTAAGGTTTGATCCCGAAACAGCAAGATGGCGCCGAAAGACGATTAAATCAAAAGGAACTGGAGATGCACTTTAAAACCTGGTCAGGATTAGATCTGAATGATGCAAAATACATATGAAGATTCATCTAATTTTGGTTCTATTTTTTATAGTTGATTCTGAGGTTGGCTCAATTCAGCCTTCTGTGTGTAATACACACATATTTCAGACATGTACTGATGATGTACGCTACGTTACAAAACTGAATGCATACTACTTCTGTTTTGGGCATTTCTCGCATTATTGATCATGATCCCATTTTGTCTAATTAACTTCGTGTTTTAGAGTTATACATGATGATCAAGTCGTTTTAACGGTAAAAGTGGCAAAGGCAAGGCAAAATGACCCATATGGCAAAATGACCATATGCCTAACTTATATTCTTAAGGAAAATACGAGGACACATGACAAAATAACAGAAGGTTAAATGTGAGGAGATAAAAAAAAGTTTATAGACACTCCTTTTCCTAGATGGTCAATTCTCCTTTTGATTTTGACGTACATCATCGACTTCTTTTTAGGCATACAATTAGTTTGAAAGCAGTCATTCAAAAGCTTGTGAATGTAATTACTATAAAAAAATGTGTTTGTTATGAGGTATTTGCTCTTGGGATTAGTCAATGTAAAATATACAGTTTGGCAAAGAGGTGTCGGTTTTAAAATCTGAGCCAAATATTAACGGATCAACAAAGTCTAACAAAAAAATGGGGTTTAGAGTCACAGTAAGTGGTATCATGACATTTTTGCGTCTCTTTTCTTGATTTTTGATGTCCTGAGATATACTGAAGAGCACCCATGCTTAATGGTCTTTGACGATATTGTGCTAGTTTCGAAGTTGAAAATGGGCTAAGTAACAAGCTGGAGCAGTGGAGATAGACCCTAGAAGAAAAAGGCCTGCATATCAGCAGAGAGAAAACATAATATTTACGATGTGACTTTGACCGGAACGAGGATGTGAAATCCGTATCAGAGATTAAGATATGTAGGCTCGATATACACAAATCAAGAATGAAAGACGGGGATGCAACCTATGATATAAAAGGAGGCTCGTTAAAGTGGAGGGTGGCTACATAATACATAAGTCATGTGTGACAAGAAAGTACCTCTAAAACTGAAATGAAAACTTTATAGATGGTAACTAGGCCAATTATGTTGTACGTTTTGAGTGTTGATTGATAACGAAGGTTCAAGCAAATAGGGTGAAAGTTTAACTATAAGTCACGACTTTCATTAATTTGATGAAAGAATGACGACCATGATGGCATGATGGTTTGGACATGATATTAGAAGAATATAAGGGGAATTGTAATATACGACTAAAACTCAAAACTTGCATATTCTCAAAATACAAGTTTTCAAGCATGATGTACAATGCAAGTTAAGCATGTTTGGTATATATGCAATATGCAAGTTTTAGTGGGTATATATGCAATGCCCGATATTAGAAGAATATAAGGGGACGTTTGGTACGACTGAATCACAAAAAATAGAAATAAAGAGAATGACTTTGAAATAAGAGAATTGATTTCACTGTTTGGCAAAAGTAGAGAATAGAGTGTGGGTAAAGAATTCATTCCTTTGTTTGGTACAATAGAGAATGACATTTTTTTTTGGTTAAGTTGATTATTTAGTTTCTTTAATACTATGCTGTCATTTGCGAATTCATGTTCTTTGTCATGTACAAGTATGTTATATTTTCTTTAGAGTAAACTCCAAAATACATCCCTGTGGTTTACCCCATTTCGCACGATATATCACTCCTGAAAAAGTTGCAACATACACATCCCTCCGTTAGTAAAAGTCAAACACAATACATCCACGAGGACGAACGGTGCAAACATTTGTCGTTAACTTGGACACGTGACAGTTAAGTAAGGGTATTTGTGTCATTTTATCTATCCTACCTACTTATCTCTCTTTTTCAATTCAGTCAAACCCAGAAAAACACACACTTAAACACAAACACAAATAAAAAACACAAATCCAAATCATAAACTTAAACACAAACAAAAACCCAGAAAAACACAAATTTAAACATTCTGTCATCTGTTGCAATCATCATCGGTCCAAAATAAAATCAAAACAGAAGATGAAGAGGAAGAAAGAACATATTTATACTAAGACTAGAAACCACATAATCCCATCACCAAACTACAAAACAACCACAACTCCATATCTAAACCTAGACCCATCATCTGTCAACCAACAACCACCTCAACTAACATATACAAGCTTCGAACTTTAATCGACAAAAGCTAACGCCTAACATATACAAGATCTCAGTTGTGTTTTCTGGTTTATCTCTTATAAGATTACAAGATCTTTAACACTCGAAAACAAACACACATCATAGATCTATTTCAAGGCATAACCTTCTTTTTGATATCTGAACTTTTATAAAGAGTAAGAACAAAAACACAAAAACATAATAGCACCTACCCGAGACCTCAATTAAAGATCTTGAAGCCCTTACATTCGAATGTAACCATGAACGTGTTTTATTTGTACTCGTCTAACACCAGAAGAAAGTAGGGTTTAGATTCTTTGTGTGTTCGGCTTTGGATCTATTAATTTCAAATCTCAAATAACAGTAAAACATCTATAAAAGATTGGGGTTTCGATTATAGATTGAAGAAAGGGTCGAATGTGTTTGTGTTTGATTCGGATTGAGGATGATATGGTGGTTGACGGATTTTGTTTTTGATTTGTGTTTGTGTTTTATTTGGGTTTATGACTGAAATTGTTAAAAGGGTTTAGGATTTGTGTTTTGGATTTGTGTTTGTGTTTAAGTTTGTGTTTTTCTGGATTTTTGTTTGTGTTTAAGTTTATGATTTGGATTTGTGTTTGTGTTTAAGTGTGTGTTTTTCTGTGTTTGACTGAATTGAAAAAGAGAGATAAGTAGGTGGGATAGATAAAATGACACAAATACCCTTACTTAACTGCCACGTGTCCAAGTTAACGACACAATGTTTGCACCGTTCGTCCTCGTGGATGCATTGTGTTTGACTTTTACTAACGGAGGGATGTGTATGTTGCAACTTTTTCGGGAGTGATATATCGTGCGAAATGGGGTAAACCACAATGATGTATTTTGGAGTTTACTTTTTTCTTTATAATGAAACAATCATGACTAGAAAGAATAATATTACAACAAATACACACACTTTATATAGTAGAATAGTACAATATTTCTGTAACAAACATTGGCTATAACAAACATTATACAACAAGAATGGTGGCTGGAAACTTTGCTACAACGCATCATAGTGGTATCGTTAGACAACCAAGGCATCGAAAACATTGGTGATACATGTTACTCTGAAAGTTTATGTATAACTGTTTGTAACTGAGAGCCTCTTGACCCACTGGCTCTCATTTATTGACCATGAAATCGGGTTCCCCATGGCACACCATCTCAAAGTTTATGTATAACAAAAGTGTTCTCGCCATCTACTATATACGAGTGGTGTTTAGCCGTATATATTTATAACAAATTCAAGACCACTACTGATCGTTAGTAACAACTATACTCTTGGATCCAATTATTTTTGTTTTTCCAAATATGGTGTGTGATTAGTTAGCATCTATAAGAAATTAAACTATTTTGAAAAAGATGTAAGAACCATGTAACATATAAACTAAACTTTGTTAAGGATATCATGAGTTAACTGAAGATATCATGAGGATATCATCACTTCATTATTGTTACAGATGACGTACATAAAAACTAAACTTTGTTAAGGATAAAGCATATATATTTACCTCAACTGATGTTGAGAATCACAAATGTAGGATGAACTGATGAACAAAATTGGGAGAGAAAAATGGCTGCACTAGGGGTTTCTTTTTATCGTTTATGATTTTTTGTGCATTGCACATGTTAGGAATGTATATCCCCTTTTTTTACGGGACTTTTTTCGAAGAATGAAGGGCCGTTTGGTTTGTAAGTGGGATTGTAATGGGATTAAGATTTTGTATTGGTTTGAAAGAAAAGTAGGAGATAGAAAAGATATGATAGTTTAAAAAATTGTTTGTTTAAAACTTATTATTGAAAACCTATAATAGATTTTAGAGTTAATTTCAAAAATGGTCCCTGTGGTCACTCGGGTTTAACAATTTTAGTCCCCATATTTTTTTTTAACGGATCTGCTCTCCAAACTTGCAACCCATAATGGGTTTAGTCCCTTGACCATATATTCCATCTGTTTGACCATTTTCTTGGTTAAGTGACTAAACCTTGAGGGGTAATTAGGTCTTTTTATGTGGGGTTGTCTCTTACACTTAGTATAAGCAAGTGTGATAACTGCTTTCACTTGCAAAAACACAACACACGCATCAAACACAAACATGAATCGACATATTGTGGAAAAAAGTAAGTGTAATATTAATTTGGTTAAAAAACCCCTAATTTGATGTTTGACCTAATTTTTTTGTTTTCTTTTTTGTAATAGCCAATTAATTGTGGGAAGAAGATACAACTTGAACTAGTTAATGTAATAGCCAATTCTTGATTGAAGGTAAGAAGATGAAGAAGATGCTTATTATCAGTTTCAACTTGAACTAGTTAATGTAATAGCCGTTTCAACTTGAACTAAACAAGTTGCTTAAGATCAAGTTGTATTTTGGGTTTTTGATGAATGGAAAAAAAGCAGTTTCAACCATAACTGAACAAGTAGCATTTAACTTTAATACATTACAAAGTACTTGCATTCATAGATGCAGATTACATTACTAAAAGTACCATCAAAATCATAAGTCTTGCATAGTAAACCTTAAAAGCTACCACATGCTCTGTTTCCCTTTCCCTTTTGTTTCTGGCATGCTTCTTTTCCCTCTTCCTTTGATTCCTTCCCAAATGTGCTCATTGCAGAGCCCTAGAACCTGTTCCCTCTTACCTGGTATTGAAATAGAATGAGTTTCAACATGAGGATTGACTGACCTTGTACACTTTTTTGGAGTTTTTGAAAGAGCTTGATCATCCTCAGAAGTTGAATGATAACTTGAGACAAAGCTATGCAGAGAGCTAAGTTCAGAGTTGGACTTTTTGTGAACTGATGTTGAATAATTGTATGGTAGATTCCATGGGGGTTGGGGAGACATGAGCTCCTTGGATGATGTTGAATCTGAGGAAATTTCGATGATGCCTGGATTGGAAGTCATGGTTGAGTAGGTTGTGTAAAAGTTTGGGTGAATACAGGTTTGTTGAGTAGGTTGTGTGTATGCATAACCCAAGTTAAAGACCATTATAGTCAAATTAGTCAAGGATAGAGTAAATGCAATTCAATGTTCGGTTGGTAAAGTGGTTCATGTACTTGTAACTTTGTGCAAATTGTGTTAAATGTAATTGAATGATAAGAGACCTTGACTGTGTAATTTGACTTTTAGACCATAACTTGTAATTTGTGCAGATTGTGCAAATTGTGCAGATTGTGCACAAGATGGTTTAAACCATAACTTTGTGCAGATTGTGCAGACTTTTAGACCATAACTTTGTGCAGATTGTGCAAAAGATGGTTTAAACCATAACTGTGTAATTTGACTTTTATAAGTCAAATTACAATGTACCAAATTTGGTAATAACTGAAGCATAAATAGCACTAAGAAATTGACATTTACAAGTCAAAATACAATGTACCAAAATGAAATTCCACATTGCCAGAAACATACATAAAGGGTTACCAAGTGTTTACATGTGATAGATTTACAAAATAGCCTCACAAGTGGCTAGCCATAAAAAAAAAAGTGGCAGTTATACTGCATCAGATTTAGTATCAATCCTAATAAGGGTTACTATATTTAGTCAAATTGTCTAGTCTAATGAAATAGTATCATCTGGAGTTAACCCTGGTCCAGGTGATGGTGGCCTGTTGAACTTCTTCCATAACTGGTCCAGTTGCTTTATCCTCTCCGATTCTCTCCTTCTGAACACTGGTGGTGGCTCCTGAACTTCTTCCATAACTGGCTCTTGAACTGCTTCTGTTGATGCACTGCTTGATGCTTGACCTTTTGCTATTTTTTTTCCTTTCTTTAGTTTGCTGCAATTGATATTGTGCAACTCTTCTCACAAGTGGTTCCTGCATTGGTTCTTGTTCAATAACTGGTTCTTTTTCTGGTGCTTCAGAATGGATTCTGCAATCTTCAGGTGTGATTCCAATAGGCCAAGCTGGAACAGGTAAAACCATAACATTCTGCAAATGCAAAAGAGTCCAATTAAACTAATGCAAAATTCATAACATTATAAAATGCAAAAACAGTTAAAAAAAATTTCAAAAGAGTAACTTACTCCTAACATTGGTTCTCCATCAACTGGATCCCAAGAAACACCATATCCTATAGGTGTAATTCCACCAGGATACCTGAAAGATCTTGAACCATCTCCTTTTCCTCTACACCTAACAATTTTTCCATTGATGGTCCTAAGCCTAGTGCTAATGCTACTCCCGGCGTCTGTTAAAGTTATGGATATAAATTAATATATGTATGACCAGTTTTGAACACGAGACTTCGGGGTTGCACACATTACATATGAGTTTTAATGTTTTAAGAATTAATATATTAAGATATGTTTAATTATTAAATTTCACGAAATGAACACTTAACGATCGTTAGTATTTAACGGGGTTTGGATAACGGTCGTTAAATATTAACTTGAAGGACTAGAGATGAAATTAGGGACCAAGAAGGATCTAGAATCCCTCTAGGACTCCTATGGCCGGTCGTATAGAGCTTTAGGAAACCCATTCCTACCCTAACTTGGAGAGAAAGATTTGTGAAGCCTATAAATAAAAACCCTTGTATTCATAGTTCACTAATCTTGAATCCCTAGCAAACCAAACTTCTCTCTTCTCCTCCCTCTTGTGTCTAACCGATCGAACACCCAAATCCCTTGGGATTTTCGATCTAACTTTCACAATTAAAGTGTTTGGTTTGTTTCGTGATCAAGAACCTAGCTTTTCGCATTGAGACGCTAGTAACACGTGTGTACAAGAACGAAGGACAAGTATACATTTACTTGTGCTTTTTCCCCATTCGACTTGTGGTTTAGTCCATCCATTCTAAACCCTAAGCTAGGGTTTAACTTGTTCTTTATCACTTGATTACTTGTTTAGCTAGTAATCTAAGGTACGCATATCCTTTTATTTTTTAGTTAATTAATTACTAGTATTTAGATCTTGTTATTCCGTTGCGTGCTTAATGTGTATGTTTATATGTTTAAATAATTGTTATGTTATTCATATTCCAACAGTGGCATCAAGAGCCCGTTAATACTATGTAATTAATTACTAAAACACATAAAATTGAATCTTTGTGATTATTACATGCTTTTGGTGTTCTAGGGTTTTAAAATTTAGCAAACCCTAATTTTTTTTATTTTGGGTCGATCACCCTTTAATTATTATTAGGGTTTATGTTTTGTAAAATTTGTAGAAACCCTAGATTGCATGTAATTTTTTATGTGTTAATTAATGAATACATGGTTTATGTCATTAATTGAATATGCGTAGGATAGACTTGATTATGTGTTGTGACATGATAATAAGTGCTATTTGGGGATCCATGACAAAAAGCATGCATGTTTTGTCATGGAAGTTGATGTTAATTGTTACATGTTTTACATGCTTATTATATGCGATAAAAATTAATTAGGGTTTTAGTAATAAAATTGTTTGACAAGTTGAATTACTAAAAGTTAATTAATTAGGTTATTAGGGAAGACCTAAAATTGGGGAAGACCCCATATAAATCGCATATTTAATCAATTATGTGTGTTTATGTATATATTAATTGTGAGACTTACGCAACCAAGTAATTGGTGTATGTGGTCCATTGGTACCTAGCTCGAAAACCAATGGGAGTCTTAAGATCAATATATACATATTAATTGATTTATTTAGCATGTTCATTATTTTGTCGTTTTTTTTTATTATTATTAATTGCGCATTTGTTTAAATATGTATGTGACATGATTGTAAGCAAAAGGGTAATTTTAAATAAAAAAATTAAACTTGACTTAATAATGGTGAAACATGGTTTTAAGCTATAAAAATCACAATCTTTTATTTGATTGATGTGACTGTACAAAATTGGTCGAAAGGCGGACCTAATTGTTGACAAACTATAAGGTTGGTTTAAGGATGGTTTCGCATTAAATTGTGGCCTTAAAGAGACTCCATTCTGTCTATCCGCCCGCTTGTGCGTCAAAATTAGACTTACCAAGTACAACCATTAAATGTATGAAACATCTTAAGGCAAAGTTGTAAGTTTCTCAACGCCATCAATTAAGACTTTGTTGATTTGAGCTTAGTAATGTAACGAATGAGTAAACGTTTTGAAACATATGATACAAGATGTTTGTACATATTTTGATTACACACATAAAAAAAAATACCCTTAAATTTAAGTTTTATGCCATCCAATGAAACGGAAACACCTGAGATTACAGTGCCTTCATTACTAGCAGCCAAAGCTGATGTGATCGTCAGAGGATGGTAATCAAAAGGTAAATTACATACTTTCATTACTAGCAGCCAAAGCTGATGTGATGAAACTATGGTAATTTGCAGTTTCTTAAGTTGTTTAACTTAATTGAGTACTTTCATTACTAGCAGCCAAAGCTGATTTAATGAAACTATGTCAAGGCATAAAGATGGGGATAAAACTTGCTTACATTTGCAACTAAGGTTGGCAAAATATGTAAATCCCATACATCTAGGAATTGCAATTTAAGATTGGCAGTTGAGTTCGACTCGTACCTTATTAAGTACTTTCATTGCTAGCAGCCAAAGCTGATGTGATGAAACTATGTCAATTTGGATCCTAGTTTTCAGTGAAAATTAAATGGTTAAATGTTATTTACCATGGGTGTTTAATTTTCTTGAAAAAATTAATTATCGAAAGTACTAACTTTTGAACTTTTTCTGTAGAAATGGCCCAACCCGACAACACTAACATGAACAACATGAGTTCTGCTTTCAAGTCAATGATTGAAAGAGAAAAGTTGACTGGGACAAAGAATTTCAATGATTGGTACCGTTCTTTGAGAATTGTTCTGCGAATGGCCAAAAGATTTGAATATCTTAGTAAGCCTCTTCCTACTGCTCCTGCTGGCACTGGATCTAATGCAGAGCATGAAGAGTACAACATTGATTATGAGAAGCACAATGATGTGGCTTGTCTCATGTTATCTGGGATGGACACTCAATTCCAAAAGAAATTTGAGAACTATGGTCCCATGGACATGATCAATGAGCTCAAACGTATGTTTGAGAAACCACCTATGGCAGAGTTATATGACTTGTTAGATTCTCTGCATAAGTGTAAGCAGGATGCTAGTAAACCAGTGAGTGCCCACGTATTGGAAATGAAAGGTTATTTGGACCAATTGGACACACTCGGATGTGGTTACGTGAAAGATGTACAAGTTGGCCTCATCAATCGATCCCTCAACGAGGAGTTGTTTGGTGATTTTGTGCGCAACTTCAATATGCATTGCACGGGGAAGACAATAACTGATTTACATGCAATGCTTATTGAATTTGAGAAAGGATTGTCAAAGAAGGCACCTACACCTGTGGTATTAGCAATACAAGGTGGTAAGATTACTAAGCCCAACAAACTGCACTACGCGAACAAGAAGGGGAAAGGCAAAGCTGATAAGGGTAAACAGGTTATGTCCTACCAGCCAATGCCTAAGAAGCAGAATCCTCCTAAGAAGAAGGATAAAACCAAGAAGGATTTGGCTAGTTGTCACCACTGCAATACTCCTGGACATTGGAAGAGGAATTTTCCATTGTTGCTAGAGGAGTTGCGTGCAAATAAAAATGTGAAGGCTGAGAATGTCACGAGCACTTCAGGTATTTTTATGATTGAATTATTTTCTTTTCCTCATAAGCATAATGTCTGGGTATATGATACGGGATGTGGTACTCATATTTGTAACACATCGCAGGGGCTTAGAGGAGTGAAGAAGCTGAACTATGGAGAAAGCTACTTGTACGTGGGAAATGGCATACGTGCAGCAGTTGAAGCCATAGGGATGTTCGATTTAGTTTTACCTTCGGGATTAATTCTAGTTTTGAATAATTGTCACTATGCACCTTCTATCATTAGGGGTGTTATTTCAGTTTCTTTGTTAAAGGATAATGGTTTTGTTCACACATTTACTGATAATGGAATTTCGGTTTCTTTAAATAATATTTTTTACTTTAATGTAATTCCATTAAATGGTGTGTATGAAATTGATATGGAAAATCATGTGTCCAATAGAAATAATTCTGTGTATAGCATTAGCAATAAGAGAATCAAGTCAGACTTGGATTCATCTTATCTTTGGCACTGTCGTCTTGCACATATTGGCAAGAAACGTATGAAAAAGCTGCAACATGATGGGCTTTTGCAAAATATCAATGATGATTCATTTGATAAATGCAAATCTTGCATATCTGGGAAGATGACAAGGAAACCCTTTTCACATCAACTGGAAAGGGCTACAGATCTACTTGGATTAATACATACTGATGTGTGCGGTCCACTTAGACATGTATCAAAACGTGGTGCTACCTACTTATTAACCTTTACGGATGACTACAGTCGTTATGGTTATGTTTATTTACTTAAACATAAACATGAAGTCTTTGAGACATTCAAGGTTTTTAAAAGTGAAGTAGAATTACAACTCGGTAAGAAGATTAAGGCTCTTCGATCCGATAGAGGTGGTGAATATTTAAGCCAAGAGTTTAAAGATTATCTAGCTGAGTGTGGAATTGTCCAGCAACTCACATCTCCTTATACTCCATAGCAAAATGGTGTATCTGAAAGGAGAAATCGTACCTTACTAGATATGGTACTATCTACGTTTAATCTAACAACTCTTTCCTTATCCTTTTGGGACTATGCCCTTGATACTGTTGTTCACGTATTGAATAGGATTCCAACTAAGAAGGTTGATAAGACTCCATATGAATTATGGACTGGAAAAGCTCCCAACTTGTCTTACTTAAAGGTCTGGGGTTGTGAGGCGTTTGTTAAACGTGACTCACCAGATAAACTCCAACAAAGATCTGTTAAGTGTATCTTCGTAGGATACCCTAAGGAAACAAAGGGTTACTACTTTTACTTTCCACCAGAAAATAAAGTCATTGTGGCTAGGTATGGCGAATTCCTTGAGGAGAATCTAATATCTCAAGAATTCAGTGGGAGAGTTTATGATCTTGAAAATGATCAAGAAGATGCATCACCTTCTGAAAACACTAGCACACTTCCTGTGGAACCTGAAAGTTTAGGTCCTCCACCTGAAGTTGAAGTGGTTCCCATTCGCAGATCTACAAGGTCTGTAAAAGCTCCTGAACGTCTATGTCTTAACGTAGAGTGTGAGGAAACTATACTAGGGGATTTTGATGAACCTACTAGTTATAGGGCTGCCATTAATAGTCCTGAAAAGGATAAATGGCAGGTAGCTATGGATGGGGAAATTCAATCCATGAGAGACAACAAAGTCTGGATTGAAGTAGACCTTCCTCCCAATGCTAAGGTAGTTGGGAGTAAGTGGCTCTTCAAGAAGAAAACGGACATGGATGGAAATATACACACCTATAAACCTCGTTTGGTGGCTAAAGGCTTTACCCAAACATATGGTGTTGACTATGAGGAGACTTTTTCTCTTGTAGCTGACATTAGAGCTATTAGGATTCTCATAGCTATAGCAGCTTACTATGACTATGAGATTTGGCAGATGGATGTCAAAACCGCCTTCCTGAATGGTCGCCTTGATGAAGACATCTATATGGCGCAGCCTGAGGGGTTTGTGAATCCATAATTTCCTGAGCGGGTATGCAAGCTTCAAAGATCCATTTATGGATTGAAGCAGGCATCTAGGCAATGGAATAAAAGATTTGATGAGGAAATCAAAAGGTTTGGATTTACTCAAAATCTTGATGAGCCGTGTGTATACCACAAAGCTAGTGGGAGTAATACTACTTTTCTTATCCTATATGTCGATGACATATTGATCATGGGAAATAATATACCAAGTCTTAATGAAGTTAAGTCTTATCTGGGTAAATGTTTTTCTATGAATGATTTAGGAGAAGCAGCATACATCCTTGGAATAAAGATCTACAGAGATAGATCTAAGCGGTTGATTGGTTTAAGCCAAAGTGCTTACATGGATAAAATATTGAAGAGATTCAATATGCATAATTCCAAGAAGGGATATTTGCCCATGCAAGTAGAACATGGCTTAAGTAGCAAACTATGTGCTTCTACACCTGAAGAGGAGGCACACATGAAGAAAGTTCCGTATGCTTCGGCAGTAGGATCTATCATGTATGCAGTGAGATGCACAAGGCCAGATGTGGCGTTTGCACAAAATTTGACCAGTCGTTATCAACAGAACCCAGGTGAACTCCACTGGTATGCTGTTAAGAATATTCTTAAGTATTTGAGGAATACAAAAGAGATGTTTCTAGTGTATGGGGAAAATCCAGATGCAGAACTTAATGTTACAGGTTTCTGCGATGCGTCCTTTCAAACTGATAAAGATGATACAAAGTTTCAGATGGGTTATGTCTTTGTCATCAATGGAGGAGCTGTAGACTGGAAGAGCAAGAAGCAGAGTACAACGGCGATGTCTGCAACAGAAGCTGAGTATATAGCTGCATCTGAAGCTGCGATGGAAGCTGTTTGGATAAGGAAATTCATTTCGGGGCTAGGAGTTATGCCGTCAATTGAATTACCTATTAATGTGTATTGTGACAATTCTGCCGCAATCATATTCGCCAATGAACCTGGAGTCATGAAGGGCGCCAGACACTTTCCTATAAGATATCACTATGTTCGAGAACAAGTCGAAATAGGTGAAATCAATTTACTCAAAGTTCACACAGATGACAATCTAGCTGATCCCTTTACGAAGGCTTTACCTAAGGAAAAATTTACTCAACATGCCAATGGCATAGGTCTTCGTTTAGCTAGTAGTTTCATGTAAATCTGTGGTTAGTATTTGGATAAAGGATAATGTAAACAACTATTATTTAATGGAATAAAATATTTTGTTATGTTTATTCTCATTTATAATATTGTATCCTATATTTGCATGTTTAAATCCATGAATAACTTATGTTATTCTAAATAGTCCGTTGTCGATCAATAATATGGGAGTATTATTGAATTAAGGCAAATCTGAGTTTTGGTAGAATATACTTAAGTATATTGATGCGTGGACATGCCAAATTCACATGATATTCAATAATGGATAAATTGAATATAGGACAGATCCCAACCAAAGAAAATCATGAATATTTATCCTCAGACTTGAGATACCAGGTAACAGCCGAGGATGTAGCTCATTTTTTGTAAGATAGTCTAACGCTATCCGTAACTGGTAGTTATAAGGGCTATTTTCGGAGGTGATGCGAAGTTCAAGGGTTATGCTCGTAGTCAAGAAAGGATTTGTTCCTTCAAATTTGTTTTGAAGTTTAATACTGCTGGGCCCCTCGTAGGGTTGACAAGATGTTTGCGTGCGCACGCCCAAAGGCTATCTGGAATACGTTCAGATGATTTGGTAATCTTGATCAATTATAAATAACGAGAAACAGAATTGTTAATTATGGAATGACTTAGATCCATATCCATATTAACGTAGTATTAAAAACAAAAGGATAAGTATGATGATGATTCATCACAAGGTTTTTTTTCCAGGAAACCATACTCAGGGTCGATCTGGGGGCATTTGGGGTGTTAAGCTAGACTAACCAATGTCATTACTATATTAATGCATATCCAAGTGGGAGCTGTTAAAGTTATGGATATAAATTAATATATGTATGACCAGTTTCGAACACGAGACTTCAGGATTGCACACATTACGTATGAGTTTCAATGTTTTAATAATTAATATATTAAGATATGTTTAATTATTAAATTTCACGAAATGAACACTTAACGGTCGTTAGTATTTAACGGGATTTGGATAACGGTCGTTAAATATTAACTTGAAGGACTAGAGATGAAATTAGGGACCAAAAAGGATCTAGAATCCCTCTAGGACTCCTATGGCCGGTCGTATAGGGCTTTAGGAAACCCATTCCTACCCTAACTTGGAGAGAAAGATTTGTGAAGCCTATAAATACAAACCCTTGTATTCATAGTTCACTAATCTTGAATCCCTAGCAAGCCAAACTTCTCTCTTTTCCTCCCTCTTGTGTCTAACCAATCGAACACCCCAATCCCTTGGGATTTTCGATCTAACTTTCACAATTAAAGTGTTTGGTTTGTTTCATGATCAAGAACCTAGCTTTTCGCATTGAGACGCTAGTAACACGTGTGTACAAGAACGAAGGACAAGTATACTTTTACTTGTGTTTTTTTCCCATTCGACTTGTGGTTTAGTCGATCCATTCTAAACCCTAAGCTAGGGTTTAACTTGTTCTTGATCACTTGATTACTTGTTTAGCTAGTAATCTAAGGTACGCATATCCTTTTAATTTTAGTTAATTAATTACTAGTATTTAGATCTTGTTATTCCGCTGCGTGCTTGATGTGTATGTTTATATGTTTAAATAATTGTTATGTTATTCATATTCCAACAGCTTCATCACTTGCACTACCACCCCTCACCTGCACCCTACCACCCCTCATCCTCACACCACCTCCTCTCATTGTCACATCACCACCCCTCATTCTTACTGGACTTTTTGTCATATCTGATGGTGTCATCTCAAATCCAACTGGAGGTGTTGAAATCTTCACTGGTGCAGACCCAATAATTGGTATCTCATCTGCATTATCTACTACATTATCAACCAAAGACTCATCTACAATCACTGGCTCTACATTTAGTGGCTCCTCATTAACACAATGATCAACATACAACTCAATTACCTTATACTTAGCAACTAACTTCATCATTTGCATAACATCCTGATCACTAACTAACTTCTTTAGGCCATTATCTAAATCAGTGTTAGGTTCCTTATAATAATACTCAAATGATGAGTTTTCATAACCAATCTCTTTCATCATGGTGTTAATTTCAAGAATAAAAAAACACATCAGAATCTATTGAGTCTATCCAATTTACCTTCCCACCTTCATATCGTATCTTGGGAGGATTGGTAAATGCACCACCATTGTTGATCTTCAAGCAAAAAACCCTTGGAAAATAACCTGGTTACATTAAAAAATTAAGAGTTATCTAAAGAAGATTATTGATAAAAAAAACTTCAGTTAAGCATGAACAATACAAAATACTCACCATAATCATGATAGGTTGCTTTTGATCCCTCCATACGAACCCTCCATTCAGAAACCATTGATTATCCTGCGGACTGATTACAACTGGGAATTTTGAGAGAGAGTTTGGGGATGAAAATGGTTATGAATCGACCTAATTAGTCAAATGGGCTATAAAACCCTGGTCAATATCCCGCCCCACATAAAAAGACCAAATTACCCCTCAAGGTTTAGTCACTTAACCAAGAAAATGGTCAAACAGACGGAATATATGGTCAAGGGACTAAACCCGTTATGGGTTGCAAGTTTGGGGAGCAGATCCGTTAAAAAAAAGTATGGGGACTAAAAGTGTTAAACCCGGGTGACCACAGGGACCATTATTGAAATTAACTCTTTTATTATTATTTTGTAATAAGATATATTATAATAAATGAGATTGGTCCCACTTATTAAGAAAAAATAAAAAAATTATAAAATACAATAAATAAAAGATAGAAGACAAAAAAACTTCAATGGCCCGCTAAGGTATCAGTAGAAACCCACTAACCTTATGAGGAATCGTGAAACACCATATTAAATGGTGTCATACCTCTACTTTAAACCAATTCACATATAACAAATATATTATAATACTTTCATTTCATTACTTCAATACAAATTACATACACCAAACGGGCCCTGAATGTAGAGAAAAAATACTTCTAAAACTCTCATTCTCCACCTTTCCTCAGTTTTTTTAAAGAAACAAAATGAGAGAAAGAGATAGGATACACTAAAGCTTAACCTAAACCCTCTTTCCCTTTCTCATTTTTCCATTCCAGTGTACCAAACATCCCCTAAGCAACATGAATTAAAAATTATGTGATAGGATACACTAAAGCTTGACCTAAATATGTTTATCTTACTATCTTATAAAGCATTAAGGCCTACTTAAATTAGAAACTGTTAGGAATTTTGGAATAATAGTTTATTTCCATTCCTGCTGTTAGCTTTAGCTGGTTCCTGCTGGTAATATCCATTGCTGCTGTCGTTGGTTCCTGCTGGTAGCATTGACTCATTCCTGCTGGTAGCTTTCAATGCTGCTGGTCATAGCGTATTTTTAGTATCTTGTTAGAGTTATTCTAGGAAGAGATTTATGTTTATCTCTTTACTCGTTTTCATAGAAGTTGTATTAGGGTTTCTTAGTCTATAAAAGAAACCTGCAGCTAGGGTTTATGTAGGCATCAAAAACATTATCTTCAGTTAATAAACGATCCATAGAGGATCAAATCATTATTAGTTACTTTCTTCTTTATATTCTTGTGTTTAGTTTCCGCATAGGCACAAGTCTTACACTTAGAGATTCTCCTAAGCTGTTTGTGTTTACATAAACGGTTTAACCAAGCTCTAGCAATCAGGCACGATCCTACAAGTGGTATCAGAGCCAGGTTAGGATCTCTGTTAAAGAAGAAAACTTATTTTAATCTAATCTCTTGAACCTTCGCACAATGTCTTCATCAGAGGATAATTATGAAGTGTGGGCCATGAAGATCAGAAACTTGCTGCCGTTTGATTCTATGAAACAGTGGACTGAACCTAATGAATCTAATGGAGAGAGTACAGATCAAACAATTCATGTGGGGGGTGATGCAAAGCATGATATGGAAGAGTTTGCCTTAATGGGATTTCCATCTCAGGTACAAAACTGTCCTTATGGCTGTCATGAATTGTACTTAATTCTTAAGAAAGAATTCGATGACATAGAATCTAAGTACAAAGAATACTACATTAAGGTCCAAGCATATAGTAGTGCAGTTAAAACCTTAGAAAAGCAGAAAGCTTGGTACCAAGCCAATCAGGTAGCATATGAAGAGAAAATTAAGGTTCTACAAAGAGAATTAGAATTCACCACTAATGAGCTTAAATATTCTGAAAAAGAAAATGCTAATCTAAAATTAGAAAATCAGGAATTACAGACTAAGTTAGATACTGAATTGGCTAGACATAATGCATGGCAAGAATCAGCTAAAAACCTAGTCAAACTAAATAACAGTACTCAGTCTGTAAGGTGTAAGAGGGGATTGGGGTATGATGTTGGGCCAGATGATATTTATGACCCTAGTGACCCAAGTATATTTGACCCTATTCCTAAGGAGCCAAATTACCAAATTCCTGTAAAGTATGTAAAGGAAGGAGGAATGAATGCAGTTCCTCCACCTATCAGAGGAGTTTTTATGCCTAGGCCTGTCCACTCTCTCTCTGACCTTGACTTAGATGAATCATACATGTCCTATGGAAAAAAGTCAAAGGACTTATCAGACTCTGATGACTTTGTTTCTTGTTCTGCAAGTGACAAGTCTTCTGATTCTCAGTCCACAGACTTTACTTCATGTGATTCAAGTGAAAAGTCTGTTACACCCAAGTCTGATGACTTCTCACCAAAAGTAGCTAGTATGGAATCCAATTCAAAGAAAGCTACATTTGATGACATCTCTTTTAGTCCTGTTAAAAACAATTGTTCTTCTGATTCTGGTTCTGAGAAGGTTGTGTGTCATAAGAGATGTCAGGTTAAGAAGAAATCGATTAAGAAGAAATCCTGTTTTGTGTGTGGTAGTTATTCTCACCTAATCAAGGACTGTGATTTCTATGAAAACAAAATGGGTGTTAGACAAATGCAAACTAGGACTGTGTGGAAAAATATAGAGAAGATACCCCCATATGTGCCTAAAACAGTTGCATTTCCTGCTGGTAATGCAAAACAACCAGCAGCCATTGCTGCTGGTAGGCATTTCAAACCTGCAGCCATTCCTGCGGGTGAGCCTGTTTCAGCTGGTAGATCTAATTCTGCTAGTTGGAAAAGGAATGCTACTAGGCCATTTAACAGACCTACAAGCTCCTATTTTCAAAATGGTTATAGGCCTGCCTATTATGATCCAATGTATATGGGGGGAATGGCTTACTCTCCATGGTTTCCTAGGTGATTGTCCTTGATGTCTGATTATGTTGTTGTATTCTTATTTGCTAGTTTTGAGGGGAGGCATTAGTCTAAGGGGAGGCTAATGCTTGTAATTTTGTTTTGTATCTCTTGCTTTTATGTTTTACTTTTTATGTTTACTAACTTTGTTTTGCAGGTTTTAGTATGTTTTGTAAACTAACTTTGTTTTGCAGATCACTTAATCACAATATGTGGAATATAATAAAAGATAATTCTTTTATTCATCATCATTAAGTGCATACATTCAAATTCAAAAGAGAAAAGCTTCACATCATGAAACAAACCAGACAACAGTCAACAAACATAAGGACCTCACACCTGCACCTCAACCCTGCAACCTATTCCATCTTCCCTTTTCCCCTTGCCTTCATAATCAGGCATCACCTTTCTCACTCCTCTGCCACTGTTTTCTCCATACAACCTTGGAGCAGCAAGGGCCAAAACTACAGGAATTGGCTGACATGGCCTAGGTGGTGGCTGACTTGGCCTAGGGGATGGATGACTTGGCCTAGGAAGTGGCTGACTTGCCCTAGGGTGCGATCTAGGGAATGGCTGGCTTGGCCTTGGCACTGGGACTTGGTAGAAGGCAGCCACAGTTTTCTCCATCATCTTTGTTAGCTCAACTGAAATGGGACAGTTTGGTGGATAAGTCTCCCATTCACCTTGATAGTATGTCAAGCTCTTTGGCCAGGATGAGGGATCACCATCAGAGCTAGAATCTTCAGCATCAGATGGGGGAGATGATGGTTCTTCAGCTTTGGCTTTCCCTTTGTTCTTGGTACTGGAACTGGTGCCGGTGGAATGTTTCGGTGGGAAGTAATTTTTCCACCCAGATGATCCTGATGATGTATCAGATGATGAATCTGATGATATATCCAAATTTCTGGTTTGGATGTCATTGTGTGTGGATGTTTGTGTGATTAGAGTTTGATGAATGAGATATGGTTGTGTTGATGTTTCAAGGGGTTATATAGACTTAAGGGGAGGTTAATGAAATTAAATTTTGGGTTGGTTTGGAGTTAATTGGGATTTGAAGTTAGTCAAACAGCAGCTCATTGCTGCTGGTTGACCAGCTCATTGCTGCCGGTTGACCCACCGTTGCTGCTGGTAATGTATTTTGGTCAAAGATACTCTATTCCCGCTGTTTGACCATCTGGTTACCTCTGGTTGACTTCATTGCTGCGGATATTGAAGTATTTGAGGAATTTATTTTAGGATTAAATTAAATTCAAATTGGTCAAAGGTTCCGCGAAGATTGTGCAACTTAAGCTGCTAAATTGGGAAACCGTATTCACAACCTAAATATCAAATTCCTCACCCAAAATAACCTCACTCTCTCAAATCAATTGCATTTCTTCTCATTTCCATATCTCATTCCCTGATTCAACACTATGGCAGCCCTTCAATACAAAGAAGATCACAATAAAGTTGGCTATCTTGAATCTTCACCTAGAAGCGAAGGGTATGATGACATTCTTGCCTTTTTAAGAGGGTCTTCTCTTCGACATGCCATTACTCATTGCCCAATAGTGGTATATGATTCTCTGGTTCGACAATTTTGGGGTACTGCTGTTATTCGTACGATTGTAGGAAGACCTCAAGAGATAGTTGCTACGATTGATGGGAAAGAACATACTATTACTGAGGAGTCTATTCGAGTTCATCTTCAGCTTAATGATGTGAATGGGCTGTATAACTTCTCTGAACAGCAGATTCTGGAAGGAATGGAAGCAATAGGGTATCCAATTGCTGGTACTTTTACATTTTTCAAGAATAGGGTTTCGCCTCAATGGAGGTTTCTAATTCACACCTTGTTGCAATGCCTTAGTGTTAAGTCTGGTGGGTGGGATCAATTTGCTAGTCCCATTGCCTCTGCCCTTATTTGTTTGTCCACTGGGAGGGTTTACAATTGGTCTAAATACATTTTTGAGGGGATGATAGGGAATATTGTCAATGTTAAAAACAAATTTCTCATGTACCCTAGATTCTTACAAATAATTCTAGGTGTTCAAACCACTGACCCCTTGCCTAGGAATATGGGTAGGTTGACTGCTAAGTTGTTTGCAACTATAAAGACTAAATTTGTGGGAGACCATAGGCCCCTTTTACCAGCTATGTTGCCTGGTGGGGCTGAACCTGCTGGTGCAGCTAATGCTGCTGGAGGTGCAGCTGATGCTGCTGGTGGTGCAGCAGTCAATGCTGCTGATGCTAATCCACCTATTCCTGCTGGTACTGCGGCATCAGATGCTGCTGGTGCAAGTGCATCTAATGCTTCTGAAGCCCAGTTATTACCATCTCCCAGGGTTCCCTCACCTCACCCTATTGACCAAGATGAACTTTGTGTTTCAGTTGAGCCTAGTGTCCAGACCACACCTGTAGTGCCTCATGTTGATCAACCAACACCCTCAGTTATGCCCTCTGTTGATATTACTTCCTCTTCCAGGCTTTCAACTCCTAGTCCTACTAGGCAGCCTTTTAGTGATGACACCCATACTGGTGAAGAATTTCATGTATCTCCACCTAGATCCAATGAAGCTCCTAACACCTCAGGCATTCCTGCTGGTGGAGCTGAGGATGCTGCTGATCTCACTTCTATGTCCAAGTTACTTGACAGGTATAAGCAGAAAATTACAGATTTGGAATCTGAGTTACAGGACACCAAAAAGGAGCTTGGAGACAAGGTGAATGCTTTGGATAAGGAACTGAAGGAAACAAAAGAGACCTTTGATGATACAATCCATAAGTTGGTTGATAGAGTTGAACATTTGGAAGATCAGTTAAAGAGCAAGAAAAGAAAAGTTGTGCTCTCTGACTCTGAAGAGGATCAGGCTACTTTGGATTTGGATCCTCTGAGACTGTTGGCCAATGCAACTTTGGAACTTTCCACCAAGTCTCCAATCATTAGTACAAGAAGGAGGTACAAAAGGAGACTAGTGAAGAAGTCTGATGTGGATGGTGTATCTAGTAGTGCAGCTCATACTGCTGATTCTTCTCTTCATATTGCTGCTGCTACTTCTTCTGGTAATGAAGAACCTTCTGTTGGTCTTAAGCCTACTGGTGTTGCTGCTGGTAGCTTTGTCAATGCTGTGGCAGTTTTCTGTTGATGCTGGTAGTTTGGCTGCAGTTACTGTTGCTTCTCAAGTTGTTCTTCCTTCTGACAAGATTATTCCTGCTGCTGAGCCTAGTAATACTAGTGGTAAGGATCCTGTGAAGGAAGCTCTTGTCTCTCCCCAAGAAAAAGAAAAAGTTCAGAATGTTCAGGGAGTTCAAACTGCTGATACAGAGCATGATGCTGAGTTCGCACGAAAGGCACATGAAGAGGAATTAGTTGCTGCACAAGCTGTACAAGCTCAGATCAATAAAGATGGGGAGTTTGCAAGGAAGATTTCTGAAGAGCTAAACAGGGATATTGCTGACTTTATGAGTAACACCAGAACTGATGATTTCAATCCTGCAGAATTTAATGAGCAACTTCAATATTTATTGGATTCAGACTTGATTATCAAGGCCCATGCTGCAATGCTTGTAAAAGATCCTGACTTAGAAAAAGAAGACAAGTCAGAGGAGTTAGTGGCATTCATTTTGAAGAAAAACATGAAAACAACTTGGAATGACTTGATGAATCAAATTCGAGAAAGGCAAAAGTATGGGTATAAGACAATGTTGCCTACAAGAGCAGATAATGTGAAGTTTATGCAGCACTATTTGACAGGTCAAACATCTATCAAGTTGAAGGACTTGAAGGACTAGACATATGCTGCTCTTGAAACGAAGTTCTTTGACACGTATGCCAGGGACAATACTCCAATCAGAGATGATAAACTCAAACGCAAGAGAAGAGCATCACAAGCCTTAGAGTCTGATGTTTCAAAGAGATTGAAGTCTGGTGAAGCTTTGACTGATGAACAGGTTAAATAAATGATGGTAATAGTTCCAGGGCAAACACTGATCCCGCCTTTGAAAGTTAGATATCCTATCCTTGGCTGGGAAGTGTTCACTGATGGAAGGATGCAGGGTTGGGAAATCATGAGGGTTGGTGGCATATCTGAGAAATACAAGCTATTAATTTTTTTGTGTTAACTTGTATGGTTTTGATTCACACCTTGCAGGTACAGTGTTGGTCTTTGACCACACCTCAACTAGTATTCAACTCACCATGTCTTGTAGACAAGAAAGAGTTGACTCATTATGAGGGTACGGCTCTGCTGTGATCCTCAAATCTGTTGATAGCTGTGATAGTTTGCTCAAAACTATTAGGGTACTTCAACTCACCCATGTTTCACAACTGAGAGTTGAAATGGTTTTCAATTCACCATGGATTTTACTCCTTTTGGGGTTTCCAAAGAATTGGCTAGCCCACATGTATATGGCTTGTGGTAAAGGCAGTTGGAAAACCATATTTGGTACTCAATTCACCAAGGTTCATCTGTAACCAAGAATTGGCTAGTCCTGAGCAAACGGCTACAACTAAAGACAAGTCAAATCTGTTTATAGTTGCTGATTTACTAAAAATCAGATGGTTATCAATGTACCATGGTCTTACACACCAAAACATTGGCTACTCCAGTAGTGATGACTATTGGTAAAGAGACATCAAATCCATTAATTTTTCAATGATTCACCTCTCACAGGAGTTAACACACCTGGAAGTGATGAGAATAGTATGAAACTTAAAGTGATTTGATGTACACATTGTCATAGTAGCAGTCAAGATCAAATGAAGTTCATGGTAACCAGTTTAATTGGAGATGCTTTCATGTTGCTGCTGTTATATAGAGGTTGCTGCTGGAAGTTTTGCTTTAAAGATGTTGCTGCTGGTTCCTTATTGATGCTGCTGCTCAAGTGCAATCCTCAGGCCCAAGTGTTCCAAGCTCAATCAAGAAACTGGAACTTAACCTAGTCAAGTACCAGTTTAGGGGAGGATTGTTAGGAATTTTGGAATAATAGTTTATTTCCATTCATGCTGTTAGCTTTAGCTGGTTCCTGCTGGTAGTATCCATTGCTGCTGTCGTTGGTTCCTGCTGGTAGCATTGACTCATTCCTGCTGGTAGCTTTCAATGCTGCTGGTCATAGCGTATTTTTAGTATCTTGTTAGAGTTATTCTAGGAAGAGATTTATGTTTATCTCTTTACTCGTTTTCATAGAAGCTGTATTAGGGTTTCTTAGTCTATAAAAGAAACCTGCAGCTAGGGTTTATGTAGGCATCAAAAACATTATCTTTAGTTAATAAACGATCCATAGAGGATCAAATCATTATTAGTTACTTTCTTCTTTATATTCTTGTGTTTAGTTTCCGCATAGGCACAAGTCTTACACTTAGAGATTCTCCTAAGCTGTTTGTGTTTACATAAACGGTTTAACCAAGCTCTAGCAATCAGGCACGATCCTACAGAAACTTTTAAAATTCAGCAATCCAAGTTATAAAGCTAAAAGTACAAGTAATTAAAACACATTTTAACATTAAATACAATTACAAGTTCTTAAGCTCATAGTACAACTAATTCATCATTGCTTATTATAGTAAGGGTGTGTTCGGTTGGTGGTATTAGGCTTAGGATTTTGGAGTCAAGCCTAAATAATTTGCTTGTTTCAAGTTTTAGGATTTGAGTGGAGGGTACAATCTCCAAAAATTTACTTTCTTTAAATCCGGACTGACCTAGTGGGTTTTTGCTATGGTGTGGGCCCAGTTTCATGTATGTGTCTGTCGCTCTCCTCATCTATTTTCTTTTTTAAAAATAAAATATTTTATACAAAGGTTTTTATTACAATATTATTATTAAAATAATTATAATAATATATTTTCTCTCTGCTATTACCAAATTCAAATTCAAATCTTAAACCAAATCTAAATCCAATCCTAACCCCACCTATAAACCAAACGGGCCCTAAGAAATACAATTAAAACACAATTAATGTGGTCAACTATATTTAATGTAGTCAATTAATTAACTGGTCAATAAATACAATTAATGCAGTTATTAAAATACCTCTTACATAAGAAATACAACTTATCAAACATATTATACAACCAACTTAAACACAATTATTAAATGTCACTAATACAAATAATAAAGCACATTATACAAATATTCAAGTCTGAACGGGCAACAGGCCAAAAGCGCTCGAGCCCGAACGGGCACAGGCCAAACGGGCTTGAGCCCGAACGGGCACGGGATAAACGAAATTCTTGATATCCGTAAATTTAAATTGTCAAAATGAACATAATAAACTAAAACACATGATTCACCAAAAAAATTTATTTCAGGGTATCCTTCGCTGCAACGCGCGGGTACCCTGCTAGTTTTGTTTGCATGACCTATGATCATGGAGTACTAGCATTAGGATAGATAAATAGAGTATTTAGATGATCGATAACTTTTTCTAAGACTTTATAAACACTTAGTATTTACATTTTTCTTTGCTTATAAATACAAAAACTTATTATCACATACATTTACTTTTTCCGTCCCAAATAATTGCTCTTTGACAAAAATTAAGAAAAATATGATCATTGTTTTTACAGAGTTACAGTTTTACCATTAATGTTTTCTTTAAATGTTGTAATAATAACTTCGACTGAGGATAATATGAATCTCGGTCAAAATTCTTTATATATTTTTAGTAGCGAACAAATTAATTTGAGACAATAAAAAAAGAAGTGAAAATTAATTTGGGAGGTAAGTAACAAGTTTAATACTCCCTCCATCCCAAAATTATAGTTCCCGTTTGACTTTTTCGGTCTTTCTTTCTCAACTTTGACTTTAAATATTTTTGTTTGCGTCATACACTACTTGATGAAAATTATACCAATGAAAATACATTTAAAACTCAACGCATTCGTATATTTTGCATCAAGTATTATGTAATATAAACAAAAATACTTAAGGTCAAATTCGAAAAATTAAGACCGAAAAAGTCAAACGGGGATTATAATTTTGAGACGGAGGGAGTAGTATTTAAATTGAGAAAGTAACAGTTACTAAAACTGAAAATATTGCTATAGATGGAGATAAGCCAAAACCCAAAAGTAGAAGTTATTTTTGTAAGTTATATGAAATACAATTTAATTTCATTAAGATTATAAAAGATCATATATACTACATATACATGGAAAACTTTATACATAAGTATTTTTGTTAGAATAAAATACCACTACTTATAAAAAGTAATGTAATCTATTAACTATTTAAATACTTAGTTACAATTTAAATCAATAACTTTCTTCACTCTCACTTCCTTCACACACACACACAAAACTTAACGTACTGTACACTGTCGTCGCTATGCGCGGGTACTTGTATAGTTTTTTTAAAGTCTCTCATAAATTATGTCATGACAGTTCAGAAAATAAACATGACTGATCCGTGCTAAAGTGCGTATATAATATCAAACGGATACACGTGATACGCGGGAAATGACAAATCAACCTTTTAGGAAAAAGGTTAACTTGCAAAAACTCACGCTTGTGATATGTGTGATACCGGGCAAGTGTTACCCGGGTCGTGTCCCAGCGATGTTGGAATCGAAGATATCGTGTAACGTTTGGAATTAGAGTGACTGATGATTGAGATATGAAATTTTGTATTTTTTAATTCTAAAAAAGAAATGAGAAACAAATTCTCAAAAAGAAAATTAAGATTAAAACAAATTATATTAAAAACGCGAAACGAGAATTCTAAAAACGGGTTTAAAACTAAGATATATGGAAATCTAATCCTACAAGTGAATTTTATTTTTCCTAAGTTATATATGACAAAAGATTGTATTTTTCTGAGTTTTATATTTTTTATTATAAATTAAAAACTGTTTTAAAAAGAAAAATGCATAAAAAAATATTAAAACTATTCTAAAAATTCTGAAAATTTTTGTGGAATTACTTTATACTAAAACAGTCCTAGGAAAAATACAAACAAGGTGCCAGCTTATTGGGATAAGCTGGAAATAAGCAAAATGGTTCGGATAGCTTAAAATGGAAAGGTGGTATAAGGATTAATGGGTGCAAGGTCTAACCAGAGAAGTCCCAAGGGCACAATGGTAAGTGTGTTGGTGTGTGAGTCAAGAGACCAGGGTTCGAATCCCTTGGCTCTTTTTTTGCTTTTGATTTTATTTTTTGATTTTTATGATAGAAACTGATTAAGCACAAGAAGATAAACAATTTTCACAACTAACACTATTTTTGAAAACCTCAAATAAGCCCAGAATTAAGCCAAGTTGGCTGATCAGTTGGCTTAAAAGAGATATAGCCCAAGCTTGGATCAAAATGGCTGATAAGCTAATAAATAAGCTAAAAGGAAACTGAAATAAGCTAAGTAACTGAAAATAAGCTAAGATGAAAATGAAAAAGCCACAAATACTCAGAAATAAGCACTGAGCAAAGCAAATAAGCACAAGAGTGGACTGATGCACAGGGCATATGCAGTCAATCCTAGGTAATTTCAAGCTTATATTTAAGCACTTAGATCACAACTAAACACCACAAAAGCTGATGACACTTAAAGCTGACCTAGTAAGGATCTCAGAAACCAAAAATCAGACCAAGGTGAGCTTATTTGAGGCTTGTGAATAAGCTGAGAAATAGCTCAGTCAACACAATCCAACATTGATGACTCAGTGTTAATTGTGTTTGATCAGGCAACTTTTGAGCTTAATTTAAAGCTTAAATAAGCTTTACTAAGGGCTGAAATTATGGAATAAGCCAAGAACACCTAGCAAACTACCTAGAATAAAAGGAAATAAGCACTAATGAGATCAAATAAGGACTTGATTTGGCCAATAAAAACTGATGCAGTCTGCTATTTTGGGATTGATGTGCAGACTTGCACAAAATGGCACAAAACCTATTGCAAATGTTTCAACTCTTGATTACCAACTTAATACACTATATTGAACCCAAAGTTATCAGAAATGAGGACCAAATAAGCTCAAGCTTGTGAGAAGCTTATATGAGCAGTTCAAGTTCTATAATCTCCACAGTTGGTTCAAAATCCCAATTCCTATCAAATGGGCTTAAAGGAACTTGAAAACAGCTTATCTATTCTATTTTAAGCAAGATCAAAGTTGATCAAATGGTCAATGAACAGTTACTAACCAAATTGACCCATTTTGGGTTTAAAGCCAAACAGTCCTTACTAGAGGGCTGATTTGAATTTTAAACTAGAACTAACCAATTTAAGCTTTGAAACTGAATAAGCCCATACTAACTAACTTCCTAGAACCCTTATGAGCAATAATCAAAAGCCAATAAGCACTCAAACAAGCTGAGCTTATATTGACTGTTTTTAGCTTTTTAGTGAGTTTTAAGCAAAAACTAATTTAAACCATAACAACCTATCACATTAACTTCAATAATATTAATAAGATCAAATAAGCATAAAAGAAACAGATAAGCAGTAAATAAGCAGTTTGAACAGTAGAACATGAAATTTGGAAATTTCTTACAATTAGCTACTCCAAACAAGAATTGAATTGAATTCACCATATCATCCTATAGCTTCCCAAGAAGCTCTAAACCATGGGCTTCCATAATTCACCATGCTCCAGCTTATATTGTCCAATAGCTTATTTTTTTAGCTTATTTTGACTATTTTGACTTTTTTGGTATTTTTAAGATTAAGACTGAGTTACACTATTACAAACTTATCAAAAGCTATAGTGAGCTTATGTAAGCTTATAGAAACAGAAAAGAAGCTATTTCAACAAACAATTAACTTGATTCGAATTCTCAGTACACATGGAAACTTGAAAACATGGAATTTTCATTAACTAATGGAAATTGTACAAAGATTAATGATAAACAGACTGAAAGTAACTTGAATTAATAACTGAAAATTAAAATTGATAAAGCTTAAATAATTAAAGTACAATGCGATTAAGAAAAATTAACTACTTGCCAATTAAGGCTACAATGTGGTTCTATTTATACTATACTGAGGTGGGAACTTCTTCTGAATACTTCTGAGCCATTGGATTGGCTTGATATCATCTCAGCCCTTGGTTCCTGATTTTGGCGCCAAAATGGTGTGAGTGGGAAAACCACTTGACTGATAGCGTGTGATGGGGAAGAAGCATTTAATGCATCTTGGTTTGTTAGGAGAAGTGTTGAGGAAGCTTGGAGGGGGGTGGTATGGTTTTGGCGGGCATGGTATTGAAGATGGTGGGTTTGACTAAAGGTCAAACTGGTATTAGCTTAGAAAAGGTGGGTCGGGTTGTAGGGATTGGGCTTGGGTTATTTGTTTTGGTAGTGGGCTGGGTTTAATTAGTTAGGATTTAGAATTGGATTAGGTTTAACTTTACGGGACTATTGTTGCCAATTCTGAAAATCCAAGGACCAAGGCTGTTAAAAAAATAGAAATTATTTCCAAGGACCATTTGTGTCATTTTGGTATTTTTGGGGGTTGACTTTGACTTTTGTCTTCACTTGATCAAATGTACAACTGTTGTCGAGCCGATCCAAAAATATTCGTTTTTGTTCCGTTTTTAATCCTTCAGTACCTGAAACACATAAAACACAAACCAAGGATATCTGCAATATATATTGGGTGTTTTTGGTCATTTTTGTGTCTTTTATGAGTATAAAATGATGAGTATTTACACACTCATCAATGACCGATAATATTCTTTTACAAACAAATATGTAAGGTCTACTGCAGGACCCAATCTTTTTTTTTATTTGTAAGAAAACATGACCGGTCATATCTATACTACATATAAAAGAAAAACGGTCAAAGCTTGAAAAGTGAAATGTTGAAAGTCAAAGGTGAGAGAAATGTATGGTGTAATTAATACTCTTATTAAAACACCTCATTAGTTAAAAATAATTTATTCACGTTGTACAACAAATTAAAAGCATATTTACCAAATTAAAAACAACCAATTAAAACACCCCTTACTAAAAAGTACAATAAAATTTTCACAATGTACAATTTAAACAATCTACAACATAATCCAAAATATAAAATAATTAAACACACTAATTAATGTTATTTTTAAAATACCCTAAAATGAAAAGTACATGTTATTATACACATGATACAAATTAATAAAATACACAAAGCTTCATACAAGCTAACAAGCTGATGATACATATAGTTTTGAAAATCGGACCGGACCAACGGGTTCAACCGGGAACCGGTGTCGCCACCGGTTCGGCTAACTAATAAAAGCCATCCGAAAACGAACCAGAGAGGACCCGTTAAAACCGATACAAACTGGTGAATCAGGTCTCATCGAGATCTATTTCTCTGGTTAATCTTCATAGGGTACCCGCCGCCGCAACGTGCGGGTACCCTGCTATACTATATATAAAGGGAAAAAAAAGTAAAAAGTGAAAAGTTGAAACTAAAAAAAAAAAAGAAATGTTAAAAACATATATTTCAAAAGAAAACTCTTAATACATATCGAAAACCGGGTTGACCCGGGATGCTTCAAACACAGCGGGTTGACCCGGTTTAATGTGACCCATTTTTTACCCAACCCGTCAGGTTGACTCGGTTTAAATCGACCCAGTTTTCGACCGGAACGGTTTAACCGGTTGAACCACCCGAGTCGAATCGAGTTTTAAAACATTATGTTTAATCCCCAAATCTTCAAACTTTTATTATTCTTCGTTTATAACCCACAATTTTTTCGCTATAAAATCCCGTTGCTATGCACGTGTACTCATCTAGTTTATGATAACTTAAAAATATCTCCCTTACAAACAAATGTGTAGTGTCTATTGCAAAACCCGATCTCTTTTTTATTCATGAAAAACAGCTATATTTATAATAAGGATCTTGCTAACAGCAACCCTTAGGGTGGTTGTTAACAACTAATTACCGATTTTTATGTTATGACAATACACAAAGTCCAAACAAAATCACTAAAAATCATTAACCACTTCCTAAGATTTATCAAATACAAATACAATTCACCTTCATCAATGGTCATATTAGCGAAAAATAAGGAGTTGGTTTCTCATAATGTCTTAATATCACATAATTTTGTGAAAATTAATAGTTCATACGGAGTATTTCTTTTTCGGGATGTCTCAAAATCGTCCCCGTCGGTTTTTCATTTGGTTCAGTTTTTCGGTTTTTGTGCTCACTCTTAATCAAAACACTTACATAGGTGTTAACAAATAAGGTTAAAAAAAATGAAATAGTTGCTACTTGATAGAAGAATAAGGTTGAAGAAGATGAAGATGGGTGAGGAGGTGTTTTAATTTGGGTTTTCTATTGTTTGAAGAAAATAGAGATAAATGGGTATTTGGGTTTGATACGATAAGTAAAAATTAAAAAAATAATAATAAAAATTAAAAACTAATAAATAATAAATAAAAGATAAAACTAACTAGTTTAATTATCTGTAAATCAAAAATCTAAAAAACACAGAAAAAGAAATCGACACCAAACTGATTTAATGAAAAAACCAAAAAACCGAAACCGAAAAAAATATAAAATAAATAAATAAATAAATAATAAAATAAATTAATAGAAATAAAAATAAATAAAAACCAAAAATAAATAGAAAGAAATTGAAAATAAATAAATAAAAAATAAAACCTAAAACAAAAAACAAATAAATAAAAAGAAACCTAAATATATGAATAAAAATAAAAATAAAAATAAAATGAAGCCGAAACCAAAACCCAAATAAAAGTAAGTAGATGAAAAGAAACCAAAACCGAAAAACAAGTAATAGAAACCGAAAAATCAAAAATTTAAAAATAATTAAATAATTAAATTAAACAAAAAAAAACAAAAAACTTAAGAGTTAAACACAGAAATCGTCTTTGTGGTTGCTAACACCCGTCTTGTCTTTATGAACTTAAAATGACAATTTTGCCCTCGCATACCTAACACATGACCAAACTTAACGGAAAAAACTAACATTCGTTTTGTCAAAGAATAGGTCTATGCAAAATGGACAATCACAGAAACGACTGGTGTACTTATTGAGGTTTTAAGACGAAAGGTGCAATTATGTGTCAACCAGTGAAGATTCATGTCATTAACTCATTAATATATGTTTTTAACTTTTATAAATAATATTATCACAAAGACTAAACTAACTTTGTCACTACCTAATCATTTCTTTGTATATATACAGTACCTAATCTTTGACAACTACCTGACTTCACTCCAACAACTACCACTTGCAAGGGCATTTTCGTAATTTCACACTCACACATCCAAATTGGCGGGAAAATAAAACTCAATCAAACAGTGTTCAATTCCACTCACTTCACCGACGTTGCCACGTCACCATCACCGGAAATCAGTTTCAGTCGCCGTCGTTGTCACCGCTGACGTCACCTGTCCGGCATATAAAGGTACAACCGTCATATTAGATCGAATTATACTTTTTATATATAAACCCTAACTTTTTAGTTACTATGATTTGACTAGTCAAATTTAGGTCAATTTAGGTGAATTTGAAATGAAGGATAACGTGCTGTCGAAAGCGAATAGCGTGACGCCTGAGGATTGGCGCAAAGCGGTGGAGAAAGTTGTTCCGGCGGTTGTGGAGCTACAGATGACCGCCTGTCGAGCTTTCGATACTGAATACGCGGACGAAAGCCAAGCTACGGGGTTTGTTGTTGATAAACGTCGTGGAATTATACTAACTAATCGTCATGTTGTTAGTCCAGGTAGTTAGTTACGTGACGGTTTTCGTTTGCGCTTATTGATTCAATAACTTCAACATATAGATTCGTTAGGTGATTTTTGGCTGATTTGATTATGTGTTTTTGTAGGTCCTGTAGTAGCCGAAGCTGTGTTTGTAAATCGTGAGGAGATTCCAGTCTATCCGATATATAGAGATCCTGTGAGTTGCTTAAAATGACTTGAGGCGTTCGCAATTTATGCTAATTATCATATAGTTTATGACATTTGTTGATACATAATCTGGCGCGGACTGATTCAACGACTCTCCTGGGCCGTTAGTCGTCTTCTCGAGTCCTGAGTAGACCTGTTCAACAAAGAGAACCCGTTAGGAGTGGACCCGAGGCCGTAGCCCCGGGATCCACCTCCGACGGTCAAGTTAGTATAGGTGATATAGTGTATCGTGTCTTAGCGTATAGCGTATAGCGTATGCAAGAGTTATTAGGTTTAGGGTAACCTGTTATCATCTGATGAAGAAGGGGATCCATGCCATGTATTTATAGGCATGGATTAGGGTTTAGGTGTAGGATGGGCCGCTGTCTGCGCGGGCCTGACCCATTCCTGGCCCAGTCCGGACCATACGTCCACAACATTTGAGGTAGCTTGAGTTGTTTGGTGGTTTGTTTTAAGTATAACGTTAGGTTAAGAAGTAACAAATTAGATGAATAAGCTGTTTTGTTAACAATTTGAGATTCTGAGTATATGGCGTCAGAGCTGTAGTTGAAAGTATTTGAATACTCGTAGTTTGCTATTACGGAGTATATCTTAGTGTATTCAAATGCTGTTAAAAGTTATACGGAGGATTTCTGTTGAAACTAAAGACCTTGATAGATCTTTATGACCTTGATAGATCTCTGATACCAATTGTAGAATCAGGATCAAGCCATCTAGGATATAGTAATGTTAACGTGCACAGCGGAATAAGAACAATAATAACATCAACATTACTTCAAGGTTTTCTTTATTGAAAGTAAAAATAAACTACTACTACTACTAATAATATACACACGCTATAATCGTGTGTCTAGACTCTCATTGAAAGAGTTTTCTATTAATTGGATATGTTTCATCTTTAGTTCTCAAAAAGAATACCCAACAAAACCTGCTATAGTCATCGGTGATCACCAGGCAGAAGGATTTGAGATCAATGCTCCTGACTTGAGCTGGGCCAAAAAGATCCATGTGCAGCAACTGGAGAGGTTCTGAGATAGTGCTCACAGCTGTAATGGCTTTATATGAGGCTCTGTGTTGCTTCCCTTTGTTGCAGGCAACACAATTGTGTTCATTGGTGAAGATTTTGGAGGGAAGCCCATGAACAAGACCAAGCTTAGAGAGCTTGTTTATGGTCTTGAAATTGACATGAGCCATCCTTCTATGCCACTTATTTGACTCATCCATGGATGCTTTAGCCACCAAGCATGTCAGATCACCTTCAGGTTGGACTTCATTCAGGTTGATTGTGTATAAATTATATCTTCTGGGAACTCTCAGCAGAATTGGGGAATCTGCTGGAAGCTTGAAGTCTTTAGAAAGCACAAGACATTCATCCTCTGAGAAGAAGACCTTGTTCTTGCCATCACATATTTGTGATACTGAGAACAGGTTGAAGTGTTGCAGTTCCTTCACATAGAGCACATTCTCAAAGTCCAAGCCAGGTGTTCTGATGGTACCAAACCCAGTGATTTTGCCATCTCCTCCACCAAAAGTCACAATGCCTCCATCTTGAATGGGTACAAAATTCTGCAGCATGTCCCTATTTCCTGACATACTTCTGGAACAACCACTATCTACTATGCCTACTTCTTTACTTTTCAAAGGATGATCCTACAAATACAACAAAATTATACAAAAGTTAGTACACATTGGAGACTCAAGTCATTACTGACTTGAGCCTGCCTTGTGGATCATAAGAATTAGGCCATGTAGATTGATAAGATCCACCATTGTTCTTGGACCTTCTATGAAGATTAGGTCCCTTGTGAGTCCAAAAACAACCTGCTGAGGGCTTAACAGCAGTATCCCAATATCCCATACCCATAGTCATTGGGTCAATAAAGCCAGTCCCACAACCTGCTGAGGGCTCTGATACCACTTGTTGAAACTAAAGACCTTGATAGATCTTTATGAGCTCGTGGATCGTTAGTAATGTTTATGTAATCACAAACACACTAAAAGAAAGTCTAAGTTACTTGTATTCTATAGCGGAAAACAAACACAAGTAAGAACACAATTACTAAGAACGATTTGATCCTCTATGGATCTTTTAATTAATACTAAAAGTGTTTTTCTAAACTCGTACATAATACATAATGATGTGTTCCTTTTATAGACAAGGAACCCTAAACAACCCTAAACCGTTTCACAAGAAACGTATAATCTAAAAACTATCCAAGATATGCAATATCACTTTCTAAATAAACTCATGCATATCCTAACTAATAACATAATACGCGGAAACTATCCATCAGCAGAAACACATTCCGCACAATCTATACTTCCGCAGTAACATTCTTCAGCAGAATCATAAAGCTTCAGCAGTAACCATCAGCAGTAACCATCAGCAGAATTCTTCCTTAGCAGAATTCCCAACAATTTCTATAAGACTATTTATATATTTGAGTTGTCTAGATTTTAATGATTTAGTTGTGTTATATGTGGTATTAAGCGGTGTAAAGGTAATCATCTATCTGTAACTCAAGGCGCAATCCTTTCTTTCTGGATTTAGTATTATCATCACCATTTTCATTTTCCTGAGTACCATTTCGTTTTGGTGTTATTTTTGTCTCTGCATTTCTTTAATCCTGTTTATCCTTTTATTATTAGTTCAACTTCATTTGGAATAATGAAGTAGAAATAGAGACACGGTTAAGAACGAAAACCTAAGCTAAGCTGCAACCATCTAAGTTAGCTTCAAAAGGAATTTTTACACAGTTACATGAATTCCAAAATATTTTCATTTTGCTTTCTGTGGTGCTTCCTGTTATTATACTGTCAACGAATTTAGTGTAGGCATTTTCACAAAACACATCCTATTTGTGCTCTTCTGTTCTCTTTTCACCTGATTGCCTGAGCATATTATCTATTAACATGATATTCGTTTTTTATGATATATATCTGATCATTTTGTACATGCTGAGGCACTTATGTGTAGTCTTGTCACATTGTTGAAATAATTGGTTCACAAAAAGCCTTTTTGTGTAGGATTAAAAATAGTATGCTTTGGTAATTTTTAGGTTCATGATTTTGGATTCTTTCGGTTTGATCCTGCTGCAATAAAGTACCTGAGCTATGAGGAGATCCCTCTTGCTCCTGAAGCTGCTTCGGTCGGACTGGAAATCAGAGTTATTGATAATGATAGTGGAGAGAAGGTATATGAAATTATGTATATCCAGTTTTGGAACTAATCAAGTAAGAGAAACTTCATACCTATGTGAGGATATGATTGTGTACATGATTCATGGTCTCACAAAGGTGTAAAATCTAACATCAGATATACTTTTTGTTGATTTCCTTATGTTTCCATTTTTGCTCTTGTATTTCTGTCCGTGATTTGAATAAGTTTCCTTAAATAGCATCAAAATTTCTTCAAATAAAATTATGTCAAGATATATATATTGGCGATGCTGATTTAATTTCACTTTGAACTTACAGATGTCTATTTTATCTGGTACCCTTGCTCGTCTGGACAGGGAGGCTCCGCAATATGAAGAGTATGCTACTTCACAATATTTTCCTTATCCACTACGCCCCTGATATATTGCTGGTAGTTGTAGAGTTAAGTTATAGGCGTCCATTTTGGTAGGTATAGTCAACAGATTTAGTACATAATGTAACTAGGTTTATGTTTCTGCCTTCTGTTCATCAACATATGTGTTTTGTTTTTACATGGTCGTTATTTCTTGTCAAATTTTTGGCACTTCTTGTTTTCTCTTATCTGCATCCAACTATCCATTGATGTTTCTGTGCTATTCACTTATGTACCAGACCTAGGTTTCTAAAATGTGGTGGCCTAAGTAATGATATCAAACACATTTTCTGAACTCTGAACAACCAGACCTCATTTTCTCAAGGATTTTATATGTCTGCTTAATGTAATTGGTGTTGCTTTCATTAAGTTTCTCAAGGATTGTATAATACTCAAATAATAAAATGTGAATGCATGTCATGACAACATTCATCACATGTTAACAATGAAACCTTTTCTTGCCGCAGGGATGGCTACAATGATTTCAATACGTTCTACCTGCAGGTGAGCTTCCTGCTAACAGTATTGGGTCCGAATGGGTGAGAAAAGTAATGTTGGGTACTTGTACAGATGGCAAAGAGGTTGTAAGCATCAAAATACACTTTGGGCGACTCTTCGACCCGTTAGACCTTTTTTCGTTTTCAGCCAAGGTTATAGACTTCAACTGTTTGACTCGTTGGAGGAAAAAAGTTAACCATAATCGGCCCATTTTAGGCAAATGGTTTGAAATTGCCACTTTTTATACACTTTTGCTGCGCTGCTGGTTCATTCATGTGTTTTAGCCTTCTTTTAAAACTGGCTTTGTCCTGCATGTTCGTTTCCGCAGCAACCATATGTATATAGATCCTTAGAAATGTAGTACAGAGTTAACTGGAAGCTTATTGTAATTTGCATTCCTTTTCTTTTCTATATAACAGGCAGCTTCAGGTACCAAAGGTGGTTCAAGTGGTTCCCCAGTAATTGATTGCCAAGGACGAGCAGTTGCCTTGAATGCTGGTGGCATGACTTCAAGTGCTTCAGCATTTTACTTCCCTTTAGAACGAGTAAGTGCAGCCAAGGGTGGCAAATGTACTTCTGTCGTGACTAATTGTTAAACTCAGTCATGTTTTGTCCTAAAGAAGTAAGGCATGACGTTCTGAAGCTGTATTTTTCAGGTGGTGAGGGCTTTGAAGTTCTTGCAGACTGGTGTAGATTGTTGTCAAAGTAAGTGGGAGGCTGTTACAATACCTCGTGGTACTCTCCAGGTTTGTTGGTTTTCCTTCATCTTCTCATGTCTATAATACCCTCGTTGTTATGGTTATCAATTTCTTGTTTCTTATTTTGCGATTGACATTCAGATACCATTTGATAGTTTCTTTTTAATATGTGGTTCATTTTTTTGGTGGAAAGGGAAAAATATATTAATCACCATATGAAGTTACAATAGAATTCAAAGGCATTGGACATGACCCAAGCTTCCTATAAAACAAATACAGAGAACAGTTGATCATTGGACATACTACCTAACATACAAGAATTAATACAGATCACACATTTCCTCTATGACCACATACAAGACAGAGAATATAGCAGTAGGACACCAAGCCACCATAAGCAAAGACTTCATGTATTTCAAAAACAGCATCACATGTAATGGCATCAGGCTAAAGACTATTCACATGGTTTACCTCATTAAAAAACCTTACCAAGTAAAACCTGGTGGGAAAAACCTTGGATAAGGAAAAAGAGTGCAAACACATATTCACTGCTGTATTTATGATACTGCTTTCATTTTGTTAGAAGTGAATTAGTACTATGTAATAGGGAGTATATTGTTTTTACTCACCACATAAAGATTTTAACTAAAATTTAGAGCATTACTTAGTGATGCTGTAATTTGGTACTACTTGTGTGCTTGCCAAAAAAATTAAGATTTGAAGGTGATTAATGTAATGGTTGTATAGGCAACCTTCGTCCACAAAGGATTTGATGAAATCCGGCGGCTTGGTCTGCAAAGTGAAACTGAGCAGGTCTGTGGTCTTGATTTAAATCATTATTTTTAATTAGTCTGCATAAAACTGTTGAATATTCTCGATGTCTTATCTACATTTATTGTTGGATTAGTTGGTTCGTCATGCATCTCCGCTAAGTGAAACCGGGATGCTTGTGGTTGATTCTGTGGTAAGTCTCATTCCATTTGCTGTGAAATAGCTATCTACAGGTTCAGAAGTATGTTTATGCCTGACACCATAATGGGCATGCTGTAGGTGCCAGGTGCCCAGCTTATAAAAGTTTGGTGCCAGGTGATGTGCTTGTGCGCATGAATGGGGAGGTGTGTATCATCTGATCTTATTTTATAACACCAGTTCACTCGATGTCTATTGCTTATGTCTTGAATCTACTCCTTAATCAGTTCAATAATTGTAATTTGCTATTTACTGAGATGTTAGATCAATAGAGTAACTTGACCAATATGGTTATTTTAACAATAATAATCAGCATATGTTACTATGGTATTTTCATATATACAGCAAGTAAAACATTCATTTCATGTGAATGTTTGATTAATGTATCTTTAACATTTAATTTTGGTTTTGGTTCATAAATTTTATCTTCAAAGTTCTTAAATGAATACGGTGTCTTGCAGGTGATTACCCACTTTTTGAAAATGGAAACTTTACTTGATAATGGTGTGGGCCAAAATGTTGAATTAGAGTTTGAAAGGCGCGGCATACCTTTGGCTGTTCAATTGGTGGTGAGTCAGGGCTGTTTTGCATTTATGTTCTGTATAAAATTCTAATCATGTTAAACAAGTCACGACACTAGTCAATATCTGTTTCCTATACTAATTGTCATACCTTTGAAGCTAGCTTCTTAATGCTATCTTAATATAATAAGAAGCATTCTATATTAAACGTTAAGGCAACATAGTATATTCCACACAGCTCTGAACTTTTAGCAACGCTTGAATCCTTATCGACGTTTCAACTGACGTTAGGTTTAGTAAATCGGTGTCAAAAGATGCGTGCAAATTGTATATATTCTTTGACGTTATGATTTGCAATCTTAAAGCTGGTCTCCATGTGTTTTCTTCAGGTTCAGGATTTACACTCGATAACTCCAAACATCTTCTTGGAAGTTAGTGGTGCGGTGATACACCCTTTATCCTATCAACAGGTTCTTTGATCACCTTCGACTAGTTTATGCTTCTTTCTGAAAGTTTATGCTAGAAACTTTTTTTTTCCGGCGCACCGTGCACCTTTAAATGTGGTCCTAGCTGCGTCTCATAGAAAAGCATGTCGCTCTTTGATAGCATGTCACATTATTGATATGCGGGTCATAGATCTTGATCAATGATTTATCTTGTCTAAATGCTAAATTCCCTGATGCCATCGTTCTTACTCACTGTTCGGTACTATGTTGCTTTTGTTGTTATCGTAACTCTTTAAATATATATTCTTCTTAACAGGCTAGGAATTTCCATTTTCCCTGTGGTCTTGTATACGTATCGGAACCAGGGTAGGCTGTTTGTTAGAGTCTCATCTCCTCAAGTTTTGTCTTCTTAAGTCCGCCAGCACACAAGTGTGACACATTTGCATTTTGACCATTCAAATATGATATTTGACATCTACAGCTGCATGCTTAATAGAGCTGGGGTTCCACAGCATGCCATTATCAAGAAGTTAGCTGGTGAAGATATTTCACATCTTGAAGACTTCATTAATGCTCTATCTAAGCTCTCTAGAGGAGCTAGAGTTCCATTGGAATACATAACTTACAAGGATCGCCATAGGCAGAAGGTAATGATTAAAGTTTTCATGAATCACCAAAATAACTCATTAAGTTTCCTGTTACATCTGTATTTATTTACATTAACGCATGAAGATTATGTGTTTGACTTTCTTTGGCTGCAGTCTGTCCTTGTTACATTGGATCGCCATGAGTGGTATGCTTCTCCTCAAATATACACTCGTGATGACAGTTCTGGAATCTGGATAGGAAAGCAAGCTCTGCCTCCCAATTCCCAATTTATATCTTCTTTTGGCATCAAACAAGGCCTGACAAGCAATAGAGATGTCGAAAATTGTCCTGTTGAACCTGTGCACCAAGATGTCATTGTACAATTGGCTAATCGCATTGCCAGAATGGACACTAGCAGCTTTGAACATGTTACTGATGGACCACATGCTCATTTGGAATCTGACAATGGAACTAATACACGTAGAGTGGGTGAAGATCTTTCTGCTGATTTGGATGATCTAATATCTTCAGGAGATGCGGCTGTAAGAGGCTATCGTGACTCATCAGCAAAATCTGGCAATGCTTCTCTTGCTGAGCGTGTAATAGAGCCCACTCTTGTCATGTTGAAGGTAAATACTATTTCCTCAGAGCTTGCTCATTGTTCATGCATTTTCTGCAGCTCATATTTCTTTCATCATATATATGGTGGGATTGCCATACAGTTTTGGATGTTGTCATAGAACATTTTGTGGTGTATGACGTCTCAGGTTTATATACCATTATCTTGTATCCTTGATGGTGTCCAGTCATGGCATTCTAGTGGGACTGGTGTGATTATATATCAATCAGAAGAAATGGGGTTGGTTGCAGTTGACAAGAATACTGTTGCTATATCAGCATGTGAGGTGACGCTTTCTTTTGCAGCGTTGCCCATTGAAATTCCTGGGGAGGTATGAAAAGAGAATAAAGTTCTCACTGTTTGACCTATCTTGTTTCTTATTACATTTTTCCAACTGTTGTTCTCATCATTAAGTGTTTTAAGTACTTTCTAGGTGGTGTTTATGCACCCTGTTCACAACTATGCTATTATTGCATATGACCCTACTGCCCTTGGACCTACCGGTGCCTCAGTAGTGCGAGCTGCCGAACTTCTTCCTGGTAGGCAAACTTCTTGGGTATATTGAATTAACCAGATGTAAAAGTCTTATAGTTTTGCTTATAGTAAACAAAATGAGCTTCGAATGAGACGGGTTAGTTGCTTTAGTTATTCAATTAAATTCAGCATAATAAAACAATTCTCCCAATGTGTATTTCTATAAGTTCCCAACTAAGAATCGTAGCCCGTTGAAGTCATACTAAATGAACTGTTAATATAATGCTATAGTGAGGGTTTTTTTAATCATTCTGTGACAGAACCTGCATTGCGTCGTGGAGAGACTGTATCTTGTGGGGTTAAGTAGTAGTTTACGTGCAACATCTAGAAAATCTATTGTTACCAACCCGTACGCAGCTCTAAAGCTTAGCTCCGGCGATTCTCCACGTTATAGAGCAACCAACATGGAATTTATAGAGCTTGACAGTGGTACCTTGTTATTATCCATTATTTATACGCATCTTAAATATACCGGTTTTAATTGCCAAATACTTCATTAATTGTTGCTGTATGCAGATTTTGGTTGCAAATTTACAGGAGTGCTTACTGATGAGCATGGAAAGGTTAAAGCTATATGGGGGAGCTTTTCAACTTGGGTTAGTTCTCTTTACTCCTTTTTTAGTCAATGCAGGGTTTTACTTAAAGCTGATAACTAAATCTTGCTCGCAACAGAAACATAGGTCAGATGACTCAGATCAATATGATGATCATCAGTTTGTGAAAGGTATCCCTACACATTCATTAAGCCAAGTCCTCAAAGAAATCATATCAGGTGCAAAAGGCCCGCCCTTGCTTATAAATGGTGTCAGAAGAGCAATGCCTCTACTTAGGATATTAGAGGTTGAGCTTTATCCTACATTGTTATCTAAGGCTCGAAGTTTTGGGCTCAGCAACTTCGAGCCTTAGATAACAATGTAGGATAAAGCTCAACCTCTAATATCCTAAGTAGAGGCATTGCTCTTCTGACACCATTTATAAGCAAGGGCGGGCCTTTTGCACCTGATATGATTTCTTTGAGGACTTGGCTTAATGAATGTGTAGGGATACCTTTCACAAACTGATGATCATCATATTGATCTGAGTCATCTGACCTATGTTTCTGTTGCGAGCAAGATTTAGTTATCACCTTTAAGTAAACCCTGCATTGAGTAAAAAAGGAGTAAAGAGAACTAACCCAAGTTGAAAAGCTCCCCCATATAGCTTTAACCTTTCCATGCTCATCAGTAAGCACTCCTGTAAAATTGCTACCAAAATCTGCATACAACAACAATTAATGAAGTATTTGGCAATTAAAACCGGTATATTTAAGATACGTATAAATAATGGATAATAACAAGGTACCACTGTCAAGCTCTATAAATTCCAGTTGCTCTATAACGTGTAGAATCGCCGGAGCTAAGCTTTAGAGCTGCGTACGGGTTGGTAACAACAGATTTTCTAGATGTTGCACGTAAACTACTACTTAACCCCACAAGATAAGGTTCTGTCACAGAATGATTAAAAAAACCCTCACTATAGCATTATATTAACAGTAGGGCTGAGCATCGGGCCGAATACCGTCCCGACATATCCCGAAACCGAGAAGTCTGAAAATACTAGCCCGAAAACCGAACCGAATAGACTCGGGTCGGTTCGGTTTTAATCGGGTCGGTTTCGGTTTTCATCACCAAGAACCGAATTTCTTAAAAAGAATTTCTTACAAATATGAAATACCAGACACTTGCAAATTTGGTCAACTCACATCTTTTACTCTTGATCAACTCACATCTTTTACTCTTACAAATATGAAATACCAGACTTACAAATCTGAAATACCAGACACTTACAAATTTGGTCAACTCACAAACAATCAATTTTAATAAAAAAAAATTTTAATAACTGTTAATTAAATTAACAAAAAACCAGAAAATACAACCATTTATACCATCACAAGTCAAAAGTATTATATATAAACATAACTAAAAGATAAATGTACAAGTGAAGAAACAAGAACAACTCCAACGACCTAAGCCTTAAAAAGCTAGAAATACATGACCAACAAAACAAACTATAAACGTTATCCCAGTATCCCACAGTGGACCATTTATACCACCACAATACCACCTTCTTCTTTTTTTTCGAACATAAAGACACAACAACAACAAAACTAAAGACACAACAACAACAACAACAAAACTAAGACACCCCTACCTTGAAGCTTGCACTCTCTTTGTTCTTCATTAGTTATTCGGAGATGAGATCTATCGATCTGAGTTTGGAGAGATGGGGGCTGGATAATGTTGGGAGGGAATGAGGATATAGATCTGACATGTGAGTGAGTTTGGTGGGTAATGAAAGTGAGAAAAGGGTTATATATAAAACGTAATCGGGACCCTCGGTATTATCGGGATAATGTCGGTTTTCAACCCGACCCGGCCCGAAACCGACTTTCACTAAATATTAAAACCGAGTACCGACCCGAAATTCACATATTCAGTATCGGGATGCTCGGTTTCGGTCGGTTTTTCGGAATTTTTCGGTTTCGGTCGATTTTGCTCACCCCTAATTAACAGTTCATTTAATATGACATCACCGGGCTACGATTCTTAGTTGGGAACTTATAGAAATACACATTGGGAGAATTGTTTTATTATGCTGAATTTCCTGTATAAACACTCATTACTTGATAACTTCAATAAACAACAAACAACATAAGCAGCTTGTTCAACTTTATTTCTCATCTTTCAAAGATTTTTTGAGTTGAACAATATCATCACGGATCCGTGTTGAAGCCTTAGCTTCTTTCTCAATATCTGAAACTCACAAGAATAGAAAAATAATAATTGTGTTATTCTCTTTCTTTGTCTCGTTCATGTAAAAGAAAAGCAAATCGCAAAAACAAAACGCGAACCTACCTGTGATCTTGAAAAGACCTTGAAGAAATGCAAAAAGTGTTACGGATTGGATTTGGTTTCGTGTTTGTGTTGATTCAAGTCGCTGGGATTAATTTTCAAGTGTGAATAGATGACTTATTTTGATATGAGATTGAGATGATTTCTTGATGAAGATGAGATCAGATTTGTATGAGTTATCTTTTAGTAGAAGATTGGTTGGGCGAGAGGAGAAAGTGTGGTAGGCGGATTATCTAATGTGTGTGTTTAGGGTTTGTGTTAATAACCGTGTGACTAGGGTTTGGTTATTGGTCTTGGTTATTAGGCTTGCTTAAACGTAAGGCTCGACGAGCCTACTCGATCTTCACAAGCTCGGCTCGAGCTCGGGCTCGATAAGTAAACGAGTTGATTTTCAGGTTCGAGCTCGGCTCGAGCTCGACAAGGCTCGACTCGTTTCGAGCTTTTTATCGAGTCGAGCTCGAGTAGCTCGCGAGTAGCTCGGCTCGTTTGCACCCCTAACTACTGGCCTACGTGGGAGCTAAGGTTTGATCCCGAAACAGCAAGATGGCGCCAAAAGACGATTAAATCAAAAGGAACTGGAGATGCAAAATACATATGAAGATTCATCTATACAAGGGCATAATTTTGGTTCTGTTTTTTATAGTTGATTCTGAGGTTGGCTCAATTCAGCCTTCTGTGTGTACTACACACAACATGTACTGATGATGTACATAAACTTACAGATAACTTTAGAAGTGTGAAGTCAAAGGAAATTATTGCAAACATGTGATGTGTAGGCTACGTTACAAAACTGAATGCATACTACTTCTGTTTTGGGCATTTCTCGCATCATTGATCATGATCCCATTTTGTCTAATTAATTTCGTGTTTTAGAGTTATACATGATGATCAAGTCGTTTTAACAAGCTGGAGCAGTGGAGATAGTTTGAAAATGGGCTAAGTAACAAGCTGGAGCAATGGAGATAGACCCTAGAAGAAAAAGGCCTACATATCTGCAGAGAGAAAACATAATATTTACGATGTGACTTTGACCGGAACGAGGATGTGAAATCCGTATCAGAGATTAAGATATGTAGGCTCGATATACACAAATCAAGAATGAAAGACGGGGATGCAACCTATGATATAAAAGGAGGCTCGTTAAAGTGGAGGGTGGCTACATAATACATAAGTCATGTGTGACAAGAAAGTACCACTAAAACTGAAAGGAAAACTATATAGATGGTAACTAGGCCAATTATGTTGTACGTTTTGAGTGTTGATTGATAACGAAGGTTCAAGCAAATAGGGTGAAAGTTTAACTATAAGTCACGACTGTCATTAATTTGATGATGATTTGGACATGATATAAGAAGACTATAAGGGGACATTTGGTACGACTGAATCACAAAAAATAGAAATAAAGAGAATGACTTTGAAATAAGAGAATTGATTTCACTGTTTGGCAAAAGTAGAGAATAGAGTGTCAAAATCGGGTAAAGAATTCATTCTTTTGTTTGGTACAATAGAGAAAGACTCTTTTTTTTTTTTTTGGTTAAGTTGATTATTTAGTTTCTTTAATACTATGCTGTCATTTGCGAATTCATGTTCTTTGTCATGTACAAGTATGTTATATTTTCATTATAATGAAACAAACATGACTAGAAAGACTAATATTACAACAAATACACACTTTAGTAGTAGAATAGTACAGTATTTCTGTAACAAACATTGGCTATAACAAACATTATACAACAAGAATGGTGGCTGGAAACTTTGCTACAACGCATCATAGTGGTATCGTTAGACAACCAAGGCATCGAAAACATTGGTGATACATGTTACTCTGAAAGTTTATGTATAACTGTTTGTAACTGAGAGCCTCTTGACCCACTGGCTCTCATTTATTGACCATGAAATCGGGTTCCCCATGGCACACCATCTCAAAGTTTATGTATAACAAAGGTGTTCTCGCCGTCTACAATATACGAGTGGTGTTTAGCCGTATATATTTATAACAAAGTCAAGACCACCACTGATCGTTAGTAACAACTATACTCTTAGATCCAATTATTTTTGTTTTTCCAAATATGGTGTGTGATTAGTTAGCATCTATAAGAAATTAAACTATTTTGAAAAAGATGTAAGAACCATGTAACATATAAACTAAACTTTGTTAAGGATATCATGAGTTAACTGAAGATATCATGAGGATATCATCAATTCATTATTGTTACAGATGACGTACATAAAAACTAAACTTTGTTAAGGATAAAGCATATATTAAATTATAAAGTAAAATCATAAACATATATATTTACCTCAACTGATGTTGAGAATCACAAATGTAGGATGAACTAAATTGGGAGAGAAAAATGGCTGCTCTAAGGTTTTCTTTTTATCGTTTACTATGTTTTGTGGATTGCACATGTTAGGAATGTATATCCCTTTTTTTACGGGACTTTTTTCATTCCTTTAAGAACGAGGGCCGTTTGGTTTGTAAATGGGATTGTAATAGGATTAAGATTTTGTATTGGTTTGAAAGAAAAGTAGCAGAAAGAAAATATATGATAGTTTAGAAAATTGTTTATTTAAAACTTATGATTAAAAACCTATAATAGATTTTATTATTATTTTATAATAAGATATATTATAATAAATGAGATTGGTCTCACTTATTAAGAATAAAAGAAAATTATAAAATACAATAAAGAAAAGCTAAAAGACAAAAAAACTTCAATGGCCCACTAAGGTATCAGTGGAAACCATTAACCTTAGATCATGTGTAATGGTAGTGTAAAAGAAGGATGAGACATGGTTTGACATGTGGCATTGTGGGCCACTATGAGGCTTGGAAAGAAAAGTGGTGTAATGGTAGATGGGGCATTATGGGGCATGATGTGACATGTGACACCCTTTTTCTTTTCTTTTTTTATTTTTTTTAATTACTAAAACTAATAAATAAAATTAAATAATATAAAAAAAACAATTTCATTAAAATAAAACCTAAAACATTACATAATTAAAAACTAAGCGTGAAAGACTAGACTAAATATTACACACCAAATTGATGACCAAATTTCACTTGGCCCACCAATAACAATAGTATCCGGCCCAAACTAATAAACAAAATACTTACTCCTTCACTCACTTAACCCTAACCCTATTTCTCTTATGCAGCCACCAACACTTTTATCTCATGACTCTCTTCAAACCGAAACACAAATCAAAGACTGACTCTCTTTGTTTCATAAAAAAAAAAAAAAAAAAAAAAAAAAAAAAAAAAAAAAAAAAGAAAACTAAGCGTTGAACGGCTAGATTTTTTGAAGGAAGAGAGGGCGCGGGCGTGGAAGATAAGACGCCCCAACTGATTTTTGCTTGATCAGCGCCTGGAGGTAGTGGTGGTGGGGCGTGGATGGGGCGCGGAAGTGGGTATTTTTGTGAGTTCAGCGCCCCATTACACATGGTCTTAAAGGGTTGGCAACCCACCTCTCACCCAAAATCCCATCACTCACTCCCATCCAATCCCCTTATGCCACATCATTCACTTACTTTTTCCAACACTCACCCATATTTTTGTTGGCAACACATCACTCACCCAAAATTCCACTAAAAAACAAAACTAAAATGCCCAAAATCCCATCGTCTCGTGCGTGATATAGTCACTCAAAACTCATCACTCATCCCATCTAGTGTTGATGGCGATGATGGTCTAGTGCTAGACCGGTCCCGTCTGGTGCTATCACTCGGGTGTTGCCAACCCCCTTATGAGGAATCGTGAAACACCATATTAAATGGTGTCATACCTCTACTTTAAACCAATTCACATATAACAAACATATTATAATACTTTCATTTCATTACTTCAATACAAATTACATACACCAAAACGGGCCCTGAATGTAGAGAAACAATACTTCTAAAACTCTCATTCTCCATCTTTCTTCGCTTTTTTTTAAAGAAACAAAACGAGAGAATGAGATAGGATACACTAAAGCTTGACCTAAACCTCTTTCCCTTTCTCATCTTTCCATTACAGTGTACCAAACATCCCCTAAGCAACATGAATTTAAAATTATGTGATAGGATACACTAAAGCTTGACCTAAATATGCTTATCTTACTATCTTATAAAGCATTAAGGTCTGCTTAAATTAGAAACTCTTAAAATTAAGCAATCCAAGTCATAAAGCTAAAAGTACAAGTAATTAAAACACATTTTAATATTAAATACAATTACAAGTTCTTAAGCTCATAGTACAACTAATTCATCATTGCTTATTATAGTAAGGGTGTGTTCGGTTGGTGGTCTTAGGCTTAGGATTTTGGAGTCAACACTAAATAATTTGCTTGTTTCAAGTTTTAGGATTTGAGTGGAGGGTCCCATCCCCAAAAATTTACTTTCTTTAAATCCGGACTGACCTAGTGGGTTTTTGCTAAGGTGTGGGCCTAGTTTCATATATGTGTCTCTCTCTCTCCTTAACTCTTTTCTTTTTTAAAAATAAATATTTTATACAAAGGTTTTTATTACCGTATTATTATTAAAATAATTATAATAATATACTAGTATTTTCTTTCTCCTATTACCAAATTCAAATCCAAATTCTAAAACCAAATCAAAATCCAATCCTAACCCCACCTATAAACCAAACGGGCCTTAAGAAATACAATTAAAACACAATTAATGTGATCAACTATATTTAATGTAGTCAATTAATTAACTGGTCAATAAATACAATTAACGCAGTTATTAAAAAACCCCTTACATAAGAAATACAACTTATCAAGCATATTATACAACAAACTCAAACACAATTATTAAACGTCACTAATATAAATAATAAAACACATTATACAAATATTCAAATCCGAATGGGTAACGGGCCAAAAGGGCTCGAGCCCGAACGGGCACGGGATAAACGAAATTCTTGATATCCGTAAATTTAAATTGTAAAAAAGAACATAATAAACTAAAACACATGATTCACCGAGAAATTTTATTTCAGGGTATCCACCACTTCAACGCGCGGATACCCTGCTCTTTTTGTTTGAACTCTCAAGGCATGACCTATGATCATGGAGTCCTAGCATTAGGATAGATAAATAGAGTATTTAGATGATCGATAACTTTTTCTAAGACTTTCTAAACACTTAGTATTTTACATGTATGTATTTGTCTTTGCTTATAAATACAAAAACTTATTATCACATACATTTACTTTTTCCGTCCCAAATAATTGCTCTTTGACAAAAATTAAGAAAAATATGATAATTGTTTTTACAGTTTTAACATTAATGTTTTCTTTAAATATTATAATAATAACTTCGACCGAGGATAATATGAATCTCGGTCAAAATTCTTTATATATTTTTAGTAGCGAACAAATTAATTTGAGACAATAAAAAAAGAAATGAAAATTGATTTGGGAGGTTGGTAACAAGTTTAATACTCCATCCGTCCTAAAATTATAGTCATCGTTTGACTTTTTCAGTATTTCTTTCTCAACTTCGACTTTAAATATTTTTGTTTGTGCTATACACTACTTGATGAAAATTATACAAATGAAAATACATTTAAAACTCAACGCATTCGTATATTTTGCATCAAGTATTATATAATATAACCAAAAATACTTAAGTCAAAAAATTAAGACCGAAAAAGTCAAACGGGTATTATAATTTTGGGACGAAAGGAGTGGTATTTAGATTGAGAAAGTAACAGTTACTAAAACTAAAAATGTTGCTATAGATGGAGATGAAGCCAAAACCGAAAAGTAGAAGTTATTTTTGTAAGTTATATGAAATACAATTTAATTTCAATAAGATTATAAAAGATCATATATACTACATATACACGGAAAACTTTATACATAAGTATTTTTGTTAGAATAAAATACCACTACTTATAAAAAGTAATGTAATCTATTAACTATTTAAATACTTAGTTACAATTTAAATCAATAACTTTCTTCCCTCTCACTTCCTTCACACACACACAAATTAACGTACTATACACTGTCGTCGTTATGCGTGGGTACTCGTATAGTTTTTTTTAAAGTCTCTCATAAATTATGTCTTGACAGTTCAGAAAATAAAAATGACCGATAATATTCTCTTACAAACAAATCTGTAACTTTCTTTTATTTGTAAGAAAACATGACCGGTCATATTTATCTATAAAATGTAATAAACGAAAATAATGTACAAGCCCTTTGAAGCATCAACTGCAATCAATGTTCTGACGTGTCTGCCCTCCGATTGGCTGTGTATTAATGCCGTACAACTCCTATGATGCAGTAGTATTCCACGGATCTTCATTTGGTAAGTATTGAATTCGGAAGCGTTGATTTGGTAAGTATTCAATTCGAAACTTTTAATTGATTCAATTTATAAAAACGCGTTTTTATAATTTTGCCCTTTTTTGTCAGTAATTTTGAGTTTTAATTGATTCAAATGAAATCCATTCACGAATTAATATGATTTATATCATTCTTCTGATAATTTTTTTATTCATAGGGTTTTCAGTTTAATGATTATTTTACAATTTAGGGCTATTAGGGTATATATATTGATCTTGCAATTTAGGGCTATTAGTGTATATATTGATCTTGCGATGTTCAATTTTGTTGTTTGTATAGATTACGCCTAAGCTATGAATTAGTTTTTTTTTTATTTTTTTTTAGCTGCATATATTTATGTTTGACTGTTTGTCTTTATTATTGGATGTTTGTGGAGATTCAAGGTCACATCAAATAGGTAATTTTGTGATTATCTTTCTTTGATCATTTATGTTTGACTTTGTTCATATGTGTGTATTTGATTCGAAGATATTTAAATGTGTGATCGTTAGAAGAAGTAGCAGATGGAATAATTGTCTGTTTTGGGGGCACCTTTGATTCAATCAGCTTTGTTTTGTACATTATCTAATAATTCTTGAACTGCCACTATGTTTCTATACTTAAGGTGTTTGATGAAATGTCTCTAATAATTTTGCAGAAAAATGGTTGCTTGGAAAATGTATTGTGATTATTCTTCTTTCGAACCAACTCTCCTGTGTTAGGTAAAATGACTCATTTACGCTTATGATCAGATATTCTTTATTTTGGATATGGGTCAGGTAATAGCTTTCAAAAGATGTTCTTTTACAAGTGGAAATGTTGTCAAACTGAAAATGGGTAAACTTTAATGGGTATGCAATATAGCAAGTGTTGTTTAGGGGTGTTTGGATTCAGTTGTAATCTTGGGTCTCTCATATTTAAGCGGGTGTTTGAATTCAGTTTTAATCTTGGGTATGTCATATTGCAAGTGTCTAGGTGAATCATAACAATATAAGGTTGAGAGGAAGTTAGACAAAGGTGGGTTTGATCGCGTGATTGTAGATCATCCTGTTTCTGGTGGAACTAATCAAGTGTAGCCATGCAGGTAACACTTTTGTACCAAGCACTAAAGTTAGAATGCTATGAGAGTATATGTTTTTATGAAATCGGCTTTTGTTACTTATTCTGTCTAACATCTTTATGTAACAAACAGATCTTAACTTTGAGCACTTAATTAGCAAAGGCTGCAGTTATGGTCCACCTTACAAGAGCCAAGTTCACAGGTATCTATTTAAATTTTAAAATTGGGTTAAATTTGTAAAGAGATTGAGGAATTCAAACAAACACGAAAGAAGATTGGACTACGGTGATTGGTTCGATGGCATATATGTACCACCTGGTGAAGCCAATTGTATCTTTTTAAGTAAAAAACCCTCCAATATCATACTTGATACATGTGTACAGAAGTTGTGGTTCACAATTGTAGGTTTGATTACAGCTTAAACATACTAATTGTTTGTAATTAATAAGTGAATGTTTTTGTCTGTGTTGACAGAGATCAGGACGGAAAGGATTGAAGATAGATTTGCTATAATCAAAGCTTCAGAATATCGAGGAAGGTAATGGCATAGATGGAAATCGATTGAAGCTTGCTAGATCACAAGGGAGCATCGATAAAATTACTGTACCACAAGAGTAATCAAGGTATAAATGTACAATCACTATAAAATTTAGCTTCTGCTTTTAGCACGTCTATCATAATCTCATTACGTTATGTCACGTCTCTTGCAACAATCAGGTTATTGGGGAATTTGGCATGGGCTCACTTGCAGATGGACAAGTACAAGTACAAATATAAAAAGAAATATATAGGTATGTCTATAGATATTGCCCTATTCAATAGTGAGTAGTTTACAATTAGACACACGAATGTGCAAATTAGAATGGTGGTTTTTACAGTTTTACATTTGCATTTGCATTTCCATATAGGGTTCAAAAAACACGTGAGCCCATGTTGAAACTGGTGCAAATTTTTGTATGTGAACAGCTCATGATTCTTTATAAAGTGGAACTGAGAAATTGATCGATGAAGCCATTGAGGACACACTCGAGAAGGTATGCTATTAACTAGAGGTGACAAGATGGGTCGGTTCTTAATGGGTCTAAACGGGTAGTTTGTGTGACTTTCGACCCGTTAAAAGTGGGTTGATAATGAAACGAGTCGTAAGAGGCTCAAAGCATTCTTATCATAATTTTTTTAATTTATTTTACAAACAAAAACTTGCTTTGGTCAAAACTCAAAACGGGTAAATGTTGGTACTGGTCAGAACATATCCGACTGGGTTTATTTATTTGAATGTAGAGAATTAATTAGAAGTTCTCGCAGATGGGTTATCCACTTTGCTCATCTACGCCAGCTCCCCGTATTGGTTCCATACGTCCCAACAGAGAGCCCAGTACTACGTGATACTGCCTATGAGGTATGTGATATGTATGATTAGCATTAGCTTTACACATGTCATATCTATGGATTACTCTGATGCTTTATTCTGCTAAAAAAATCAGGTTGCTCTGGCAGCAATTCCGTGGATCTCCTATCTGCTGTGAAATCTTGGACTCTTGCAATATACTCTCTGCTCTTCCTGTCATTGCAACTATAGAGTCCCAACTTAACACGCCATCCATGACTAACCAACTCAAAGAGGTGAGAACAAGTAAATATGGTTGCCATGTGTATGCAATTGAGTTATATATCAAACATATCAAATCTCTCAGCTCATTTGATGTATCAGGCACTCGCAGTGTTGTAGGAATTTGATGGGCAATACGAGAAAGCTTTTGCACTTTATGCTGATGTAAGTGTTCACTCAAAATCGTCGGTACCAGTTAAATCATATAATTTTTCATCTATGATTGGGTTATGGCAATAACTTATTTGCTTTTTTATTCAATTGTACTTAAATACTCTTTTATCTTATATGTAGTCGATAGGGACCCAATCTTTTTAGCCTTTTAAACCGGCATACCTTACAGGTCTGCTGTCTTTTTGTTTGATCATCTAATTTGTAAATCTCACATATGTTGTTTACAGGTCGCGCAGCTAATGGTGATTGATCATAAGCGCGTAGTTTCACTGTTAATCACAGAGACTTGATTACTCCTGCTGAAGTAGTGTCTCAACTTCTTGCTGCAAAAAAAGAATGTGATTCGAGATACTTTCTGTATGAGTATTTGCATGTGCTATTTGAAGTTAACCCTCCTGCTGGCAGAGATTTTCATGACATGCAGGTATGTTGAAAGAGTTCAGATGAATATTCTTTTTTGTTACATAAAAAACTTGGTCTGTCCAGCGAGGTGATAACATAAAGTTTAGTGTGTGTATTAACCATCACCGTCTCCGAATTGTTACATTAGGCGTATGAAGTTTGTTTAAAAAAAGATCTACTAAGTTAGCAAGTTTTGATCCTCGGAAGAATTGGGAATGCAACAATTCGGCCCTTGCTGTTATTATAGACAAACAGGGGGATATAGAAGAGGTACCCTTTTTTCTTCTTCCTTTTTGGCTTATATTATTTCAAGTATGACAACTTGCTACGTTGTTGTTCTTTGAAGAAACTGATATAACATGTTGAGCACTAATTAAAACTTGAGTAAGACTAATTTGAGATTGATGCTCTAATTTCACCAGTGAGTACAACTTTATTTTTCCACAAATATATTCTTTTGAATAATTAGAACTTTCCATACACTCAAAGATTGATCTTCGACATTAGTTGCCTATCTTATAGTCGATTATCTGATTCTCATTATTTAATCATGTAATAACTTTTAAACACATATCCAAACGCCCCTGTACGAATACTAATATGCAAATGGGATTTTTTGTTCAGATGAATAGGTACCTTTGGGTGCTAATCGATGAGCATATTAGTTTATGCAGATAAATAAAAACAATTTAACAACATTTTTTAAAGTTTTGAAAATAGTTGATGATTTCACCATGATTTTACAAATTTTGAATTAAAGTGGTTTTGGAAGCTATGAGCTTTTTAGTACACTTTTTTGTCTACTTTTTTTTATTTTAATCAGCTGTGAACTCACTTGGAATGCGAGGGATTGATAACAATGGAGGTACAAAGTTGTATCTTTATAAGTATTATAAGACTTATATTTCTTATATTTACTTTATCATATGTTCAAGGATTTCAACGGGTGTGAAATTTACGATGTGATTACCATCTGATTACCCTCAGGCTGAACCTGACTCATTAGTTTCAGTTAGTCGGTTCCAAGGATCATGTCTTGCTTCAGGTCCTTCACCTTCACCATAGCAAAACAGAGGTAAAACTCATTATCGAGCCCAAAAGGTTACACACATGTCTTCCGGGTCCTCTGTAGGTGTTGCCATTGTTGAAGCTGAGAGTAATTTTGAAAGAGATGTATGTTCTCTTTAGAAAGCCATCTGAACTTCTTTGGTCTAATGCTTGCTGATACGTTACACCATCCAGGTACTTCTATTTTTTGCGATATTTCTTTTCATGAAAATCGGTTTTTTTATTTGTAAAAGTAGCTTTGTTGCTTCAGGGAAAGATTTGAATTACCCAATCACTTATAAAATTAACATGTTCTTGAGGTTAGTAGGGAGTAAAATATGAACATCAAAACCCAAAAACTTATAAAATTAACATGTTCTTCAGGTTAGTTGGGAGTAAAACATGAAAATCAAAACTGGGGACCGTCCATTTTATGACTATTTGGAAGATTGTCTCCACCACAGAGCCGAGATGGTTATTTTTGAAACCCTCACCCTACAATCAGTATCCTACAGCTCAAGTTCTTCTAAGCCAATACTTCGGTTTGTTGTTGTCCGAACATTAAACAAAGGTTAATGATCTTGACTTTTCACAGAATCTATTTATTAGTTTTCACATAGTATTTATCGTAACATCAAACAAGGTTACTGGTATTAAATGTGGCCCACATTCAACCTTAGAATACTCGCTATAATAAGATCTTAGAAACTGTGACCTAAAAATTGAAGAATTTTGTAGTGATGTCTTGATTTATATATAGTCAATAAATTGATGTTCAAGGGTTTTCTAATCTTATAGGCTGTTAATATGAAAACTCATCTGCAAATGGTGCAACTTTAAATCATTTATATATATTAGATTTGTTCATGCAGTAACACAAAGCCTCAAAATAGTGAGCCTATGAGATTAAGATGGTGGTTTTTTGGGAATTATCTTATCGTCAATACAATGTTCCGCTACAGTAACGTTCATGCCCTTTAGTATATATATATAATAAGACAGAAAAATTTTAAACTAAGTACTGCATCCGGGTATGTCAAATTTGGTTCCAATAAAATGAATTGTTGCGAAACATGATTTGAGTACATCCATGGTGTGTGGACATCTTTATATATTCTGGCCCATTTCTCATCAGTTAAAGCACTTGTGCATATCGTTATTACTACGTTGACTATTGAGTAGGCAAGTAGCTTATCATGGGTCAGTTTGCTTATAAATCAACATGTTAGAAACTATCAATTCTTTTCCCCCCTAGAATGAAGGATAATAATCCCCAATTTTCTGAAAAAAGAGGAGATTCTTATGAAACTTCTTATCTAATAAATGTTTTTGATCATTTTAATTATTAACATTTTTATGTCAAAGAATGAACCATAGATTGTAAGAAAGGTGTAGAAGATTCTCCATTGGCATAAAAGATTAATAATAAACCATGTTTTATTAGTTTGGAGAATGTAATTTTGTCTCTTATTAGTCTTCATGTTACATGATGGGACACCGGTGAACTTCTTGGCTATTGCTAGAAACTTTCAAGACCTCATGCATATGTTATTTGATGCAGATTTAATTGAGCACTAATTCTTCTTTTTTCATCTCACTTGCATATTATTTGGCTGCCTAACATCTCCAGAATTCGACACTTTGTTATTAAAGTAGTTTGCATTTTTCAAAAATTGACCAACACGCACATCATGTTCTCACAAAGCCATTTTTATGCTTTTTTTTTTTTTTTTTTTTTTTTTTTTTTTTTTTTTTTTTTTAACACAAATTTACACTTATAAAGGTTTTAGTTTCCATGTTTTGTGCTGATCAAGTTTTCCTCATGTTGGATATTAGAATGAGGGGCTTGGGCATGAGGTTATACTTGGTGCGACACTTTTGTACATACAAGAGAATATGATGCATGAAGAATTATTTTTTGGCGATTATAGGATGCAGATGATCAAGTCTTTTTGGAGGATTGTTGTTGAGGTATTTTATATATGACATTTAGTAATTTGTTCTTAGTTTGGTTAGTGGTTGTCACTTTGTTTCAAGGCATGTCTATACCATGGTTTTTTCATCGAGTCTGTAAACAATGTGTAATGTGTTTTGGGATTTGTAATTTATGTAAGGTACTGCCCCTGCTACTCAAATATAATTGTATTTATGACATTTAGTAATTTGTTCTTAGTTTGGTTAGTGGTTGTCACTTTGTTTCAAGGCATGTCTATACCATGGTTTTTCATCAAGTCTGTAAACAATGTGTAATGTGTTTTGTGATTTGTAAATTTTGTTAGGTATTGTCCCTGTTACTCAAATATAATTGTATTTACAGATGCATATTTTTGTTGGTCTTATTTTGATTATCACTCTTTTTTTTTGTTACGGAATAAATAATTAGGCTTCATACTCTTAGCTTTGGTTCGGTAATAAAAAGGTGGAAGAGGTAAAGTGGTGACATTGTAGATGCCTTATTATAGTTTTATAAAGTCAATGAAATGCTTTATTACAATGAGAAGATGCCATATCGATAACCTAGGCAAAGTTATTGACATATTGATCAAAGGTTTATCCCATTTCGGTGTCATTCGCCATGACAATAAGCAAGAGCCAATGGCAATCGCTTTCAAAAGTAGGATTGTATCGTGGTTTTTTCAAGTGTCAAATGCAAAAACGGTTTGAAGGTTGTTTTTCCAGATGCGGATGGTAACCTATCAAAAACTACTATATGTGGTATATAAAGAAAGTTCTTCAAGGTCTATGATCAAACGGTCAATAGGTATGTACAGTATACATATTACATCTTTTGTGGCATTTTTATTATTTGCACTTATTATAAATCCCAAACTTCTTTTACTTACATTTTTTTTATGCTTATTAGGTGTTCACGTAATGGACCTTTTGTTGAAGTGTTACAATGGTCACTACATACATTTGCTTCTCAAGACAAACATATTGGAGATCACGAGGCAATGAACGTTTATTTACACAGATATTTACAAGCATTGTATTTTATACTTTCAGTCACTTATAACTTATTGTTCCGTTACAAGAAAATTTCACAGCGTTTACGTTCGTCGTTCTTTCTTACTTTATTCACGTACTTACTTTTTTAAACAGTACACACGCCTTTTACAATCGGTCTGGTAAAAGTATTGATATTCATTAAATCCTTGGTCTTGGTTTGGATTAGTTATCATATCATGATGTCATGTTATCGTTGTTGACGATTCGTACACAATGATCTAAATGATAAGTTAGTCTTCTGTCTTATTATTCACAGGTTCCTCAGTCGAGGAACAAGAGGACGACTAAATATTATGGGTATAAGTTACTCTTTTTTCATATTGTTAGTTATCTAATGATGAGATATACTTTCAGATTACAGTAACAGGTCGCAGGATATGTGGGTTGGACGGGTTGGGAACATGTAAAATACGGTTCGAACATAAACATGTGAGTGCTTAGTACGGGTCCAGTTGGGCTGTAGCAAAAGTTTTCCTTTTTAGAATCAATTAATTATCATAATTGCTGGGTTTTCTCCAAAATTATAGGTAAGTATATTTGGTACGTCAAACACTTTGTTAACTTAGTGTATTTCGGTGTTTGAAATCAGCTAGAATTCCATAGCAATGTTAACCCGTTGGCTTAATATTTGATTTAGGATGGTTTCTATTTTTAAGTATACCAACCCTGCACCATCTCAATTACGGGTTGGTTTCACAATATATATCTCATTTTTTTATTTATAATGATTGGTGTTTAACAAGTAAAATGGTAAAAAAATGTGGATAGTTGTGAAAAGGAAAGATTATGGGCGTCTGAATTGGTTAATAAGTGTGCCCATTGTTTTTGTTAGTATCTATACGGGTAAGAATGTAAATCTTTAAGATGTCATAAAAAAACAATCCTAAATACTTCTTAATAAAAAACAATCCTAAAATATTTGTAGATGACAGACTATAAGATATTTTAGATATCGTGGAAAGGTTTAATGTTAAATTTTATAATCAACAAAACATATGAATATTAACGAGTCGGGCGCCGGTGCGCCGCATTGCGGCGGGGCGCTGTATTTGACAAAACATTTAATTAAGATTTTAAGACAGAATATTGATGTAAGAGGCCGGCTACGGATAACGCATTGCGATAGACGCGTTGCGGCAGGGCAGTGATCTTAGCCTTAATTTACGTTTAAAAAAAAAAGACCCCTTTTGCAAAGACCCGCGAATTTTGAGGGTATTTTTCGCCAATTTTTTGGATTTTTTTTGGAAAAAGGACTACTTTTGCAAAGAGGCGACAGATTCAGGGGTATTTTTTGCCAATTTTCGGAACTTGATTTTGGGGAAAACTTTTTTTTTTGAAAAAGGACTACTTTCGCAAAGATGCGTCAACTTCAGGGGTATTTTTTGCCAATTTGCGAAACTTGATTTTGGGCTAGTGGTAACCGGGCTGGGCCAAATCGGCCCAATTATATGATGAAACGACAACGTATCAAATGCCTTTTATATATATATAATATATAATTGCATAGTATTATGTTTGACCTTAGAAGTCCAAGCAAGCATTCTCTTTGGATTATAGTTATTTGATTGTTGCGTTTGCGGAAGACATAGATAGAAAGTAGTTCTAAGTGGTATGAGAAGTTTGAAACAAAAAACTAAAGAAAGATGTTTTTTTGAATGATGTTGATAAAATTTATGAATAACATTGTGGTTAACATCAATAACTTTGACATGTTTAGTATTATAAATAACCATTTTTTAAGGTAAATTCCAATTAACGCGGTAAAAGTGCTAAAGCGAGCTAATTAGGTCGCTTAGACTTGCCGGATCGAGTTATTATACACATTCGACACTCGAGAACAATTTTTTAATGGACCTCGACAACAATTATTTGACTTCATCTGTAAGTATTTACTTTAGTGCAGTATTTAACATATCATGTTTAAGTATTTAACATATTTAACTTAGAAAGGTGCGATATCATCTCTAAGTATTAAGCCGGCATTACAAATCGTGACTGTAATAGGATATCAACGGGATTTTTTAATCAAATTTTGATGTTTCCCAATGATTATTATGTACGGGTCGATTTGGTTTGTATTTTATCTCTAACGGGTAAAATTCATTAAATCTTTGAAGTTCGGGTAATTAATAGACTAAGATATTAAGTATTTGAAGGTCGGGTAAGATTGGCTCAGTTGTTGGTATGATTGATACTTTGATAGCTTTGCAGGATCCGCACCAGGCAACGGGTCACTATCTGCAGTTGGTGTTGCGTTGGTACCATGACAAAATTTAGTATTCATCAAGGAAACCGAAACGTCGTATGAGTCATATGTCTTTAGATTTCATATCATCTGCTACAGTGATAATGATCGTGTTAGTAAATTATTTGGAGGCTTGAGAGTTGTAGTGCACTGTGACGTCGGCCATAAAAAAGCCTTGGATTGAGGTATTCTCTTTTTAGCAAGGACTGAAATATGCATCTGATAAGCTGACTAACATTTTTCATTTACCTTTTTTTTGTTAAAATGTTTCAGAAGAGCCATCCTCTGTTGGAAAAAATAAGAGATAAATCAAGGACATTTAGAAACTGTGTTAGATATCATCCATGATGATGTTGATTATGCTGCAGCTACAGGAGTTATCAAATGAACTATTATTAACTGTTCATTTTGCATTGTAGCTCTTTTACATACCTCAAGTCTCAATATGTTTCACTACAAATGATTTGTTACTTGAATTTATTTGGAAGTTGCATCTACTTTGTTTATTTATTAAAAGAATTAATAGACTAAGATATAATGTTGTTGTATTTATTTTTATTTTTAATAATTATATTGCTTATTTAAATTGATTTTTATAATTGAGTTGAAAAGTTTCTACTCGCGCTACACTACATATGATTATGAGATGTGTTTGAAACTATTTACCCAAAAACTTATAAAGGTTTATGTATTCTCTAAATATTGTTTATACAAACATTTTAAAAAAAAGTTACTACTATGTTTTTCAACAGAACAACAAAAGTTCGCTCTTTCAAGTATACAATTTGATATTTTAAAACTTTTATTTTTTAAACACAATGACTTAAGGTAGTTTGATTTTTTGATATACAATGTAATCATATGCAATTTAATTTAAGCTCAAAGTTGGTGTCCCGATAATGTTTATGTACAATATAGAAATTACATGTTTTGTAGCATTTTTCTTATTTTCACTTATTAGAAATCCCAAAAGTCTTTTACTTACATTTTTTTTTACTTATTAGGTGTTCACGGAATGGACCTTTTCTGCAAATGTTAGAATGTTCACCACATGGTTTTGTTTCTCAAGACAAACATATTCGAGATCAAGAGGCAATCAACGTTTATTAGACAGATATTTACAAGCATTGTATTTCATACTTTGAGTCACTTATAACTTATTTTTCGGTTAAAAGAAAATATTATAGCGCTTACGTTCGTTGTTCTTTCTCACTATATTCACGTACTTACCTTTTCTTGCACAAAAACCCTCTAAAATCCCGTGGATGCCACGGGTCTATAAGCTAGTACTACATATAAAATAAAAATGGTCAAACCTTGAAAAGTGAAATATTGAAAGTTAAAGGTGAGAGAATTGTATGGTGTAATTAATACTTTTATTAAAACACCCAATTACTTAAAAGTACAATAATTTATTCACTTTGTACAACCAATTAAAAGGATATTTACCAAATTAAAAACAACCAATTAAAACACCCCTTACTAAAAAATACAATAAAATTTTTACAATATACAATTTAAACAAGCTACAACATCATCTAAAATATAAAATAATTAAACACACTAATTAATATTATTTTTAAAACAACGTAAAATAAAAAGTACATGTCTTATACAAATTAATAAAACACATAAAGTTTCATATAATCAGGTTCATATAAGCTAACAAGTTGATGTACATATAGTTTTAAAAAACTGACAGGAACGGGTTCAACCAGGAACGGTGTCTACCTTTTGAGACGGAGAGTAATAAACATAGGAGTATTTTAGGGCCCGTTTGGTATGGTGTTTTTTGTTGAGGGATTGGGCTCAAAGTAAAAAACAAATGTTTGGTTTATATTCTTAAACCTCTGAAAATGGTCTCACATCCACGAATGTGGGGATGCAGAATTCCTGACTAGTAGCCAAGGTTTTCTCTCTCTCTTTAACTTTTGATTTTTTACTTTAAATTTTGTGTCTTTTTTTTGTCTTTACCTAATAAATTATTTTTTGCTTTTGTCTTTATATAATATATAAATTAAATAATATTTATTAAATAATATATTTTTTCACTATCACTTATTTTAATATTTTTTTCTCTTTGTACATCAAATCAAAATTCAAATAATCCCAAACCCATCTACAAACCAAACGGGCCCTCTAAATTCGAATTCAAATCCTAATCCTAATCCTAATCATAATCATAATCATAATCCTAATCCTAATCCTAAACCCGTCTACAAACCAAACGGGCCCTTAGAGAATTTCAAAAGTATTTTTTTATACAAATACGGAGTACTTCTTCTTTCTTCTCTTTCTAATACGCTCACTGTAGTGTATTCCGTAAACTCTCTTCACGCCCTCAAATTGGCGGGAAAATTAATCAATCAAACCACCGCACTCGCCGTCGTCAACCGCCGTACTCCGTCACACACAATCTACACATCTTACATACAAGCCCTAACTCATCATCTCATTTCACTATCAAACCCTAGGTTATAAAAAAATGAAGCACTCACAATCACAATCAGATTCAGATCAATCGGAACTAACAGATGAAGAAGAAATCGATTCTTCTTCTCCGCTTTTCGATGAGACGGCTGAGGAGTGGCGGAAGGCGTTGGAGAAAGCTGTTCCGGCTGTTGTGGTGCTTCGTACGACTGTGACTCGGTCTTTCGACACCGAAATCGCGTGTTGCGGAAGGTCTGAGACAGGGTTTGTAGTTGATAAACGTCGCGGAATTATTTTGACTAATCGTAATGTTGTTAATCCAGGTGTGGAGGATAAGTTATAAGTTATTATGTGTTTATTTATATATTATTTAGTAGCGAAAGTTAATACGAGAGCTGGTTGTATGTTTTTGTAGGTCCTGTAGTCACAGAAGCTGTGTTTATGAATGATGAAGAGGTTCTGGTCTATCCGATATATAGAGATCCTGTGAGTTGCTTATTACTATTTGTTATCAGTTTGTGTTGATTGGCGTACATTTCATAATGTTTAAGGATTTTGTGAGTAGCTCCGTGTTGTTAAGTTTCTCTTAGTTAGGATTTTTTTTTTCCGTGTTCTATTTTGTGCGAAAATATTCCTTCGTAATAGTTAACTGTCAACAAGTTAGATGAATATATGAGTAAAGTTTCTCCGGTTGTAAATGTGTGAATGTTTTGCTTCTGTATGTTGAGTGATAGTTATCTGATTATCTACTGATCGTAGCATTATTGAATAGTGTTTGAATGATTTGTGCTGATTGACATTTACTTCATAATGTTTGAGGATTTTGTTATTGTTTTAAGAGTCACGTGTCTAGATATTTTGGTAGTGTGAGTAGCTTGGCGGTGTTAAGTTTCTCGTAGTTAGCAATTTTTTGTTAGTGTTTTGTTTTTGGCGAAAATGTTAATGGTTAACTGTCAACGGTTTAGATGAATAAGCGTTTTTGCTAACAATTTGACTCAAGAGTAGTGGCTGAAAGTGTGTGAATATTTGCTTCTATATCTTACTATATGTTTATTTAATGATCGTTGGATTATTGAATAAAGTGTTTGAATAATTATGTTGAAAGTGTTTGAATAATTTGGAAACAATGTTTGAATCACACTCTGTGTTTCCCTAATGTTATTGTTTGAGTTTGCTAAGTAGTGGAAAGGTTATTGTATCTATCTGTAGCTCAAGTGAAAATATCATCACTATCATTATATTTCGAGTATACAAGTTCATTAGCTGTTTATTACTTTATTTAGTTTCTTTACTTTTCTGATTGTGTGTATCCTTTAATATGTTAAGAAAATATTGTATCATTTTGTGCACGCTGACACAACTATGTGGATTCATGTCATATTGTGTGTTGTAGTGGTTTAGAAAGCTATTTTAGCATGATAACAATTTTACGCTTTTGTAATCCTAGGTGCATGATTTTGGATTCTTTCGTTATGATCCTGATGCAATACACATGAGTTATGAAGAGATCCCTCTAGCTCCTGAAGTTGCTTGTATTGGATTGGTAATTAGGGTTGTCGGTAATGATAGTGGAGAGAAGGTATATGAATATCTACTTACTAATCAAGTAACGCTAACTTGATACATAATCGCGGTTGTGAGGATATGGTTATGTACATAGTTTTAGAAGTGCAGCACCTGTATGGACATCCATTTAGTCTGTACTCTGTTGTTATTGAACTAAATTTTTTAATATTCAGATTACCACTTACCATTAGCATCATTACAAATTGTGTTGTCTGAAATATATTTGTTAGTTATATTTGTACTGGTGATAATTGGGAAGGAAGTGCTCCAAATTCCTTTGTATGTGAATTTATGAACATCATTTTGGTGTGATGTTTATGCTCATTCTTTCTGCTTCTCGAGCATCTTAACTTGTTTTACGCCTCAGCTGCCTAACATGCTTACCTATGCACTTCTCTATAGTTCTGTTGTTCCTCAGCACATGCAGAATGACATTCTGGATTATATTCTGCCATGTGAGTATTTCTAAAGTCTGATTTTCTTACTGATGTACTTTTATCTGCTATTATTTTTTTTAAACTTACAGACCTCAATTTTTTCTGGCACCCTTGCTCGTCTGGATTCGGGTGCTCCGCATCATGAGAAGTATGTCACTTCACAGTATTTTCCTTATTTGTATTATTACTCATTTAGTGTTGCCAGTTGTGAAGTAAAGTTATGAGCAATCCAAGTCTGTTTCTGCCCACTGATCACCGCATTGTGATTTGTTTTACATGATATTATAGTTTGTGGACTTTTTGATACTTTCTATGTTTTTAATCTGTTGCATGGTTGATTTGTGGGTTAATTTCAGTTAGTTATCGATTATGTTTCTGTGCTTTTCACTTCCGTATGAGACTTTGGTTTCCAGAGTGTTGTAGTCTAAAAATTCATTAATATCTTACAATGTCCTTCCCGGTTTAAAAAGATCATAAACTATAATTACTTTCTAATTATGCATAAAGTTTATTTTAAATAACCACCAAAAGATAGGAAAATTATGTATTTTGTGTCGGGTTACGTTAATCTTCCTTAGGATTTTCTAGTATGTAATTATTGCTGTAAAATGCGAATTGGTGCCATGCATCAACAATTAACCAAAAAGATTGTTTCTTGCTTCAGGAATGGCTACAATGATTTCAATACATTCTACATACAGGTGAGTTTCCAATTTTGGGTCCGAATGGTTGAGAAAAAAATGGTAATGTAGTGCAAAGTTAACTGAAAGTCGTTTTAATATGCATCCCTTTCGTTTTTTTACAACAGGCAGCTTGCGGTACTGAAGGTTGTTCGAGTGGTTCCCCAGTCATTGATTGTCATGGACGAGCAATAGCATTAAGTTCTGGCAGAAAGTCATCTAGTGCTTCGGCATTTTTCTTCCCTTTAGAACGAGCAAGTACAACTGAGGGTGCTAGGTGTAGTGACTGATTGCGAAAGTTTATTCTTGGTTTGGCTGTTAGCTATAATTCTGAGCATGCGCCTAAAAACGCATTGGACTATCAAATGACACATTTATATTTTGGAACATATAATGTTATGTTTTATAAGGGAATGGTGTGTGGGAGGAAAATTCTAGCTTAAAGAACAAAATAACAGATGAAAGAGGTTTCACCCTTAACGTAGTTAACCCCAAGCTAATGCTTTGTCATGCTTTGTGCGAAAGAAGTAAGGCATGAGATGGTAAAGTTGAAACTTGCAGGTGGTGAGGGCTTTAAAGTTCTTGCAGAATGGAAGAGATTCTTGTCAAGATAAGTGGGAGGCTGTTACGATACCTCGTGGTACTCTCCAGGTTTGTGGATTCTCCTTTGTCTTCTTACAGATCTTGTACAGTTCTGAACCAACATCTGATAATATACTATCTGAAAAATAATACCGTTAGTATTAAGGTACACTTATTGTTCTCGATATTAGTTTCTGTTTTTGTGATTGACAATTTAAATGCCATTTAATGGTTGCTTTTAATGTGCTCCTCATTTCTTGTGGCCTCGTGAAATTAATATATTTTTGCATTTATGATACCACTTTTATTTCATTAGAAGTAATTTAGTATTCTGTAATATACTCTGTTCACTTACAATATTAAGCTGTTAATTACACTTATATGATGAAAAAAGACATCCCCAACTTGTGTACTTGCCTAGAAATTTGAGATCTGAAAGCGATTGTTGAAATGGTGAGAAGTGGTGAGAGGTAAGGGAAATGTTATGGCAGTGCATAATACTTACATGAAATGAGTATAACTTGATCACAAACATTTTACTACTAAAGGGGCTTTTACATATATATATATCCTGCTTATTTTCAAAATTACATATATATAGGCAACCTAGGGTTAATGAGCAAAAAAAAGCTAGAATAGACAACCTAGGGTTAATGAGTAAAAAAAAGCTAGAATATATCCCTGCTTTTTTCCCCTACTAAAAAAGCTAGAACCTAGGGTTAATGAGTAAAAATTAAAAATAATATGCCTGACTTTAGAATAGACAACTTCTTTGGGAAATCCGACTTTGCTCACCGTGCATCTACCAATGTGATCATAATTCATAAAGTTGATGATAACTTTGAAAGTATTTGAATGAGTAAATTTGTGTGACTATCATGCTCTTGGCTTCTTGCATCTGTGGACTCTTTCAAGGTTCACTGTTCTATGATATATCTGATATAGGCAACCTTCGTTCACAAAGGATTTGATAAAACCCGACGGCTTGGTCTGCAAAGTGAAACAGAGCAGGTTTGGTTTTTATTCAACTTTATATTCTGGCTCTTCTGTGTAAAAAAAAAAAAAAAAAAAAACGTTTATGCAAGTTATTTCTATGATTTAGTTGGTTCGCCATGCATCTCCACTAAATGAAACTGGGATGCTTGTTGTGGATTCTGTGGTAAGTCTTTATTCGTTTCCATTTTGAAAATGATAATTACAGTTTCTGCAATATGTTTATATCTGATATCATCATGAGCATGCTGTAGGTGCCAGGTGGCCCAGCTTATAAACATCTGGAGCCAGGTGATGTGCTTGTTCGCATGAATGGGGAGGTGTGTATTATCTTACCAAATGTCATAGCAACAAGCTGGATGATGTTATTGCTTATCTCTTGAACCTAGTGCTTAGTTTGATAAGGGTTTATTTGTTCTTCCTGAAAATGTTACAAATATATAGTAACATGTTTGTTGAGGTTATTTTTTACCATAATCAGCATATGCTACTATGTTGAGCAAGTAAAACATCCAGTTCTTGTGAGTTTATGATAATGGTAGCTTTAACTTTTAATTAAGGTTTTGATTATTGAAACATTATCTGCAAAAAATATTAATAAATAAGCCTTCTTGCAGGTAATTACTCAGTTTCTAAAAATGGAGACTATACTTGTCGATGGTGTGGCTGAGCAAAACCGCCAGAATGTCGAGTTAGAGTTTGAAAGGGGTGGCGTACCTTTGACTGTTCAATTGGTGGTGAGTAGCTGGTGTTTAGCATCCTGTGATGTGTGTGTTCTATAATATTTCCACCATGCCAATATGTTGAACATGTCATGACACTAAGCAATTTCTGTTTCTTGATACTGATTGCCATAACTGTGGGACTAGTTTCTAGTAATTAAAACCCTCCCTTAGTTCTTGGTTAGCTCAAATGTTAAAAATAATAATAATATAATAATAATAATAATAATAATAATAATAATAATAATAATAATAATAATAATAATTTAATAATAATAATAATAATAATAATAATAATAATTATTATTATTATTATTATTATTATTATTATTATTATTATTATTATTATTTTCTTCCTTTGGGGAACTCGGGAAGGATGCTGTGGCCCTACTGAAGCGGATCCGAAAGTTCTCTGTGACTCAAGACATCGGAGCGCGTGCCACTGTTCATATTTTTAGTAGGATTAGCTTTGCAATAGCTAGAGGAGTGGGAGCCCAGTTAGTATCTCGGCTCCCCTCTAATTTCTTGTAGATCCTATGAGTTTCTAATAATAATAATAATAATAATAATAATAATAATAATAATTACTTGAAAAAAATAATAATAATAATAATAATAATAATAAATAAAAAAATAAATAAAAAATAAAAAATAAAAAAAAAAATTGCAACTGACAGATTGGTCATTTATTTTTGCGGTCATTTATATTTGCAAGGCTCACCCTGTTCTCCATGTGTTTTCTTCAGGTTGAGGATTTACACTCTATAACTCCAACCTACTTCTTGGAAGTTGGTGGTGCGGTATCACACCCTCTCTTCTATCAACAGGTTTTTTTTATCACTTCCGAGTAGTTTAGTATTCTTTCTGATACCGTATCGGCGCATCGGCGTATTCTAAAGTTTGAGCAAGGATGTTGCATGATACTTAGTGTTTGGTGTTAATTTAATGAATGCTGCTTTTGCTGATATGTTAACTATTTGAACGTAAATCTTCTCAACAGGCTAGGAATTTCCATTTTCCCTGTGGTCTTGTGTACGTATCAGAACCTGGGTAAGCTGTCTGATAAAATGCCATCTCCTAACTCGTGATTTGTCTTCTTAGTTCCACCATCACATTTATATCACATGGTTGGGTTTTGACTATTAATCATGTTTATCCAAACATGAACATTTATCATTTGCAGTTGGATGCTTTCTAGAGCTGAGGTTCCATGCCAGTCCATTATCAAGAAGTTAGCTGGTGAAAGCGTTTCACATATTGAAGACTTCATTAATGCTCTATCTAAGCTTTCTAGAGGAGCTACAGTTCCGTTGGAATACATAAGCTACACGGATTGCCATAGGCCAGAGGTAATGAACTAATGATTAGGATATTGTATCATTGAATTTCGTGTTACATTTGTGAAATCTCACTTTATTTGGCTGCAGTCTGTCCTTGTTACAGTGGGTCGCCATCAGTGGTATGCTTCCCCTCAGATATATACTCGTGATGACAGTTCTGGTATTTGGATACGAAAGCAAGCCCTGCCTACCAATTCTCAACTCATATCGTCTTTCGACATCAAACAAGGTCTGACAAAAAATCGAGATGTAGAAAATTGTCTTGTTGAACAACTGGCTAATTATGTTCTTAGTGAGGATACTAGTAGCTTTGAACATGTTGATGAACTACATGTTCTGGATGAAACCGACAATGGAACATTAAAGTGTAGAGCCGGTGATGCAGTTGCAACAGAGGATCATGGAACATCAGCTGACTCTGGTAATTCTTCCGTAGCTGAGCGTGTAATAGAGCCTACACTTGTTATGGTTAAGGTAATTTTTCAGAACCAAGTCATTGTTCATAAGTCTGCAGTTCATTCCACATCTATTATAACTTGTTTCGGCATCATCGTGTATCCTTGATGGTGTATGACATTTCAGGTTTATGTACCATTATCGTGTATGCTTGATGGTGTCGACTCAAATAATTATTTTGGAACTGGTGTGATTATATATCATTCCGAAGAAATGGGGTTGGTTGCAGTTGACAAGAATACTGTTGCTATATCAGCATCAGAGGTGGTGCTTTCTTTTGCAGCGTTGCCCATTGAAATTTCTGGGGAGGTATGAAACAGAGAATACTTTAAAGTCGTGACTGTTTGTCCTATGTTTATTACATTTGTCCACCTGTTCTTCTCTTTAAGCATTTTAAGTACTTTCCAGGTGGTGTTTCTCCACCCTGTTCACAATTATGCTATTATTGCATATGACCCTTCTGCCCTTGGACCTACCGGGGCCTCATTCGTGCGAGCTGCCCAGAAATTTCAATGGGCAACGCTGCAAAAGAAAGCATCACCTCTGATGCTGATATAGCAACAGTATTCTTGTCAACTGCAACCAACCCCATTTCTTCGGAATGATATATAATCACACCAGTTCCAAAATAATGATTTGAGTCGACACCATCAAGCATATACGATAATGGTACATAAACCTGAAATGTCATACACCATCAAGGATACACGATGATGCCGAAACAAGTTATAATAGATGTGGAATGAACTGCAGACTTATGAACAATGACTTGGTTCTGAAAAATTACCTTAACCATAACAAGTGCAGGCTCTATTACACGCTCAGCTACGGAAGAATTACCAGAGTCAGCTGATGTTCCATGATCCTCTGTTGCAACTGCATCACCGGCTCTACACTTTAATGTTCCATTGTCGGTTTCATCCAGAACATGTAGTTCATCAACATGTTCAAAGCTACTAGTATCCTCACTAAGAACACAATTAGCCAGTTGTTCAACAAGACAATTTTCTACATCTCGATTTTTTGTCAGACCTTGTTTGATGTCGAAAGACGATATGAGTTGAGAATTGGGACAGACTGCAGCCATTGAAAAGTTCTTGGTATATATAATGAATCAAACGTAAACTTAGTTTTGTTTTTTTATTAAGGAAATGAGATGTTAACAAGCTTTACGGAAGATATATCTAAAAATTTGCTCAAATATCTAGCATATCTAGTGAGACCCTGACATTTAATGGCATGGATTACTCAATTTAATTCTTGTGTTTAAATCAAATAAGTTTAGTATAGGAAAGCATCTTTTTCTAGTCCCTACTTATATAAGTTCCAAGCTATGAAGCATTTGCATTAAACGGGTTAAGTGAACTTTTGAAATATATTTTATTTGAAGTTATACTGAGCATTTTTACCATTCTGTGATAGAACCCGAACTGCGTCGTGGAGAGACTGTGTATCTTGTGGACTTAGATAGTGGTTTACGGGCAACATCTAGAAAATCTGTTGTTACCAACCCATACGCAGCTATGAAGCTTAGCTCTGACCGTGTTCCACGTTATAGAGCAACCAACATGGAATTTATAGAGCTTGACACTGGTACATTGTTGTTTTCCATCATTTTTATAGACCGTCAGTATAGTGATTTTAATTGTCAAGTAATATATGATGTCTATGTCTGCAGACTTCAGTAGCACTTCTGAGGAAGTGCATGCAGACTTAAGTTGTATTTTATCAAGAGTGCTTACTAATGAGCATGGAAAGGTTAAAGCTCTATGGGGAAGCTTCTCAACTATGGTTTGTTATCTTTAGTCCTATTTGAGTAAATACAAGGTTAACTAAAAGCTGATAACTAAATCTTGCTGGCAACAGAACTTTAGCTGTGGAGGACATGAAGAACATCAAATTGCGAAAGGTATCCCTATAAATTCACTAAACCAAGTCCTCAAAGAAATCATATCAGGTACAAAAGGCCCGTCCTTGGTTATAAATGGTATCAGAAGACCAATGCCTCTACTTAGGATATTAGAGGTTGAGCTTTATCCTACTTTACTCTCTGAGGCTCGAAGTTTTGGGCTTAGCAACAATTGGATCCAAGTAAGTATTCTTTTAACTTTGGTTTTCTTCTTGTCCTCTTTTTCTAAACTTATTTACATTGTTTAATTCTTAAAATCTGTCATCTCTCAGGCTCTTGTAGAAAAGGATCCTGTTAGATTTCAAGTTTTACAGGTCCAGGGTTGTTTGGCGGGATCCAAAGCCAAGAATTTATTACAACAAGGTGATATGGTCCTTGCAGTTAACAAAATTCCGATCACATGTTTTAAGGATCTTGATGATGCATGTCATGCCTTGGATGACATGGATGATAAACTTAAATTGACCATCTGGCGTCAGGTTAAATCAATTAAATTTTTTCCTTTACATTATTTGTTACTGTTCATCAACATTTCCTGGAAACAATGAGGGAAATATTAATGATTTGTTTAAGGTTTCTAATCAGGGACATGAAATTGAGCTTCTTGTGGGAACAGATACAAGAGACGGCAGTGGTACCACACGCGCAATCAATTGGTGCGGGTGTCTTGTACAGTATCCTCATCCAGCAGTACGTGCCCTAGGATTTCTGCCCGAAGAAGGCCATGGTGTATATGTCTCAATGTATGTGTTCTCATTTCTGTTATATTAAAATTTAAAGTTTGGTGCTAAAGAATTTACTCTCGTATTTTTGCGAAATTTGTAGGTGGTCTTACGGGAGTCCCATGGAAAGATTTAAATTAGCTCCTTGTCAATGGATTGTGGAAGTGAACGGGAAACAGACTGGTGACCTGGATACTTTTGTTGATGTCATAAAGGTACATATCTTCTTCTTAACGTTCAAGTGTCATTCGGGTGATAGATGTCATACGACTAATATGTTTGCAATTATAGTTGAAAGTTAAATTAAATTTTTATATTTGTAATACGTCAAAGTAAAAATACATAATGGAGTACCACTTCATAAATTTTTTGTATACCGAATTTGTTCTCTCATGGACAATTTACTGCAATCAATCATGTTTGATACTCTCAACCTGCTTTCTACTTGTTTATGAATTTTTATTTCGTGTTAGCTTTTAAAATGTATTTCATATGCAGGAAATTGAAGATGGAGAATATGTTTGTGTAAAGACTGTCGATTTGGATGGGGAGACTCAAGTGCTGACAATGAAACAGGATCTGCATTACCTGGCCAACATGGGAGCTAAGGTTTGATCCTGAAACAGCAATGTGGCACCACAAAATGATTAAATCATTAGGATCTGAAGATTATTAGACAATATATGAAGGGTTATCATACTGTGTTTAGTATAGAGGGCTCGGGTCAACTGCATAGATGGGTCGTGAGTCGTGACCCATTAAGGTTTCTTACATACTGCGTACATCCTATCGGGATTTCGCTCTTCTACATAGATAGCCTTTAGAAACTAATTACATATGCCTTGGAAATGATGAAACTTGAGTGATGCAACATCGAGTTCTAGCCGTTGCATTCAAGATTCTGAGCTGCTAAGCCAACTTTACATGAGTTGTCACTTATACAACTGACTGCATAAGGGCATACTTGTGTACTATCTATTGGGTTGTTAATGAGGTTGGCTTACTTGTCTTCAGAAAGATATACAATGGTAGCTTGTACATCTAATTTCACATAATATTAGCAGTGCAAAGTTTAGAAGGAAAAAAAAAACATTCTGGAAATGTGAATTGTGGTCGTGGTTGTATGATACATGTGTATAACACTATAACTCGTATGTTTAGGAAAGTGTAAAGAGATGGAGCGAATTTACCATGAAGTATAAAGAGAGATGCTAGGACCGCTAGGAACTCATACAAATTTTTTTATAAAATGTGTCATAATTAGAAGCATTTTCAAACTTACTTTTGAATTCTCTTTCTTATATGCATCTACAAATTTACATGACACGTCATTGTGTGACTAATTTTTTTATAAAATTTTTGTGGTTCTAGGTGCATGCATAAAGGTTTGGAACTTTTTTCTTATCTGAATCTTAAGAACAGGACCCTACCCTATTCTCAAACCCTCTGCCGAGCTCCACCCTGCCCGCATTTCTTTTTTTTTGAAGGGGCAAAAGAAATGTCTCCACCTGCTCCCAACCGTCTTTCTTCGGAATTCTACTCGATGTATAAAATGTCCAACAATTACTTGCTTTTAATACCCGGGTCTTCTTTGCGTCCAAATGACATTTTAACAACTAAAAGGACACAAACTTTTTCAATGGGTTCATAATATGTTTTTCAATAACAATATTGTAATGTGGTCATTTGAGCGATATGTCAGGCCGTTAAATTTTTTTGTCTCCCTGATAAACAAGCCACATTTGAGTTACATGTATGTATCACTTATCAAGTATCAAAAGGATATGGAAATTTATTACGTTCAAGTTCAAGTATCAAAAGGATATGAAAACCTTAACTAAAAAGCTCAAGCTCAAGTTCAAGTATCAAAAGGATATGAAAATTTATTACTCGTATAATTACATAAGTACATCGGTAACTAAAAAGATCAAGTTGAAAACCTTTATATGGATACCACTTGACATTATTTAATTAAACCTTAATGAAGTTAACTTCCCTTTGAGCTTTTGGGGAAGTTATTTATACCCGCAGAGTGGACGTGAGTTCTCACCTAGTGAGGCATGGCTCATGAGCGAACCCCAAAACCATCCCAACCACTCACGCACGAGGAAGCACAAAAAGAGAAGGGAAAGGTGAGTGGCTCACCTTTGGTTACATTCAAAAATTGTGGGCCCCTCATCCAAAAGTATATGTTGATACTTATTAAAAATAGAAAAAAATTTACTCTACCTAATTTTTCAACTATAAATACCTTAAAACTTCACTATTTTTATACACATCTTCTCATATTCTTACTCAAACAACATATATTTCATTCCTCATTATCCAAATGAATTCTGAAACATTTTTGTTCATGTACTCAGAAGAAGAACAAGAAGTTGTTAGCCGCGACTTGAATTTTATAAGAAGAGCTGTGTCGTTTATTAAAAATTTACGACGAACAAATCGACCAATGAGGAACATCATAACGCTAGATCGTTATGGTGCTCATGACTATTTAGTCGTCGCCTATTTTAGTGAGAATCCGATGAGTCGCCAAAAGAGGTTCCGAATAAGTCGCCGCCTTTTCAACTGGATAGTTCGAGAGGTAACTATTCATTGTCCATTTTTTTCCTAATAATATTGAATGTACCGGAAGAGAAGGTATTTCCCCGTTGATGAAGTGCACCGCCGCAGTTTGTCAATTGGCATACGGCACGGTTCATGCTTTAGACGAATATTCTGCAAATGAGTGAGAAAACTTCTCATCTATCTCTTGGTAATTTTTGTAATTCTGTTATGCAAAATTTTGGACCATAGCATTTGAGGAAACCTACTATGATTGATGTTGTAAAGCTTTATCGGCATCACGAAGAAACGAACGGGTTTCTGGGTATGTTAGGAAACCTTGATTGTACAGATTGGGAGTGGTTTGGTTGTCCGAACGCATATAAATATTGTAGACGTGATCATGGTTCGAATCCGTTCATTTTGCTGGAAGTTGGCGTCACAAGACTTATGGTTATGACATGCTTTCTTTGGTATTTCTAGGTCGACCAACGACATTAACGTTATACAGCAATCCTCTTTGTTTAACGTTCTCAAAGAAGGAAAAGCACCGGAGATTCCGTTTGTGGCTAACGGCATAACTTACCCATGTGGATACTATCTTGTTGACGGGATGTATCCGGAATTGGCGACACTCGTTAAGACGATGATGACTACAAACGAATAAGGTATAAGCAAATGCAGGAATCGGCAAGGACCTATACCAGTCAATTCCGCACGAGCGATGAAAAAAGAAAGAATAATGAATATGATGTATACATGCATCATATTATATAATATGATTTGAAAAACAAAGGAAATGCGATATCTCCCGATTGGTACCCGGAGGAAACACATCAACCAGACGACCTCTTACAATCCGATGAACAAGTGTGACAAATCATGAGGCCACAAGCTCATCACAAAACCTTCGTGCCGATTTGGTCGACCACTTGTCTCATGATGTTTAATTTCAATTTTAAATGTAATATTTTTAATATCTAAAGTCTATGTAATATTTTTAGTTTATGAATAAAAGTTTTTTATTTCGTATGTTTGCGTTTACGTTAACATTTACGTTTTTAGTTTATGAATAAAAGTATTTAAATAAAAAAATGGTATAAAAGGTGAGGAGAAGGTGACCATTACGGTTGAAAGGTGAGAGGGAGTGATAGGAAGTGATAGGAGAGAAAAAGCTGAGTTGCCGCTGATATGCAAGGTGAGGGGGTAGTGACTACTACTTTTAGCCTAAGGGTATATTTGGCAAAAGTAACTGTTGCTGAAACTGGAGATGGTGCTGGAGATGGAGATTATAAAAAGCGATTATTTTTATAAGCTACATGAAGTAACCTTTGATTTTTAAAGATTATGGAAGATTATTTTTTTTATAATCTCTTATAAGTTCTGTCTGCCAAACAAAGATTATTTTTTAAGTAGCTTATTTTTTGAAAAAATAAGCATAATCTCTCCGCAATCTTTCATAATCTGGTGCGCCAAACACACCATTAAGTGATTATAATGTCCCCTTAACATTTTTTTTATTGCTTTTTAATTTTTCTAATTTTGTTTTTATTATAAAATTGCAAAACAAAAAATACTGAACATAAATTATAAAGTTTAATAAGTCACAAGTAGTAAAACACAAAATACGAAGCATAAAAAAATAAAAAAAACTGTCGTGTCGTGCTAATAAAATGAGTAAAACTGCGGAACAGAAAACACGAAACATAAAATATAAAGTTGAACAAGTAAAAAACAAATAATAACCCTAAAAGATATATTGTTCGGTTAATAAAAATATAAAAGAGTGAAAGGAGGATAAAAGACGCATAAAAGGTACCAATAACATCACCTTTTAAAATTTTAAACGTCGCCTCTAAGGGCACTCCTAACCCTAACACAAGTTAAATCTTAACACACTGCCACGTCAGCTTTAACACACTCACCTTTAACACTCGCAACCATAACTCATCTTAACGCAAGAGGTAAAAGTGAATTTTTTTTTGAATTCAACGGCTATAACAGGGGCGAAAGTGATTTTTTTTTTTTTACAAGAAATACCCTTAACACAGCGTCAATGGTTTAACTCAACGCTTTAACGCTACGTTAATGCAGCACCCTTTCAAGACTTAACACGACTTTAACGCACTCTTTCAAAGCTTTAACGCAGCTTTCTAACAAAATCTTAAAAAGGACAATAACATCAAGTATTATATTAAAAGAAACTAAAATAGTGACTGTAATTCTATCAACTTTCTCATCACCCAACTTTTTCTCTTTTTTATACCAACTTCTTCGATATGGACAAAATGAAAAAAGTTAACACCAAAATCTCGAGATTATCACAAGTTGACCATTAAAACAAGACTAAAGTAATGATATATGAAAGAAATAATAAACTTTTTAAAATGTGCATGACAATGGATGTTTTTTGATTTATTTGCAATCTTAAGCCTCGCTCACGTTTTAAGCTGTGTGACGAATGCCAAGCACGAATTTGAAGCTGGTTAGAGCAGGTGTGGTGCCATGTCGTTTCGTAAAATTTGCGGCACCTTACCATTTCACATTTCATATTCATACATCAAAACTACCCTTTTTGCAGTGGCTCAAGCTATTTGCATACCTTTTCATAATTTTTGGACACCACTAATTATTTAATTTTTATTTTTATTATTTTTCAAACAAACTAAATTACTAGTATCATTTATTCAAATAAAATACAAATAATTTTTTTTTTATAAAGAAGCAAATTAAAATTACAAGATAAAATTACAAAAGCCCTGTAAATAAAATTACAAAAGCCCTATAAATATAAAAGCCCGGAAAAAAGGAGTATTTCATTAGTAAAAAGCCCATTTATTACATTTGATTTTTAGGGAAAAAAAAAGTTTTATAACTTCATCTTCACCAAACTGTTCATGCACACACACTTCACACACGCACACTTCGCACAGTAAATACAAATACAACACAAATAAAATTCACCCCCCCCCCCCCCCCACCAAAAAAAAAGAGGGACTTTTCTACAAATGGTGAATGTGAGTCTACTCACTTGGGAAATGGCGCAAGGTCGGTTCGGTGCAGTGCAGTGACGAGGAAATGGCGCTGCCGTTTGGGGTGCCATGTCGGATTTGGCGAGCCTTCTCGCCATCATACCCGTCCCTTTTAGTGGTAACACCACGACTCACGATTTGGATTGAATAAGTAAGCCTTTAAAGAAGTGCTTCTTACGGTGTATTTAATTAAAAATTGAAGCGTAGGTGAATAAAATAGAACTAGTTATACGCTCCTTGCATGTACATGGTTTTTACATCTATTTATTCTAATAAATGTGAATAATTTACAAGTCTATGAAGCAACAAAAATAATTAATGCTCTGACGTGTCTTCTCTCCTATTTGTTAGAAAATAATTAATGCTCTTATCTATTATACCTAAAAGTTGAGTACCTTAATTCAATGCACAAGGGTGGTTGTGCACAACAATAAGTACCGTACAAACATGAGTATGCATACCAAAATAACTACAAAAAAGTCATTAGTTTCGAGTATTAATGATCCGAATAACAATTTCTAAGTTCGGACTATTAATGTTGACAATTCAATTCAAACAAGATGAGCAGCCTCATCATGAATGTCAATCAATAATATAGGGGTTTTTTCATATTCCTGGAGTTAGAACTCCGGATTCAATGCAGGCAATATGAGCAGCCTGCTCATGAATGTCCATGTTAAAGCCCTCTTAAATGGGGGTTGCATAAATAAGGCATTAAGCCCACTTCCAGCCCAGACATTGTGAGTAGGAGTACGAGTAAAAAAGTCCATTAAGCATAAGAATATGGCTACAGAAATTGGAGTCCCAAGTCATGTAATGTTCCTGGATGAACTCAAGCTGGATGAAACCGGTACGATTGTTGTGATGTTGTGTAGGATGTGGGATATAAATTCTCCTTCCGGCCGATACTTGAGCACCGATTTTTTGGTGTCTGATTCTAAGGTATCTTGAAAACCATTCTTGAAACCCCTGCATAATGGCAAAATATAATCAGATGTATGCGTTGTTTATCAATGATTTCATACATGCTTTTGTTGCAGGGTAATGTTATGCATTGTACTGCTAAGGCAACGGTGGCTCACAATTTCTTGAGGTTAAAAGAGGGGGGGGGGGTATACTCGGTTAAAAATTTTGTTGTCATGCAAAACAAGGAAGATTACCGAATCAGGAAGGACGATACCTTTATGCTTGAGTTTGATGGAACAACGACCGTAAGGAAAGCTGTGTTTACATCAGAAGGGTTTGTTAGGTATCCATTCCAGATGGTTGATTTTGATTGTATTCAGCCTACAGATAACAAATATCTCATTGGTAATTTGCTGTTTGTTCAAGTGTATTCAATTTATTAGTGTTTAAATGTTGTTGGTATAAAAGATTTTACCTTTCAGATGTTGTTGGTTATGTTACGAATGTTGGAAGGGTGAACTATACAAAAACAGGCGCCAAAAACCTTGATTTCTACCTGGCCAATCACAGGTTGAGATTTATATTTTTTACAAAGTGTGTTGTAAAATTGATGATTTCTTTGCGAATATGTATTAGGGAACTAACCTGTTGTGTTATTCATGTTTCCTGTGTAATCAGGGGCCAATCCATCCGGGTGACTCTATGGGGAGGTCTTGCTGATATGTTGATTGAGAAGAAGGCAAGACATGTAGGCATGTGTGCTGTTGTGGTCACTTCCACAGCTGCAAAACATTATAACAGTAAGTTGTTTTGTACTATTTACCTTTTTCCATGTTAAACATCTTTGTCAATCTAATTTAATGTTTACTATTACCTTCCAGATAAGCTCTATTTGTCAAGTAGTTCATCCACTCACATACTAGATTCTTTTGACATCCCTGCAATCAAAGCGCTAAAGTCAGAGAGTGGGTATGAAATTGTACCAATTTAATTTTTGTTATTGATGAGTTGCTAAAGCCAATTACTTTATAATAAATGTTTATCTATTTGTTAGCAGCACTGAACCTTCAAAAGGAGCATCGCGTATAGACAACTCTGAGCCGAGAGAAGGATCTATCGATAATCTGCTCATCTGGGCTCGCAACAGGAAAAATGATGTATTTCTTATTTTGCTCCCGTCATCTCTATAATCTCCTTATACTGCATATCATTTACATCTATTATTTATATACAGAGTGCAACTTTCATGATTAAGGCCAGGATTGCTAATGTGCGTACTAGAAAGGGATGGAATTTTCCATCATGTGGGAGTGACACCTGCAAAAAAGGAGCTACTAGAAAGAATGGCCGGTTCTGGTGTGATTCATGCGACAGGCCAATTCATTACCCGGTAATAAGGTAATGCTATGTTTGTAACTTATGTTTACTTAAAACATTTGTATGTAATCAATATATTTAGTCACATCCACACTTGCCATTTGGCACGCGCTTACCTCAGGTATCGCCTTGAGCTTGATATATCTGATAGCACCGACCAGACTGTGGTGGTCCTTTTTGATGAGCCATCAGTTGAATTGGTAAAGTTCCCAGCTTCGGCATTAGTGGCAGATGAGGATGCGGTATGTTTATAAATCCCTAATTACTTATTCCCCATTCTCGCATTCCCATTACTCACTCCTTACTATACAGGGTTTAGATGAGCACGCAGAGTTGCCATCTCCTATAGCTGACCTCATTGGCACAACACACTTATTTGAAATAAAAAGTCACACGTATTATGAATATGGAACGTTTGAGAGCTTTACGTGTTGGACAGTTGACCCGTATCATCCGTCATCTGAAACCACATGCTCAAGCACTGTTGATAATCCAGTTGTAGCAGGCTCATCATCCAAGCCATGCACTCATCCGCCAACACTCACTACCCCTACCAAGCCTGTAGAGGATAAGAGAAGGAAAAGGTAACCAAAACATGTAGGATCTGGATACCAAAAACAACTCTATCAGGACGTGTATCTCTTTAAATATCCTTACTCATGAAATTCCATTGTTTGCAGGCTGGCCGTTGAAGATTCAGAGATGGAAAATGACCTACTGTCGGCAGGCGATAGCCAAGGTGATGAGTCCAATACCCCGACTAATAACACGGATGCAACACCAACCTCATCATTCAAACGCCTGATAAAGTCCAATTCTGCAGATGATAATAAGAAAAATAGGTTAGCGAAACATAAAACCTTTGGTCAACACAAATCATACATACCATCCAAACCTTTTTTACGCTAACCATCTTACAGCTCCAATGTATTTAACATAACAAACATGGTTAAATTGTTTGCAGTGTGGAAATTGAGAATTCAGATGTGGATATTGAACTTATAACTGAAGATGTTGAGCATGATGGTGAGAATAGCACCGTACCTGCCAACAAGAAGACAAGACGGTAATCACGTGTTGTGTGCGTCTTTTGGTCACTTATCGTTTTATACTTGCCCGCATGCTAACATGTTTCATTTTATATTTTTTGTGTTCAGGGTTGTTGTTGTCGATTCAGAATGAGTGCACGCATGATGCAGACCAAGAACACTTTATCAAATAAACACTTATGATAATAATAATAGATTGGATTAAAACTGTCTTTTGGGATTTTCTTATTGTTATTTGGAGGACACAAAACTCTACCGTTTGCTTATGTCTGATCTTATCTTTGTTTGGCGATATATCCCAGCGTGACATCATGCAAAATATTGTTTCTTTTGTGCTAAATTTTATTTCAGGTACCTGCAGGATGAAAATATCGTGGTTTAGATACTTACTACATCAGATCAAATATATATGCGTGTTACTAATGACAAATGACCATGAATACAAAGATGGTTTTTCCAATTTCTTCGTCAGGCATGTTTACCAAATGTAATGTCTAATATACAAGATCAACGTATGAATGATCGAAATGTTGATATATGTGTACTATTTCATATGATATGAATGTAACCAAATCTCTAATTAATGAAATACAATTATCTATGATCCTGTAAATATCCTGTTGTATCCCCTATTTTCATTCGCTTATATAACCATTCCAATTATTGATGGAGCTAGAATACATAAAGGGTTATTAGCAAAAAAGGGGAAAAAGAAAATTTGTAGTCTGCTATGTGCATATCTGGGTTCTTTGATTTTTTCAAACGTTGACTAAGCTGGATTTTGATTGGTCTAAAATTAATGAAAATGAAGTTTTAATGTACAATAAGATTTATTGAAGTTATATTATATATCTATGCTACTACTTCAATGGTAATGCAGGCTTAAAGTCATCAGTCTATGCATACATGAAAATTAAAGTTGATTTTGACCATTTTGTAAAATAACTGTGAATTTGATTGACTAACTGACCCATAAGAACCTAATATGACCTTACAAAAATAAATTTATCACTTATAAAATCCTTTAACACATAGATGCAGTATGATTCAAACATCCCTAAATGGAACTGTTATTATCAATCAATCTAACATACATAAAGGGACATTTAACTGCATTAATTCATATACAACTAACAGTTACAAAAAACCATTGAAATGCATGGAATATCATTGGATTGCCAGTGTTTTTAAAACCCATTAAATAGTGATTGCTGAAAGCTAACAGTTACAATAACTGTTAAAATGCATGGAATCTCATTAAGTTGCCTATGTCTTTAAAAGCCATATTATATCCTATTTCTCAAATCATCCAGTAAAGTCATGGAGTTCAATAGGGAAATGGTGTCCCAATATTACTATATGCCAGCAGCAAAAGCTGCAAAAGCATCCAATGTATGTTTATCTGTTTTTAAAAAGCGATGTAGAGAATTGGGTATTCAGGGTTGGCCATATCGTAAGCTAAGGAGTCTACAATTATTGATTGGTGCTATCCAGGTCAGTATTCAATTAAATATAACATTTTGTTTTTTAGGTTAGTCACAAAGTTATGTTGCACTATAGGCTCAGAATGTAGATACAAAAGCTGTTCCAAAAACTCAAGAAATCCTAACAAGGCTGGAAGAAGAAAAGAAAATGATAGAAGAAGATCCTGATTCAGAACTTGTGGAAAGTACCTTAAGGTTAAGACAATGTTATTTCAAATCTAAACACGAGAGACGGAAAACCAAGTGTTTACAATTGTTACCAACAAAGCCGCCAACACCAAATGTAGCTTCAGATTTGCCGAATTCAAATGATGAAGATATTGAAGATGTCTATGCTGCTGAATCTAATGATCAAGATTGGCTAAAATTGACTTTGTGATATCCCTAATAGATTAAATGTTGATTTTTAAATTATGAAATGTTAAGCTTCATCCTTATAGTACTTAATGTAATTGGCAATATTATATGGGTTTTACCTTCTATATTTCGTCACAGTTTATTATTAAGTATCTCATATTCCAATCCTCCTTCTATTTATATGGTGTCATATCCTATGCTACATATGGTTAATTTGTACATAAAATATTCTTTTAACCATAACAAGTGTCATAGAAACTACTCATAGTAGGCCATTCATACTCTACTTTATAACAATTAAGAGTATTTTACTTACTTCATATGCTATATACATGGACCATAATTAATCTACTGAATTTTAAAATAAAATGCATTAGTGTGTTGTTATTGAAAAAATCAGAATCATTATTAAAAGAATAATAAGAACCTTAAAAACCTGGAGACAATTACCATACATGCCTTTTCATTGTTCAGTACACTTATTGCATCAGTTCAGCAATAGAATTCCAAGAGATGAATTAATATACATCTTCCTTCTTTATCTTTACAAACCTGCAAGGTTATGTATTGAAAAATTCACTCAGATCTCGCAAATATAAATGAATACAGGTATGTTTCAAATTTAACAGGTTTCCATACCTTCCAATTATGTATTTGATCAAATTCATCTTTGCCTTTGCGTTACAGGGTCACAAAATGAATCTGCTGATGTTCCATCACTGTCAGACATGTTGCATAAAAGTGTGGTTATTCATTCCAAAACAATTATCAGTCAAAGTGGAAAAATACAAAGCTATTGTGGTTTACAGTTAACTGAGGCTATCAAAACATTTACAGGTATACATCAGCCCCAACCATGCATTTGCATTATCAGATAACAAAAATGTTTCAAGAATGCATACCTGATTTGCATTTTCACCGTAATTTGTTAGGAGAAGGATCACGGTCAGTAGCGACTTTAACAGATCTGGCGCCTAATCAAACAGCTTCTACTTCCAAAAAAACCCTTTACATATAAAAGAAGGAGATCAGCGGGTGATTAATTAAACAAACTATATTTCACACTCGATTGGTTTCATAAGATTGAATATTACCTTAATGATTCTTCATACAGGAACAATATCTGAGCGTGCAAATAAAAAAATCCCACCCGGAGCCGCGCATGCATCTGCAGGTAAAATCATATTTTATAATTGATGTATTCTGTTATTTAATGGATAAAAATGTTATTATTCTCAATAAGGTTTACCTCTTTTGGCAAGGTGTACATGTGGTTCCCCATAATATTGGGCCTCCATCGTTTGAATGTCAAAATTGCAAGGCGGTTATGTGGTATCAGGAGAGAAGCGATAAAGCAAGGACCCGTGTCAATCCAACTTTCTCCATTTGTTGTCAAGACGGAAAACTGCTTCTCCCCATGTTTAATGAACCACCTTCGCCTCTTAATGAGCTTATGGACTATAACAATACTGCAAGTTTAAGATTCAAAGAGCAGATCAGAGTATATAATGGCATGTTTTGTTACACATCTTTTGGAGCAAGAATAGACCATTCAATTAACACAAGAAGGGGCCCATATACCTTTAGAATAAATGGTCAAAGCTACCATCGAATAGGTTCACTGCTCCCTAAACAGCACACTCAGCCTAAATATGCGCAACTATACTTTTTTGACACTGGAAATGAAGTAAAGAACCGAATGGGAGCTTTTATAGACAAGGATGAGGGAGAAGTTGTAGATGCAAATATAGTAGCAGGTCTGATTCAAATGTTTGATAAATCAAATTCAATCGCCAAGGCATTTCGAATGGCTCGAGATTGGTGTGACTCCCACAATTCAGCAACCTTTGAACTACGGCTTCTAAGTGGACGGGGTTCCTCTCGACAATACAACGCCCCAACGGTGCCAGAAATAGCAGCTCTAATTACTAACGACTTTGGTGATGGTATCCCTACAAGAGACATTGTTGTAAGCAACAAGGATGAAGGTCTGAAACGTATTTCCGAGTTACATCCAGAATACATGGCCCTTCAATATCCATTATTGTTCCCATATGGAGAGGAGGGATTTCATGAAAAGATACCGTATCACAACAACAGAGATGTACGCAAAACCAAAAGGGATTTTGTCACAATGAAAGAATACTATTCGTACATCATACAACAACGAAATAACCAAGGTACTACCTTGCTTAGAGGTGGCCGATTATTCCAACAATACTTGGTTGATGCATACACAGCTGTAGAAGAGCATAGACTTCAATGGACCAGGAAAAACCAAGATACGTTGCGCGTAGATCTATATTATAATGTTTGTGATGCTGTAACAAGGGGGGATACAAATGCAGCAGGTCTGGGAAAACGAATTATTCTACCAAGGAGTTTTATAGGCGGACCAAGGTATATGATGCAAAACTACCAGGATGCAATGGCTATATGCCGGACCTATGGGAACCCAGACCTGTTCATCACTTTCACTGCTAACCCAAAATGGCCCGAGATTGCAGAAATGTTAAAGCACATCCCGGGCCAAAAAGGCCATGACCGCCCAGAAGTGGCAACGCGTGTATTCAAGATTAAACTGACTGAACTGTTAAATGATCTTACAAAACAACATATTTTTGGCAAGTCACGGGCAGGTAATAAAAGTTAACTCCTAATGTTAATCCATTTACCCTTTTTATATATAAAATATGCAGTAGCTTATGCTTTTTTCAATTATCTTTCAGTTGTGTATGTGATAGAATTTCAAAAACGTGGTCTACCACATGCTCATATCCTGCTATGGCTAGAAGAGGAGTTGAAAAGCAAGACCCCACCCCAAATAGACGATATAATTACAGCTGAGATACCATGTCGAAAGAATGACCCAGATGCGTATAAAGTAGTAACTGAGTTTATGTTACATGGTCCCTGTGGAAAAGATGATAAAAACGCTGCATGTACATTTGAGAGTAAGTGCTCAAAACATTTTCCTAAACCTTTTGTGCCTGATACAATTGTTGACAATGATGGTTATGCTATTTATCGCCGAAGGGATAATAAAGCTTACCATATAAAAGGAAAATTCAAATACGATAACAGATATGTCGTTCCTCACAACCGTTATCTCCTCCTGAAATATCAGGCCCACATTAACGTCGAATGGTGCAACAGATCAAAGGCAATTAAGTACTTATTCAAGTACTTAAATAAAGGTCCCGATAAAGCCACAATTGTTATTCAAGAAAATGTTAAAAACGATGGTAATATGGGAAATGTACAGTTTTTGGAGGTGGACGAAATAAAGAACTATTTGAACTGTCGTTTTTTAGCTCCATGTGAAGCGGTGTGGCGTCTGTTTTCCTACGACATTCATTACTCATATCCATCTGTTATGAAGCTGAATTACCACTTGCCAAATCAGAATGCAATCACACTTCGTGACTCCGAAAGCTTACCTGCTCTAATTCAAAGGGAAGGTATTGACATGACCATGTTCACTGATTGGTTTGAATTAAACAAGCGTGATACAGAAGCGAATAAATACACGTATGCTGAGATACCTACACATTATGTGTGGCATTTGAAAACCAAAACGTGGAAGAAACGCAAGGTGAGAAAATGCATTGGGAGGATTGTTTACTCACACCCGGCGTCTGGAGAATGATATTATCTTAGGATGTTGTTGAATATTGTGAGAGGTCCTGAGTCTTTTGAAAAACTCATGACTGTTCATGACAAAATATGTTCCACCTTCAAGGAAGCATGTTTTGCATATGGCCTTTTAAATGATGACAAAGAGTGGACACATGCTATATCAGAAGAAAGTGTATGGATGTTTAGCCCACAATTATGTGACATATTCGTGACAATTTTAATATTTTGTGATGTCAGTAGGCCTCTAAAATTGTGGGAAGAAAACTGGAAGCTTTTATCAGAAGATCTTCTACACAATAAAAGGAAAATCTTCGATTACCCTGACTTGGAGTTGACAGAAGAACAACTCAAGAACTATTGTTTGATAGAAATCCAAGAGTTGTTAAACAGACATGGGAGATCTTTATCGGATTTTCAAGACCTACCACTGCCTGACCCAAGGTTACTAACCAACATGGACAATCGTCTCATAAGAGAAGCGTTGGCTTATGATATGAACAAGAGTAAGATTGAACATCAACAACTTCATTCATTGTTAAATCCCGAGCAACGTTTCATCTATGAACAGGTGATTGAATCTGTCCATGGTAAAAAAGGGAACTTTTACTTTGTGTATGGTCCAGGCGAAACCGGAAAGACATTCCTATACAAAACTATCATATCAAGGTTAAGATCAGAACGCATGATAGTGCTTGCTGTTGCATCTTCAGGTACATATTTATACTAAATGTAAACAATAAACTATTTGGAAGTTTATAAAAATGCATGCCTAATGAACATTCTCAAATTGTGTAGGAATAGCTTCATTGCTGCTACCAGGTGGGAGAACTGCGCATAGCCGTTTTGTTATACCGCTTGATTTATTAGAGAACAGTACATGCGGCATAAAACAAAACACACATATGGCGGAACTCATTCAGCAAGTTAAGCTTATTATATGGGATGAAGCTCCAATGACTCAAAAATATGCGTTTGAGGCATTGGACAGGACCCTTAAGGATATTTTAGGATATCATGACCAGGACAGTAGGGATCGAATCTTTGGAGGCGTGACGGTCTTGCTGGGAGGTGACTTTCGACAAGTTCTGCCAGTTATACCGAAAGGAAGCAGGGCAGACATTGTGCAATCATGCATAAACCAATCTGAATTATGGAATCATTGCAAGGTATTCATCCTTACGCGCAGCATGCGTGTCAACGAGTATAGTGAAAATGGGGAACTTGATACTCGAAAACATGATTTCAATAGATGGGTTTTAGCTGTGGGGGATGGCAAAGTGCCGGCGAAATGCAAAGAAGGGGAGGATGACCCAACCTGGATTGACATCCCTGAAAACTTTCTAATTAAATCATGGGATTCTCCTATCAAGCAGATTGTCGCAGAGACATACCCTGATTTTACAACGAGACAAACGGACGATGTGTATCTCAAAGAACGGGCAATACTAACTCCTCGGAATGATGATGCTGATGCCATCAATGAGTACATGTTTAAACAGTTAGCAGGGGAATCTGTTACATACAACAGTGCAGACGAGATTTGCAAGTCATCTACGGACAACCTAGAACAGCACGAACACTATCCGATTGAATTTTTAAATTCTTTAAATTTCCCCGGGATGCCCCCGCATGCTCTTCATTTAAAAAAGGAATTACCAATTATGCTATTGCGCAACATCAATCCAAGCAAAGGGCTATGTAATGGAACGAGGTTGCTCATCACAGATCTAGGCCACTTTGTTATTCACGCTAAGGTTCTAACAGGTTCAAATATAGGGGAGGATGTCATTATACACAGGATTATACTCACATCAACACAATCCAAGTGGCCATTTGTCCTAAAACGGCGACAATTCCCTGTAAGACCATGTTATGCAATGACAATTAACAAAAGTCAGGGCCAATCACTTAATTACGTTGGCCTCTATTTGCCTGCTCCCGTGTTCACCCATGGTCAGCTTTATGTTGCGCTATCTAGAGTTACCAGTCCTGACGGTCTTAAAATACTGATGATTGAAGAAGAGGACCCGGAACTTAAGCACTGCACACGTAACATTGTTTTCAAAGAAACTTTCACCAACCTAGCGTAACACATCTATGTAATGTTCAAACATGAAGTCTAAAAGTGAATCGCGTAAATTGTTGCGTGGGTGTGAATTTATGCTTTATTCATGAAATAATTCATTTTTGGTTTTGCCTTTTAGTTTTTAAACTGGGCTTATCAGATCAGCTTAGTATGTAAAGTGGTGATTAAGTTAAATTATAACAAAAACCTTAATAAGCTATTAAGCTATCGATTAAGCTATACAATATTGACAATGACCAATGTAACTAACAATAAACTAAACGCCTCAAACTCAACTTCCAGGACTACTCTAAACCTATCCTCCTGCAACCTAGACTCAAAACCAAATATAAAACAATAAAACTTAAAACACACACCCAGAGTTAATCGTGGCCCAAGCCAGCAGACTGTGAATGGCCAGAGCAGGTATTCGTACCACTCAAGGTGGCAGATAAAGAAGTTAGCCAAACCGTTTGCGCCCGCTAAACTCAGAACCAGATAACCCTAAAAGAAGGAGATAATACTTACAGTGCTATTACCAAATGCATCCGAGAAAACTCAAAACCAAATATAAAACAAGAAAACTTAAAACACACACCCAGAGTTAATCGTGGCCCAAGCCAGCAGACTGTGAATGGCCAGAGCAGGTATTCGTACCACTCAAGGTGGCAGATCAAGAAGTTAGCCAAACCGTTTGCGCCCGCTAAACTCATAACCAGATAACCCTAAAAGAAGGAGATAATACTTACAGTGCTATTACCAAATGCATCGGAGAAAACTCAAAACCAAATATAAAACAAGAAAACTTAAAACACACACCCAGAGTTAATCGTGGCCCAAGCCAGCAGACTGTGAATGGCCAGAGCAGGTATTCGTACCACTCAAGGTGGCAGATCAAGAAGTTAGCCAAACCGTTTGCGCCCACTAAACTCAGAACCAGATAACCCTAAAAGAAGGAGATAATACTTGCAGTGCTATTACCAAATCCATCTGAGAAAACTTTCGTTCATACCTGCAAAGATCATATCAAACACTCACATCATTCCTATTCTTTACAAGCTCATACACTCAAACTGTACAAGTATGTTTAAAGATTAAGCTTATTTTTGGACTCTCCCAATAAGAAAACTTATTAGCTCATTAGATACTACTATCGGTTTTATATAACCTTTATCAAAAATAACGCCTTTATCCACACATGTAACATGTTTACCCGCGGATTAAACTAAACAGGTTTACTCTTTACAATTTATTTTCAATACCATCATTATTTGCATTGAGCCTACTTATATAAACTCTTTTGTATAACAAATACTATATCAACTTTTAAAAACTGCTTATTGAGATTACTTGATTTATGTAAACATTCATACACTAAACCTGAATAACACAATTCGTCTATTAAACTATTTCTTATTTCATCATGAATCTGTGAACACTTAAATTCACATACTCACTTAAACTCTAACCAACTGATAATAAGTACTTTGTAATATATATTCCATGAACAATATCAGATTAACCACCTAACTCACATATTATTTACATTTTTATACGCATTTCATCCCAAATAAATCAAATACAATCAATCACAACGATATACATAATTCTACTAACTATCAAAACCCAATATCAAAAATCCAGCTTTAAGATCTTAAAAGGATGCAATAAAATCCACATTTCTACACTAACGATCAAGAAACCATATAAAAATCCCAACTTTTATATAAAAAAACACAAGATCCCCAAACGGTATATACTAATTTGACTAAATATAAAAAACCCAACATTAAAATCAACCATTCATTTGATCAGATTGAAGTGCAATACCTGAAATATTTGGCTCAATCATCGAAGCTTCAAACCCTTTAACATAGCCCTCATAAACATTTTATTGTTTAACATCCATTTTGATTAATTTTACCTAAAAATGAAAACCCTAGATCTGCAATCTAAATCTCACTGTGTGTTTTTACGGGTGTGAGAGAAACATGTGTGTGAGATAGGAAGTCAAACACACACTACACACACTACCTACCTAATATTGTATTTTAACCCTTAACAATAAAAAATAAAAATAACTTTAATACAAGTAACTCTTAAAAGGTAAAAAAGATAGTATTAATTAATATGTACTAAAACATAACTGATTAGTCATCAGTTTTCCCATTCAAGCATAAGTCATTGTTTTTACATCATCATCATTAACATAAACCATATACATCATCAAAACACAAAAAGAAAACCCCCATTGCAACCTATTCTTCATCATCATCGTCTTCAACATCTTCAATCCTCTCTATCAGCTCATCCTTCTGATTCAAGCTTTCACGAGAAAGCACCAGCAGTTGAGCCAACAAATCCAGCTTCCTGCGGTCCTTGAGTTGCATCTCAAGAAGACAATCATGGCCCGTAGCAGCCACAACATTGAAACGAGTAAATGCTGTAGCTGCCTCGGTGATTGTCTGCTCTTTTTTCTCAATCACCGCCCTCAATATGCTGCTTTCCTCTCCAATCCGAGCAATAAAGCTCTTCTCTTCAGCCTTTTCATGTGTTATAAGCAGCTTGAACCCATCGGCAAGTTTACCGCTTTCAGTAGCGTTCTTCATTTCATCGAGATTTGTAGTTTCTGCCATTTCAAGATTAGGTATAAGATATTGAAAGTTGTGTGATATAATTAGGGTTAAATGTATGTAGTGTATATATAATTAATTGCAAAATTAACCGCAAAAGACACCGAAGAGCCATTACAACATTTAATTCTGATGTTACTCAAGGCCTTTTCATCTTCTAAAAATTAAATCCAAGTTGGGTTCAGACCATGCATGAAGAAGAAACAAGAAAATCTCATTTAGTAACAAAAGCCCCCTCACATTAAGAAGAATGACGGACAAGTCCTTCAAATATAACAATTATAAAAAAAAAAAAAAAAAAAAAAAAAACGTCCGAAGAATACATTACACGCAAATACCATATTCTAAGTTGCAACGCGCAATTACAATATAAAACAACCCCTCCATTCACAATGTATTACCATTAACATTATGAACTTAAACAAAAGAATTATAATTTATCGTTGAAACTTTTATTGAAAATAAACTAATTCAAATGCAAAAAGTTATTATAAATACCATCACATGCTACCCCGCCCCGAGAAAGATAAAGATGCATCAACGTTACAGAAAACAATTTAATTAGTCAGCAAACAAGCCTGTGCATCGCACGGGTTGTATCATGCCTCGTGTGTATAACACTGCTATGCATTACTCCTTTCGCTTCTATACAAATGTTGTTATTTTTGGTAGGTCAAAATCCCATCAATTCATTCTCATTCTTAAACCTCATCAATGCTGCTATTTTTGCTAATTCATTAAAGCATTAAAATTCTTTGTAACCGAATATCACAATTTTTTGATTATATCTCGAGTCCATACCAGTTTCATCTCAAACGCACCACAATTCAAAAATCAAAAACACAAGTTTCATCTCAAATCAGTTTCAAAATCACCATGGATGATCTTGAATTCCACCCAATATCTCGATGCGATGCCAGGGTTTAGATCTTAAGAGAGGAACGCTGCATAATTTGTAAGTTTTTGTGTTATTTGGTTGCTTTTATCTTTTACCGATCCATGGTAATATGATTGACTTGTTTTCTTTTAATGTTTTTTTTTCCTATATGCATAATTTATAAATATGATAAACTAATTGATGTGGTTGTTTTAGAACTGTGTGGCTGCTTCATTTTTTCATGATTTAATTATGTTTGTGTCATCATTTTTTTGTAGGCCAAAAGGAGAGCACGTGATGAGTCGAGCATATCGAATTTATATTCTTCAATAATCAATCAAGTAATTGTTTCAGTCGGTGTTTATATCATCACTGACTGAGTTAAAGTCTCAAAAAGCATGTAATTGTTTTTATGTTTGATTTGTGGTAAACATATAATTTGGATTTGTAGCCAATTGCTTACACACGAGGTGTTTGATGAAATGTCAGTTTGTTTAGTCAGATATAGAGAGCCAAATGTGAGATCGTTTGAGAAGCAATATGATAGTACTACTCAACAAAGGATACAGTAAAGAGCCCAAAGGTATTATCTAAGTAGAAATATTATTCATCAGATTCATGGTAACTCATTTTAAAATTGTCCAATGCACTGTTGTCATTGCTTAAAAAAAATTATTGTATAATATATGTGTATTTTGAATTGCAGTTGTAGAAGGATGGATGATAAATGCTAATTAGACAAGATGGATACATTGTGAGTCAATCAATCAGGTTTGGTTTGTTCGATGTTTGTTTTATCGTACATATGCTAATCTATACCAGGCATTTCTACTGAGTAAAGTGCATTACAGATGCTGATTGTATACCATCTCTTGCGGGTCCGAAAACAGATGTTGCTCGACAAAGTGGCAGTGGCATATTATGGCTCTTTTATTTCGTAGTAAGCATTAGTGCATCACGTTTGTTTGTTTGAATCTTTTTCGACATTTTTTGACCTTTAATCTCCCGTGATTGTTACTTGGTTAATAACTGAACTTAATAATTTTGTGCAACTCCTATAAACTGCGCAGTCATAGCAAATGGTGCCACTGCCAAAAGTATTCCGTTTTCGCAAAAGTATTTTTTGCACCTTAAAACTCACGCATACTTAAATGTTATGTCTAAGGTTGCGATGTAACTTTTACTGCATAGTTACATCATGACCCAATATTCAGCATTGCCTATAAAATTGCATAGCCCTGTTCCCATTGCAACCTGTGAAAGTATTACTGTTAGTCATGTGAAGGGTGTGGGTTACCAATAAGATCATCTGCATCAGTGTACTTTTGTAGGTTATTAAAGCAAATCTATCTTAATTCCTTAAGTGACATATTCAATGGTTTTGAAATTCCAGGAGGTTAAAGATGGCTAAGGAGGTAGCTAAGGTTAAGGATGAAGCAAACATATCAAACCAATCTACCTTAAGGTTTCTCATATTTCACTTTCTTTAATGTCTTGGTTTACCTTAAGCTTTCGCTGATTTCACTTTCGATACTCTGCATCTTAGATTAAGCTTTAATTTGTTTTCGCAGTCCAAAAGATTCGTATGTTTCAACATCTTCTACAAGCTCCAAAGCTACACAATCTCACAGCACAACAAAAAAATCCAACATAAGCAAATTTCGCAGTGTTTTGGAGCTATCAGCAGGAGGTGAAAAAGCATCTGGCTTTTCACTTGATATGGTATTTTATTTTTTTTGCTTTATTGTCCAAATATTTCATCTATGTCCATGATTATATTATGTTAAAAGTCAACAATACATTTTTATATCCTCCTGTTGTTCCAATTTCATCCCATGATTCTGTCATACAATTGAACGTTTGTAACAACCAAACAACCCTGTTAAGCTTTATATAGATTAACCGAAAGAATTATTCACACCTTAAAGAGGTCATAACTTTTAGTGGACTTTAACTTGACTAGGAGACCATGGGATGTGTTCTTCTTCACAAAATGCTACCAAAATTAGTCCTATCTGCATTGACCAGAAGATTATGCATACTCAAAAAAGTCATCACGAAATATTCATTTTTTGAAGGTTTTCAAAAAGGGTTGTTAAAAACATATTAAAAGGAAAATTATGTTTAAAAAATGGGTCTAAATATATTAGCTTAAAAAGCTTGTATGTATTAAATCAGGAGGTGTTTGGATAAGCTTATCCTGTTTTGATGACCGAATAAGCCGATAAGCGCCTAAAAAAGATTAGCTTAAAAATTGTAAATCTGAACTCCAAGTTAAGAGTTGCAAGAAGTTTTTATACCCACAATTACATAATATTATGAGCATACGGTTAACAGAAGCTGCTATTCCTCCGATAGTAAAATTTTATTGCACATAAGTCATATACTATACTACTAAGTTATTCATTTTCGCTCGAGGAACTGGTATAAGAAAATGTGTTAAATATTAATTGCGGGTATTAATTGCAGACCACCTTGGCATGAAAACTTTTCATGCTCTGACAACATGAAGCATAATCATGTAACCAGTCCAAACTTAAGTCTCTTGCAGCATGGATTCATTGGCGTCAGTGTAGCAAGTGCAAGAATATGGTTAAACTTGCTAAATGGTTCTACCATATTAATTGCAGGTATTAATCTTCGCATCTATTTTATCTCATTTATTATATGGAAATACTAAAGATGTGTGTTTTGACCCATTTACTTAAAAGTAGGTTGCTATTGGTTATGGTATACCTCTAATGGGTCAAGCATGTTAAGCTAAAAATCTAACTATAAATTATATGGGTCAAATATGTCAACTAGAAATTGCGTTTTTAGTTCGTTTACTTTTGGGAACATGTTATATATAAAAAAAGGTTTATAATTTGAAATTTGACATGATATATGGGGTGTTTGGGATTGTAGTTCTAATAGAATTGACAATCAGGATTGACCAACACTTCTGTTGTGTGTAAAGTTTAAGGTATTGATCAATTTAGCATATACATCTTTTGGTCATCTATCTATCTACATTGGGTTAATTTAGTTGTTCTCATATGATTGTTGAATTAAGTTTGGAACAGGCTTCTAATTTTGGTATGTTCACAAGTTGACGTTTTGTGACTCGAGTTTAGTTGGTTTTTCATGCTTTGATGTTTTCAGTTTGCTATATATGTTTTTATTAGTTTGGTAGCTTAATGTGTGATCTATTGTGGGCTCTGATTTGCATTAGCAACATGTTTTTCATTGTGCAGGTTACAAGTAACATCATAGAACCGACAATATATGCATGTGGTGTTGATCAAGTGCAGCCTGCTTCTCATGACACGTTCTTTGTAGAGTTTAAAAAGGTAGTTCAGGTTGTGGCTCAATGTCTCAAGGAGCAGCCTGTTATTGTAGCTCATAATGAGAATACATTTATGGTTGCTGAATGAACACACTCAACGCTTAAAGAACATACTAAACACATGCTCAACGAAAATTGATGACCCGGGTTGATTATAATGTGCCCAGGTTAGTCTCTCACTTTCTCTTTACTAAACCAAATTAAGAAGGCTTACAAATGAATGTGGAGAGTCGGGTAATATCTTATTTCAAATGGGTAAAAAACAAGTAATTTCAACTAAAAAAAATGGTCCACTTTTAGGCCATAACTTAATGTCATTGGCGTTCAATTTTTCTTTATCAAATAGGAACTCCTCAACCATTATACGAACAATTTATATATCAAAGATACCCTTTAAGGCCTATTTAAGTTGGTTTGTGAATATAGGATTGTGATATTTGGATGTTGTATAGGATGGACGGGTTATAAGCGATTGGGTGTTTGGACTCTCAACCGCTTATCATTTTCCAGCTTAGCTTAAGTGGTTTTATGGTTACATATCATGGTTTAAGGGGTTTAAGGGTCGTTGTGCTAAGCTGCCTTCTGTAACTGATTCTGTTGGAAACACGTATTAGGCAACGGAACAGGTATTTGGAGATTGGTCATTGTTACCCATTTGCGGTTTATTTAGGAGTTGGATTTTTTTTTCATCATATAGTACAAATTTCGCTAATTAAGATGGGTCAAATAACTTAGATCTTAAACATTAAATTTAGCTAGATTTTGAGCCATAGAAAGAGTATCGATACTGCAACGCCCCGTGCCTGTTTAGACCAAAAATTTAAAACTTTTGAGCGGAAACGACCCAATTTTATGGACATTCTGTCACTCTTTTGATAACTGACAAAAATATTAAAACATTCAGCCCTTGAGGCTATTTTTAAATGAAACTAGACTCAATTACCTTCAAAACGACGGGTGTCGCGACCCGTAACGACTTACGGTTCAAAAGATATGATTTTTCGAACATTGACAAAAATCTGCCAAGACAGCATGTATACCATACGCCCCAGGTTTGGAAGGGCGTATGATCTGGTACTCAGAAACTGAGAATATGAAATTTTAGGCAGAAGGCCTTATGCTCAGCCCATGAGGGCGTATGGTCTGGTACTCAGAAAGTGAGAATATGCAAATTTAGGCAGAAGGCCTTATGCTCAGCCCATGAGGGCGTATGGTCTGAACTCAGAAACACATAAAACCACCTTTAACTGAAGAAGGCCTTATTGCCCAGAAGTGGAAGGCCTTATGCTCCATTCTCAGATTTTTACCAAAACCACAACTTTTAGCAACTTACTCTAATTTCCGGAAAACCAACTTCCGAGACTCGAAAATTAACGAACTTTCCAGAAATCATTAACTCAACATAATACATCATTTTCATAATCATTTGTGGTCTAAACGACCCTTGAACATATACTTACGGGGTTATGCCAAACGCCCGTTTTAACCCATTTTTAATACATACTTTTTACCCAAAGCGCATAACGACTATGTATCCATTTGAACACATACATAACTTTGCATTCCTAGAATATTGAAAGAGTGTTAGTACAAAGTCTTGACCCCTAGCATTCCAAAATGGGTATGAAAGGCTATGTGCCAACCACCCCTATAATGTTTGACTACAATCATAACCATATACCATAATGACTTCATGACATTTACACATGCTTGACCCGTACTTACACTTGCACAAAAGACCATAAATGACAACAAGACCACTAGATAACAAAACGACCATATGGATTAAAGTATACCAACACACGAAAGGACACGTTGGGGCTTTCAACTTCAACACGCTTGGTCCAAAAGGTTGTGGTCTTCTAGGCTAGCTTCTAGCTACATTCCTACTTACTTCCAAGCTACAATTACGCCAATTCCTTACCTTTGGCTCCTCCACTTGAACCTACAAAATGTCATTAACTTCAAACGTAAGCGAAAACGCTTAGTAAGTATATAAGACATAATCAACATCACATTTACATAAGATTGGTGATTAACACCAATTATAACATTAACAAGGAGCATCAAATGGGGTTATTACTCACCTTGACCAAGCAAGTAATTTATATAGCATTACACATTTAGCATTGGATCCAAGCTAACATATCATTACAAGCTCCATAACAATCACATTAACACAAACATAACATTCATACCATAACATTAACAAGGATTATACTCATATACTTACCTCAACTCCTACTAGCTTCCTACTTGACTTTGAATGGGCTTCTATAATTGCTCCCTAACACAAGATTAACTACAATTAGCAACTAACTAACTAAGGAGATCATTAATTCACTACCTTTTGCCATATTCCTCAAAACCCAACATATGAACCATAATTTTCACAATTGGGGAAAACCACTTACTTGTTGAAGAGATTACAATTAAGGCTGCTCTAGTGATTCTTGATCACTTCTTGATACACAAATGAGCTAGATGATCACTTGAAGTCTTCCCTCTCTTTTCTCCTTGCTAGAGTCGACACTCACTAGAACTCCAAAGATTATTCCAGATTTTCCAAGTCTTGGGCTTATTTAATCATATGCTAAAATAAGTTTAGTCCATTGGCAAGGCTAGTCCTTCTAGTTTCATCCTTTCTAACTTGACCTCATATTATTTATTTAGCTAACTTAAACATATAATACATAACATATTGCATACTCATATCGTACCTCATCGGGGTATGGGTGTAACAATTCTCCCCTCCTTAAAATAAGAGTTCGTCCCCGGACTCTATTCTTGAAATAGGTGAGGATACTTGCTCCTCATTTTCGCTTCCGTCTCCCACCTAATACTTGTGCCTTTTCGATGCTTCCATTGTACTTTGACCAACGGTATTTCTTTGTTTCTTAGTTGCCTCACCTTCCTTCCTAGTATGGCTTCCGGTTCGTCCTCTTGAGAAAACAACTCCGGATCGATTTCGATGTCGTTTAAGTTGACCACACTTGTTTCGTCCACCAAGCATTTCCTTAAGTATGACACATGAAAGGTATTGTGAATACCTCTCATTTCTTCGGGTAAATCCAACACATATGCTACCTCGCCTACTCGTTTCAAGATTTTGAATGGTCCTATAAACCGAGGACTAAGTTTCCCTTTGTTTTTGAACCTAAAAACGCCTTTCCACGGGGAAACCTTTAACATAACCAAATCACCTACCTCAACACACGGGTGTCCTACACCTCCTACCATAGAGCATTTCATAGGGTGGCATATCTATACTCGCATGATAACTATTATTATAGGCGAATTCAACTAAAGGCAAATGATCGTCCCAATTGCCTCCAAAGTCAATCATACAAGCTCGTAACATATCCTCCAAAGTTTGAATCGTCCTCTCGCTTTGCCCATCGGTTTGAGGATGAAAAGCCGTGCTCATATGAAGTTTCGTACCTAACTCTTCTTGGAAATCTTGCCAAAAGTTTGATGTGAAACGTATGTCCCTATCGGAAACTATTGATGCGTGTGCTTGTTATGCTCTAATTTATATCCACGATGTGTCGTTGTGGTTTTAGCAGTATTCAAGTTTTAAATTTATATTTAGCCGACTTATCAATAAAACACACACTTTAACGAGCAGTGTACCCGGTCAGTATGAATATAATGGTAAGTAGAGTGTCGATCACTAAGAGTGGAACGTATTATCTAGTTATTCTAATCAGTATTTTAATATCTTAAGTTAGCTATACAACTAATCTAACGCAAGGGGGTTTCAGCCTGAGAGACTGGCACGGTTTGGTTATGATTAAATATAAACTAAACTAATAGGCTCAAATCAGCGATTAGCACACACGTACACAGATAAATACTTGAGACAATAAGAAGACCTGTCCTGATAGTTAAGTAGCTTGTCACTTGTTTTATTGCTAGTTTTATATGAAGTGTATGTAATTAACCCTTTCTCGTTGGCTCTAATCTTATCGGCGAGTAAACCCTTAATGATTACTTATGTCTATCCTACTTACCCTTTCTTCCTACTTTTCTACAGACGATAGAATGCATAGGCGATAAAATAAATAGGCGAGGACAGAGGCATGGCGACCCGATCAATGCTCAGCTAGACACAGAGGTTATCAATGCACTAATAAAAGTCACCAAAGACATCAACATGTAAACTTTAATTAATGGGAAAGCAATTTTAAGGGGAGTTGAAGTGCATGATTAAATCAATGACACAAGCCCATCAATCCTGATAAATTAAAGTGTACTAATACAATAAAACAAAACTACTTAATGAATTGAATACATGCAGGACCTTCTTACAGCTCTTGTATCTTCGTTCAAGGTGTGTCTTGTGCTGCTAACACGTCTGAATTCGGCCTAGGGTTTTGTGGTCTTCGGTCTTCTTCTGTATTAGGCTCTCAAAATTCGTCTGGCCTTGGGGTATTTATAGTTTCTGTCTGAGGGTAAGATGCGGCGCATTGAATAAGTAGATGCGGCGCATTGACTTAACTTCGCGTGGGGTCCAAGATTAATATATTCAGGAATATTCGTACACCGCCAGAAAATGCGGCGTAACTCCATTCTTGTATGCGGCGCATGTCCTTTGCCGTTTTGGATAATATCTTGTGAAATCTTGATAGTGATGCGCCGTATGTAAGAAGTAGGATGCGGCGTATCTGGAGCAGAATGATCTTGATCTTGTACATTTCAGTAGACTCTTAACTTCTTGCTTGTTTTGTTCCATAATTAGTCCAAAATCGCCAAGTTTCACATAGTACTTGTTTTTACCTGAGAATTACAAAAGTAAACATTAACGTATCAATTCTCACAGATAATATAATAAAACAAGTCAAATAAATAGGATAAATGACGGTAATAAAATGTACTTATTTGAGTTCATCAAATATCCCCCCACTTGAACTTTACTTGTCCCCAAGTAAACCTTAAAATTAATCTTATGAAAATGTATCCTAAAAGATATTAGGATTTATTTTTATATTTAAGCATGTATTCATTTTGTCATAATTGCACAACCAAACACTTAACGAGTTAGAAATAAAATAAAATATTGATAAAAGCAAATCTAATCGTTTAACTGTCCAGTCGTGACGAATATTCTATCATAAGCTTGGCAAGTATACGCATCTCCCCCACTAAAGCCAAGGAATAACAAGTCTAAAGCGGTAAAAAGGGTTTGTAGGTTAAGGGTTAATCATTCTTCTTAATCTCTATCGATCTCAAATTCCAGAAAAGGCGACAAAATCACAAATACATGATCGAATCCACGAACACGATACTTGCAATTGCTCAAATCCTTAACTCGAATAGGCTAAAGATAGGACCAAGTAATCTTTACCAATAATATTATATCAAAAAGGGCGACAAAATCATAAATACATAGCCGAATCCACGACTACGATACTTAAGATTGCTCAAATCCCTAATCTCAATAAATCAAAGGTTTGGATAAAGAATAATATAGGGTATGGATAATATTTGGGATACAAATTGGTGTAAAATGAAAAATAAACAAAACAGATAAATTAAAATCCTAAGTGTGGTAAATTGCTATCCCAACCATCCCATGAATAAGACTCACATCATTGAATAACTCACGCTTTAACACTTGAAACACACGCTTTAAGTAGACACGAATTATACTCAACAAGATCTCAATCAAAGAATAACCTTAGTTGGCGTACCCATAACGGCCAACTCCCATTCAATCCATAAATATAATATACAACAACTAGTGGTGATATCGACCACTTAATACAAAACTTTACATAAGTTGTTTAAAATAAACTTCCAACTTTTCCTTTTTCTTTTCTCATTTTTTTTCGATTTTTTTTTTTTTTTTTTTTTTTTTTTTTTTTTTTTTTTTTTTTTTTTAACTTGAAACATAAACATAGATGTGTAAAATTTCACCACATCACTATAACGATAACTCTGGATAATTTTTCCATACTTTTCATGACTTCAGAAATAACGGTAATAGTGAAAGTAGTAAACACACGAAAAATAAACTCAAAGATATACAATATTTACTTTCATACCAATTGCATTGTGCAATTTCCCGACCTAACCAAATAATGAATTACGCACGCGAACACAGGTAATGTAAGGAAACACACTTTGCCTAAAGCAATTAACCAACCACGGATTTTAATCTACAGGGTAGGCTAAGGTGTAAGGGTGTAACGAAACATTATAACAAAGGTGTAAGAAACGAAAGGAATGGCTCTGAGTGTTTTTCTAGGGGTATCTTACTCTAAAAGTGAGAGTAACAAAAGGGTTTATACGGGGGTTAACTAACCAGTGTAGTTAGCTAATATCACATAACATATAAAGGCTATTTGGGTGTAATCCTAGAAATTTACCAATTTAGACAAGTCATTCCAATTATGTAAATAATACTTATTATGGTGGTCTCGAATAGTATAAAAGCCAAGTTCTAAAGTTTACAAGTCACCGGCACACTCATAGATTTGTGAATTTTTGAAAAGTTCATAATTTTTGAAAATAACGTCATGTGTGCAGCTATGTAATTTAGACTTTAAACAAAAACATGCTAAAATTTTTTAATTTTGATATATTAAGCGCATTTTAAGCATATTTTGAAAAAGTTTAGGACAAGTAAGTGTTCTAATTCTCCAATCCCCCCACTTAAGTTAAACAACGTCCTCGTTGTTTGTGTCAAAGGTTAAAAACTGGAAAATAAAAGAATTAGAACAGAAAAATTCCCCTGAGATTTGCTCGGTATGATCCTCCATTATTCGTATAAGAGCAAAAATCATCTTTCTTGTGGATGAGAACGTTTAAGCTTCATAAGTGATGTATCCACAAAAACGCAGGAATCTATAATACCATTCAGACTTTAACACACCTGAGTTAAGAAGGTTCAAACTTGCATAATACATTAGTAGTTAGTAAAAATAAAACTTTAAAAATTAAATTGAAAATCATCAGGTCAGTCGATACGCCGTATCTTATGGAAGAAGATACGCCGTATCGAGCCTGGAATAAATACGAATCAGAATAGAAGATGCGTCGCATCCTTAACCAGGGATGCGCCGCATTAAAATACTGACAGAAAGTTTTAAGGTTAAAAATAAAAATGCAGAAAATAAAGTAAGATATGACCATTGCAGGAGATGCATCGTATCTTAAGATTGAGATGCGCCGTATCTTCTGCGGCCTGACTGACTCGACACAGAACAGAATAGTAAAAATTTTCTCCGGGTTGTCTCCCGGTCAGCACTTGTCTTTATTCCAGAGTCTTCAAGTTAGACTCACGTTCAGCTCTTTATTCCAATACTTCGGGTTCAAACTCCACCACCTCGTTTTCAGTATTCTCAATTTTATTATCAAAGTATTTCTTTACTCGATGCTCGTTTACCTTGAATATATAACCATTTTTATCGCATATTTCAATAGTCCCATATGGATACACTTTCATGACAACGAACGGACCCGTCCATCTTGATTTAAGTTTACCTGGATACATCTTTAATCGAGAATTAAATAGCAGCACTTTTTCTCCAATAGTAAACGTTTTATCTCCATGTAACCTCGAGTCATGCCATCTTTTAGTTCTTTCTTTGTAGATCTTAGTATTTCTGTAGGCCTCATCTCTTAGTTCGTAGAGTTTATTGAGTTCCATGAAACGGTTCTTCGTCGCAGCTTCCATATCCATGTTACATTTTGTCAAAGCCCAATATGCACTTTGTTCTATTTCGACCGGTAGGTGGCATGCTTTTCTGTATACAAGACGAAATGGTGTGCATCCCGTTGGTGTCTTATAGGCTGTACAAAATGCCCATAAAGCATCATTTAACTTGTCAGACCACCCTTTCGGATTATATCCAGTCGTTTTTTCAAGAATTCGCTTTATAGCCCTATTGGTTACTTCAGTTTGCCCATTGGATTGAGGATGGTATGCAGTGGAAACCCTATGATACACTCCATATTTTTGCAAGGCTCTTCCCAGATGGTGATTACAAAAGTGTGTTCCCCTATCACTAATCAATGCTTTAGGAACTCCAAACCTAGCGAACAAACTTTGCAAAAATTTAAGTACTACCTTGCTGTCGTTTGTTGGTATTGCTTGCGCTTCGACCCATTTTGATACGTAGTCAACAGCAACCAAAATATACTTATTACCTTTAGATTCAGGAAACGGTCCCATGAAGTCCAACCCCCATATGTCGAAAACTTCACATACATGGATATAATTTTGTGGCATTTCGTTTCTTGATGTTATATTTCCGGATCGTTGACACGCATCACATCCTTTTATATAATCTTTTGCATCATCCAACATAGTGGGCCAATAAAATCCTGCATCAAGGATTTTTCTTCTTGTAATAGCTGCACCGTGATGCCCCCCCGTTGGCCCTGAATGGCAATGTGCCAATATTGCTGGGATGTCATCACCATCTACGCATCTTCGTATAATATTGTCAGGACATAATTTAAAGGCATAAGGTTCATCCCAAATATACTCACTAGCTCGATTTAGAAATCTTCTTTTCTCGTCGGATGTTAGCCCTTTTGGAATTTCATTTGCAACAATAAAGTTTATATAGTCAGCATACCATGGTCCATTATTATTGCTCTTAATTCTTACCATCATAAGGTGTTCATCAGGAAAGTCATCAGCGATTTCCCTTTCATCAAGCACCTCCATATCAGGGTTTTCAAGTCTAGATAAGTGGTCAGCAGCTAGATTCTCGGCACCCTTTTTATCTTTAATTTCAATATCGAATCCTTGGAGCAATAAAACCCACCTAATAAGCCTTGGCTTGGCATCCTGTTTATTGAACAAATACTTCAAAGCAGAATGGTCAGTGTAAACCATAGTTTTTGACAATATAAGATATGACCTAAATTTATCGAATGCAAAAACTACTGCTAAAAGTTCCTTTTCCGTGGTGGTGTAATGTTCTTGGGCATTATTTAATGTTTTGCTAGCATAATAAATTGGCTTAAATTTCTTTTCTATCTTCTGGCCAAGTACAACTCCAACAGCATAATCACTAGCATCACACATTAGTTCAAAAGGTAGATTCCAATCCGGCGAAATTATAATAGGTGCAGAAGTTAGTTTTTCTTTAAGTATATTAAATGCCTTTTTGCAATCTTCAGAAAAATCAAACTTTGCATCTTTTAGCAATAATTGGGTCATAGGCCTAGATATCATTGAAAAATCCTTTATGAATCTACGATAAAATCCAGCATGCCCTAAAAAACTTCTAACACCTTTTACATTAGTGGGGTAAGGTAGTTTGGCAATTACATCAATTTTAGCTTTGTCGACTTCTATACCTTTCCCAGAAATCTTATGTCCTAACACAATTCCCTCTCTAACCATAAAATGACATTTTTCCCAATTAAGAACAAGGTTAGTTTCTTCACACCTAGCAAACATTTTATCAAGTTTAAAAAGACAATCACTAAACGAGTTACTGAACACCGAGAAGTCGTCCATGAAGACTTCCATAAAGTCTTCTACCATATCATGGAAGATAGCCGTCATACAACGTTGGAAAGTAGCAGGGGCATTGCATAGTCCGAACGGCATCCTCTTATAGGCGAAGGTTCCATAAGGGCAGGTGAAAGTCGTCTTCTCTTGATCCTCGGGGGCAATGGGTATTTGGAAGAAACCTGAAAAACCATCTAAAAAACAATAATAATCATGTCCTGATAGTCTTTCTAACATTTGATCAATAAATGGAAGAGGGAAGTGATCTTTTCGCGTAGCATCATTGAGTTTGCGGTAGTCGATGCAAACTCTCCATCCAGTAATAGTTCTTGAAGGGATTAGCTCATTGTCGTCATTGAGTACTACCGTCATTCCTCTTTTTGTGGGTACAACGTGGATAGGACTGACCCACGAGCTGTCGAAAATAGGGTAGATAAGTCCGAAGTCAAGTAATTTCACCATTTCATTTTTCACCACGTCCTGGACTTTTGGATTCAAACGCCTTTGGGGTTGGATGGTTGGTTTGAATTCATCTTCCATGAGGATTTTATGTGTACAGAATGACGGGCTAATTCCCTTAATATCAGACATACTCCACGCTAATGCTCCTCTTCGTTTATATAGTACCTGCAAAAGGGATTCTTTTTCTTTTGGCGTTAAGTCAGATGCAATAATAACGGGCGAATTAGTGCTCCCATTTAAATAGGCATATTCCAAGGTAGAAGGGAGATCCTTAAGCACAGGTTTAACATTATCAATTTCATTAGCACTAGCGGAATAAACTTGTTCTTTAATTATTTCGTTGCTGTCTTCAGATAAATGCGCCGCATCGATATTTCCGATGCGCTGTATGGCGTTACAAACAGCGGAATCAACAGCGAAATAATTATCAAAAGTATTTTCATCAACTTGATCTTCTATAGCAATTGTGTTTTCTAAATTTTTAAGCAGAAAGGAATCAAGCAAATTACTTTTTAACAATTTTTGAGTAAATTGATTAATCGTGTCATCAGAAACATCGATATTATAGCATTCATCGTCTTCAGAATTAGTTTTACTCATAGATTGTTCCATATTAAATTCAACCTCGTCGTTTCCTATGGTAAGAGTTATCTTTTTATTAAAAACATCAATCATGGCCCTAGCAGTGGCTAAAAATGGTCGTCCTAATATTATAGGAGTTCTAGAATTTTCGGGCATATCGAGGATAACAAAGTCAATAGGTAATTCAAATTTATCAACTTTTATTAATATATTTTCAGCTATTCCTAATGGGTATTGTATGGACCTATCAGCTAGCTCTAAGCACATCCTAGTAGGTTTTGGCTCACCAAGGCCTAATTTTTCATACATAGAAGAGGGCATAAGACTTATACTAGCTCCTAGGTCGGCTAAAGCATTTCCAATATGTAAATTTTTAATTTGACAAGGAATAGTGAAACTCCCTGGATCTTTTTCCTTAGATGGAAGTTTGTTGAGCAATGCTGCTGAGCTTCTTTCCCCCATTGTTACAGTGCAAGCCTCTTCAAGTTTGGACTTGTTTGTAAGTAAGCTCTTCAGATATTTAGCGTATTTTGGCATTTGCACTAGGGCTTCCATAAATGGTATGCTTAGCTGCAGCTGCTTGAGATTCTCCAAGAACTTCTTTTGATAGGCATCTTCTTTCTCCTTCCTTACCCTATGTGGGAAAGGTAGTGTTGATCGTTTAGGTTCAACAGAAGGTTCTTCTCTAATTACAGGTTCTGGATTAGTCTCTTTTGGTTTCTCTTGCTCAGATGATAAAGATTCAGGGGAAATCTTGTTTGTACTGTCATCCTCGGGTGTCTCTCTGATTTGAAAGGTTGACTTTCCGCCTCTAGTTGTAATCCCTTTCAAATCTTGCTTTACCAAAAGAATCTTGTTAAGCACCGTTGACAATTGGTGCACTTCAATTGCCAATCCATAAATCATGTTATTTTGTTCCTTTAGTAACAGCTCATGACTGCCTTTGAATTCATTAATAAAGTTTCTTGCTTCATGATGTTCTTTTTCATTTACTTGAGCGATTTGTAGTGCAAACTCTTCCATGGTAAGGTTTCTTTGGGGTCTTCCGAACCAGCTGGGGAAAATATCGAACATTGTTCCTGAAAATTAAAGACAGGTAGATTTCAAAGTAAAAACTTCCAAGGGTAAATGTTAGAATATTTTCCGTTCGGAAATAAGAAAAATAAAAGTTGCTGATATCAGCAGACGATGTGCCGTACCAAAAAAGTTGGATACGCCATAGCTTATAATCGTTAAAATTTAATCAGACTTTTATTCAGAAAATAGATACGCCGCTTAGAATTTTAGAATGCGCCGTATAGGTTTAATTTATCAAAAATCTATTATACTTATTAAAATTAAATGCGTCGTATTAACAAAAGTTAATGCGCCGTATTTTCGTTACGTTTTAAAATACAAGATTTTTGATTCAGAAGATGCGCCGTATCGATAAAGATCGATGCGTCGTATCTGTTTAATAATTCGAAAACTGTTTTTAATTAAAATAATAGATATGCCGTATCTGCTAAAGCAGATGCGCCGTATGGCGTTATCGTTTAGAAAAATTTCTTATTAAAAACAGAATACGCCGTATCTTGGGGAAAGATGCGCCGTACTCGAATTTATTAAACGTGTTGTATTTTATAAAAATTAAACGCAATACGCCGTATCTGTGAAAACAGATGCGCCGTATCGTTTGAATTAGCACAATACAACGATAGCAGTATGCAAGAAAATACAGAAAATAAAAACAAAAATAAAAACAAGCAAAAAGAAACAAAAATTAAACACACAAAAACAGAAAATATGCAAATAATACAATGAATGCAAATTAACTAATATACAACGGGGTTAGTGGTTAGAATTAAAAATTAAAAAGAAAAACCTAATTAAAATACTAATCAAATTAACAGATAATAAAAATTCACTCCCCGGCAGCGGCGCCAAAAACTTGATGCGTGTGCTTGTTATGCTCTAATTTATATCCACGGTGTGTCGTTGTGGTTTTAGCAGTATTCAAGTTTTAAATTTATATTTAGCCGACTTATCAATAAAACACACACTTTAACGAGCAGTGTACCCGGTCAGTATGAATATAATGGTAAGTAGAGTGTCGATCACTAAGAGTGGAACGTATTATCTAGTTATTCTAATCAGTATTTTAATATCTTAAGTTAGCTATACAACTAATCTAACGCAAGGGGGTTTCAGCCTGAGAGACTGGCACGGTTTGGTTATGATTAAATATAAACTAAACTAATAGGCACGAATCAGCGATTAGCACACACGTACACAGATAAATACTTGAGACAATAAGAAGACCTGTCCTGATAGTTAAGTAGCTTGTCACTTGTTTTATTGCTAGTTTTATATGAAGTGTATGTAATTAACCCTTTCTCGTTGGCTCTAATCTTATCGGCGAGTAAACCCTTAATGATTACTTATGTCTATCCTACTTACCCTTTCTTCCTACTTTTCTACAGACGATAGAATGCATAGGCGATAAAATAAATAGGCGAGGACAGAGGCATGGCGACCCGATCAATGCTCAGCTAGACACAGAGGTTATCAATGCACTAATAAAAGTCACTAAAGACATCAACATATAAACTTTAATTAATGGGAAAGCAATTTTAAGGGGAGTTGAAGTGCATGATTAAATCAATGACACAAGCCCATCAATCCTGATAAATTAAAGTGTACTAATACAATAAAACAAAACTACTTAATGAATTGAATACATGCAGGACCTTCTTACAACTCTTGTATCTTCGTTCAAGGTGTGTCTTGTGCTGCTAACACGTCTGAATTCGGCCTAGGGTTTTGTGGTCTTCGATCTTCTTCTGTATTAGGCTCTCAAAATTCGTCTGGCCTTGGGGTATTTATAGTTTCTGTCTGAGGGTAAGATGCGGCGCATTGAATAAGTAGATGCGGCGCATTGACTTAACTTCGCGTGGGGTCCAAGATTAATATATTCAGGAATATTCGTACACCGCCAGAAGATGCGGCGTAACTCCATTCTTGTATGCGGCGCATGTCCTTTGCCGTCTTGGATAATATCTTGTGAAATCTTGATAGTGATGCGCCGTATGTAAGAAGTAGGATGCGGCGTATCTGGAGCAGAATGATCTTGATCTTGTACATTTCAGTAGACTCTTAACTTCTTGCTTGTTTTGCTCCATAATTAGTCCAAAATCGCCAAGTTTCACATAGTACTTGTTTTGACCTGAGAATTACAAAAGTAAACATTAACGTATCAATTCTCACAGATAATATAATAAAACAAGTCAAATAAATAGGATAAATGACGGTAATAAAATGTACTTATTTGAGTTCATCAAACGTACGTCCCTATCGGAAACTATAGAAATGGGCACTCCATGACGCGCGACTATTTCGTTAACGTAGATCTTGACTAACTTATGAACGGGCATATTCTCTCGGATCGGGATGAAATGAGCACTCCTGGTTAGGCGATCTACTATGACCCAAATAGTGTCGTTCTTCTTTTTCGTTCTTGGCAATTTCGTAATGAAATCCATCGTGATCTTTTCCCACTTCCAAACCGGAATGTCTAAGGGTTGAACTTTTCCATACGGTTTTTGATGCTCGGCTTTGACCTTTAAACAAGTTAAACACTTCTCAACGTACTTTACACAATCTCTTTTCATACCCGGCCACCAATAGTTCTTCTTCAAATCACGGTACATCTTTGTAGCTCCCGGATGAATAGAATATTTCGACTTGTGTGCTTCCTCTAGAATCAATTCTTTGATGTCACTATGAAAAGGAATATAAACCCTTCCATACCGAGTCCTAATCCCGCGACTATCTTCTTCAAGATGCGGAATGTGGGAGGTGATACGTTCATTTTCTCTATTTTCTTCCTTCAATGCCTCCTCTTGAGCTAACTTGATCTTATCAAAAAGGTCAGTTGTGACAATCATCCGCAACGAATGAATCCTAGTGACTTCATTTTGATCCTTGCGACTCAAAGCATCCGCCACTACATTCGCTTTACCGGGATGGTAGCGAATCTCGCAATCATAGTCCTTCAACAAGTCTAGCCATCTTCGTTGCCTCATATTGGGATCTTTCTTATCAAGGAAATATTGAAGGCTTTGATGATCGGTATAAATTACAAACTTGACACCATACAAGTAATGCCTCCAAAGTTTTAAAGCAAAAACCACAGCCGCAAACTCAAGGTCGTGAGTTGCACAATTTTCTTCATGCTTCTTTAGTTGTCTTGAGGCGTAAGCAATCACCTTTCCCCTTTGCATAAGAACACATCCAAGACCGGAATAAGACGCGTCACTATAAACCACCATATCTTCAGTTCCTTCCGGCAACACGAGAACCGGTGCCTCACATAACTTTTCCCGTAGCATACGAAAGGTTGCGTCCTGTTCTTCACCCCACTCAAATGTAGCATTCTTCTTAGTGAGTTTTGTTAGCGACGATGCGATTTTGGAGAAGTCTTGAATAAATCTACGATAATATCCCGCAAGGCCAAGAAAACTTCGAATCTCACCAACATTCCTTGGTGCATGCCACTTCATTACAGCTTCCACCTTTGCAGGATCAACTTTAATACCATCGAAATTAATAACGTGACCGAGGAATTGAACTTCTTGTAACCAAAATTCACATTTTGAGAATTTGGCGTACAATCTTTCTCTTCTCAATGTCTCTAAAATCTCCCGTAAATGCGCGGCGTGCTCTTCTTTACTCTTTGAGTAGATAAGAATATCATCAATGAACACTATGACGAACCTATCCAACATCGGTCTACATACGCAGTTCATAAGATCCATAAAAACCGCAGGCGCGTTCGTGAGACCAAAGGGAATAACCGTGAACTCGTAGCGTCCATATCGGGTCCTAAAGGCCGTCTTAGGAATGTCTTCTTCCCGAACCTTCAATTGGTGATAACCCGAACGGAGATCGATCTTTGAAAACCATCGTGCACCTTGAAGTTGATCAAAGAGGTCATCGATTCTTGGTAACGGATACACGTTTTTCACCGTGACTTTATTCAATTCGCGGTAGTCAATGCACATTCGCATACTACCATCATTCTTTTTGACAAACAAGATTGGAGCTCCCCATGGCGAACTACTAGGACGAATAAAACCTTTGTCAAGTAATTCTTGGAGTTGACTCATCAACTCTTTCATTTCGGACGGAGCAAGGCGATAAGGAGTTTTGGCAATAGGGGTAGCACCCGGAACAAGATCAATACAGAATTAGTCTTGCCTTTCGGGTGGAATACCCGGCAAGTCTTCCGGAAAGACATCACAAAATTCGTTCACGACCGGAACATCATCGATACTTTTATTCTCAAAGCTCGTATCTACCACGTGGGCCATGAAGGCATAACAACCATGCGATAAATATCTCCTAGCCTTCATTACGGAGCATAACTTTAGTTCACCTTTTCTTTTATCACCATAAATAATCATTTCACGACCGCTAGGATTCACAACTCGAATGATCTTTTGGCTACAAAGGATAACCACGTTATATTTATTAAGCCAATCCATACCAATAACAATATCAAACTCCCCGAGCATAATAGGAATTAAGTCAATTGTAAAAACGTTCTCATCAATCTCTGTTTCTACATCTCGATATACATTAGACATAACAACGATTTTACTATCGGCTATTTTGACTTCTAGGGGTATCGGGAGTTTAGCTAGTGGGGAGGTTAGTTGCTTGCTAAAATCATAAGATACGAAGGACACACTAGCACCCAAATCATATAAAACCCGAGCGGGTACGGAATTAAAAAGATGAATACCTGTGATGACATCAGACCCCGCCTTGGCTTCATCGACACTCATTTGATAAACTCGAGCTTTTGGTTTTGGGACTTCTACTTTCTCTTCCTTGACGGTTCTCAATGGTATTGCTTCAATTGCCTTTGTTTTCGGGCAATCCCTCAACCTATGCCCAATCTCGTTACACCCGTAGCATACTATCATCGGTTTAGTGCAATCTTTACTTTGATGGTCTAGAGCTCCACACTTGTAGCAACCCGGCGTATTACGCCTACACTTCCCAAGATGAAACTTACCACACTTCGAACATGCTACCTTAGCTTTATTTCCCGCACCTTTCTTGCCTTGGTCAAATTTAGCTTTCTTCCCATCTCGATCTACAAACTCTAGCTTCCTCTTTGGTTCCTTAGCCTCTCTCTCCTTCCTCCTAAGTAAGTCCGCTTCCCTTACCCGAGCTCTACTCAAAAGATCTTCCAAAGAAGTACATTTGAATGGCGAAATTACATCACGAATATCATCCTTAAGCATCCTTTGAAATTTGTCAACTTTAAGCTTCTCATTCCCGAGGTATTCGGGACAATACGGAACCATATCATTGAACGTCCTCCACAACTCATTCACCGTCTCATTAGTTTGAGTGAGAGATTGGAACTTCTCTCGGATTTTGTCAATTTCTTCAATCGGAGCATATTCGGCACTAAACAACTCCTTGAATTCCTTCCAAGTACATGTCTCGGCCCAAGGCTCTCCCTTCTCACAAACCTTCCCTTCCCACCAAGTCTTAGCACTATCACGAAGAAAGTTAGTGGCATAGATAACCTTCTTCCTTTCTTCACAACCACTAGTACGAAAAGCACCTTCCACAGCCGTAACCCACCTATTACTAACAATAGGGTCAAGAACACCGGTAAACCGTGGCACATCACAAGCCGTGATGTCCCGGTAAGTAGCTTTGTCATTCTTAGGTTCTTTTTTCGGACCACATTCTTTCTTAAACTCCTTAAACTCTTCCTTCATTAGTTCCCTAAGATTTTGCGTTGTTTGTTTGACATAGAAGGGCATTGCTTGTTCAATAGCCTTACCCACTCTTTTTGCCATTATTGAATCTAAGGCTTTCATTTCCTCTTCCGTGAAACCTCTAAAGTTGAGGCCTCCGGAGCTAGAGGAAGAACTTTCATTATCTTTACCATCGTTACCCGCATCACTTGCCGAAGTCTCGGCATGCTTGGAAGCCGTGGCTTTCGCGACTTCCTTCGTGTGAGGGGTTTCCATTTCTTCTTACTGAAAATTAGCAATTCGTAATATTAGGCTCACATACACATACTTAACCAATGCATGAATGACATTTTCTATCCTTACTTTAACCTCCTAGCTTGTCACCCGTGTATGATCTAAATGACTTCAATTTCACATATGTTTTGTATTTTTATCACTACGGTGGCCAGGCGTAGTCATGAAAATATCGAACATATAGGTCCTCAAAATCATCCAAAACAATACACAAATAACAAACACTAGTCCTATACGTATCTATACAAGGCCTAAGTCTAGGAAATCCTAAGGTGAAATCCTAAATCTCTTAGACCGAAGCTTTGATACCAAGTTGTAACGCCCCGTGCCCGTTTAGACCAAAAATTTAAAACTTTTGAGCGGAAACGACCCAATTTTACGGACATTCTGTCACTCTTTTGATAACTGAAAAAAATATATAAACATTCAGCCCTTGAGGCTATTTTTAAATGAAACTAGACTCAATTACCTTCAAAACGACGGGTGGCGCGACCCGTAACGACTTACGGTTCAAAAGATATGATTTTTCGAACATTGACAAAAATCTGCCAAGACAACATGTATACCATACGCCCTTATGCCCCAGGTTCGGAAGGGCGTATGATCTGGTACTCAGAAACTGAGAATATGCAATTTTAGGCAGAAGGCCTTATGCTCAGCCCATGAGGGCGTATGGTCTGGTACTCAGAAAGTGAGAATATGCAAATTTAGGCAGAAGGCCTTATGCTCAGCCCATGAGGGCGTATGGTCTGAACTCAGAAACACATAAAACCACCTTTAACTGAAGAAGGCCTTATTGCCCAGAAGTGGAAGGCCTTATGCTCCATTCTCAGATTTTTACCAAAACCACAACTTTTAGCAACTTACTCTAATTTCTGGAAAACCAACTTCCGAGACTCGAAAATTAACGAACTTTCCAGAAATCATTAACTCAACATAATAAATCATTTTCATAATCATTTGTGGTCTAAACGACCCTTGAACATATACTTACGGGGTTATGCCAAACGTCCGTTTTAACCCATTTCCAATACACACCTTTTACCCAAAGCGCATAACGACTACGTATCCATTTGAACACATACATAACTTTGCATTCCTAGAATATTGAAAGAGTGTTAGTACAAAGTCTTGACCCCTAGCATTCCAAAATGGGTATGAAAGGCTACGTGCCAACCACCCCTATAATGTTTGACTACAATCATAACCATATACCATAATGACTTCATGACATTTACACATGCTTGACCCGTACTTACACTTGCACAAAAGACCATAAATGACAACAAGACCACTAGATAACAAAACGACCATATGGATTAAAGTATACCAACACACGAAAGGACACGTTGGGGCTTTCAACTTTAACACGCTTGGTCCAAAAGGTTGTGGTCTTCTAGGCTAGCTTCTAGCTACAATCCTACTTACTTCCAAGCTACAATTACGCCAATTCCTTACCTTTGGCTCCTCCACTTGAACCTACAAAATGTCATTAACTTCAAACGTAAGCGAAAACGCTTAGTAAGTATATAAGACATAATCAACATCACATTTACATAAGATTGGTGATTAACACCAATTATAACATTAACAAGGAGCATCAAATGGGGTTATTACTCACCTTGACCAAGCAAGTAATTTATATAGCATTACACATTTAGCATTGGATCCAAGCTAACATATCATTACAAGCTCCATAACAATCACATTAACACAAACATAACATTCATACCATAACATTAACAAGGATTATACTCATATACTTACCTCAACTCCTACTAGCTTCCTACTTGACTTTGAATGGGCTTCTATAATTGCTCCCTAACACAAGATTAACTACAATTAGCAACTAACTAACTAAGGAGATCATTAATTCACTACCTTTTGCCATATTCCTCAAAACCCAACATATGAACCATAATTTTCACAATTGGGGAAAATCACTTACTTGTTGAAGAGATTACAATTAAGGCTGCTCTAGTGATTCTTGATCACTTCTTGATACACAAATGAGCTAGATGATCACTTGAAGTCTTCCCTCTCTTTTCTCCTTGCTAGAGTCGACACTCACTAGAACTCCAAAGATTATTCCAGATTTTCCAAGTCTTGGGCTTATTTAATCATATGCTAAAACAAGTTTAGTCCATTGGCAAGGCTAGTCCTTCTAGTTTCATCCTTTCTAACTTGACCTCATATTATTTATTTAGCTAACTTAAACATATAATACATAACATATTGCATACTCATATCGTACCTCATCGGGGTATGGGTGTAATAGATACTGTACTACTTGCTGCTTAATATGGTTCATTTAATCTATTTTGAAATGAATCTCAACCCAAATCAAACCATTAGTTAAAAAAAAATGGGTCAATATTACTAAATTCACTATTTATGATTGGTGTGTCACTTATTATTTCTACTATATGGATTTGCAGGTGAGGCTACCGAGTGCAAACAAAACAACTGTGTGGATGCAACAAAGGTTATGTGGGCAACCCATACATCGATTCAGGCTACCATGGTTATAATTCCTTTTAATACTCTATGTCCATGTATATGTGTTGAAATTTAGAAACAATTCATGTTTTATTGATTCCTTTATGCACCCTTTTACAGATAAGTTTCAATCGATTTCGACAATTCCTTTAATACTCAATTTGCATTCCTTCAAGTTCTCCCATATAAGTCAATATTTTTTACAAATACATTGGTTCTCTTATTGTGTTATCTTGCATTTATATTGTTCGCACTAATCTTTGTTATAGTTAGTCAACTTGCTTCGCTTCTTAGTACTACCTGAAGTAATGCATACCTCAACATTTTAAAACCTGGGGAACTTGGGATAAGTGTTGGTAGCTATGGATTATTAATTGAAATTGTATTCCTATTATATTGGCGGGTTGGGTAACGGGTCTAAACGGGTAAGAGGGTGTCTGCGATTACTTATTTAAGTTTGAACGTTTGGATTGTAGGACCACGTATTATATGGATCTCTAAGTAGCCTTTGATTATTTAGTGGATGACTTGAATAAATCCAAATCAATCCAAGTGAGAAACTCTTACACAACTGTTAGTGTTAACGCGGAAAATTAACAAGAACAATGAAGAACACAGAGTTATCACTAACTTCGTATATTTGATTAACTCACACAATTCGTACGTACATAATAATGATCTTTAGGGTTCCTTTTATACTTGAAGGAAACCCCAATTATAAAAACCATGTGAAAAGATATTTACGTATCTTCTATAAAGATACCTAACTCATACATATCCTTTCCTAACTTAATACTAACAAACTTTCCTAACTTTACTGACCCGACTTAACTATTAAGTCAACAAGAATTAACATAACTACCAGACTTAACTATTACAAACAGACTTAACTAACAACCAGACTTAACATCATAGCTACCAGACTTAACTTAAGTCTGTTATTCACTAAGTCTTCTTCGAACCTTGTGATAATTCCCAACAATCCTCCCCTAACTTGATCTTCATGTTCCATGAACTTCAAGTTCCTTTTGTGTAGGCTTTTGAGGATTAAACTTTGAACACTTGGAATTATCTTGATCTTCAAACCACTTTAAATCTGCAAATTTGATTTTTGATGCAGCAACCTGATCTTTTCACCATCTGATATGCCATCCACTTGATCTTTCCAGCAACCATGACATTTTGTACATCAATTCCTGTTAAGTTTCATATCTATTCTCATCACTTCCAGGCGTGTAAACTCCTGTGAGAGGTGAATCATTGAAAATTAATGGATTTGATGTCTCTTTACCAATAGCCATCACTACTGGAGTAGCCAAATGTTTTGGTGTGTAAGACCATGGTACATTGATAACCATATGATTTTTAGTAAATCATCAACTATCAACAGATTTGTGATGTCTTTACCAAAAGCTGTACCCTTTTGGACTAGCCAATTCTTTGATGGAAAGCACCTCATCATGGTGAATTGATTACCATTTATGGTTTTCCACAGCCTTTACCACAAGCCATAATCTTGTGGGCTAGTCAATTCTTCACAAACTCAGATATGGTGAGTTGAATACCATACAATTTTTGGCAAATTGTTAGCCATAAACGGATTTTAGCTATCTTTACCTGTAGCCGTTTGCTCAGGATTAGTCAGTCCTTGTGTGGATGAGACAAGGTGGACTGATAACCTTTTGTTGTGTTAGTGCTATGCACCTCCACCAAGTGAGAAGTTCCAATAGTCTCACTTATCAACTTGAAAATTCTTTCAAACACCCTTAAGCTACATCCTTCAAAGACTGCCTCTTTATCAAATCCAATAACATCTCATATCCTTCATCCTTCTTACCAGCATACAACTTTTTGCTCATCATTTCCTTGCAAACACTTGATGATAAAGGATATTCCACTTCTGCAAGCATATAAATATCAGCATTCTTTAATGAAACACAATGTACCTTGCAGGTATGAAAGTATCTCCAGCTGACAATATTTTGCTCTTCAGGAAGTTTCCACACTATATCTGACTCAGTTGGTGGCTCAAACATCACCTTCAAATTACCCCAAAAGACTCTTTCAAATTCATCTTCAGGTGGATGATCTCCATATTTAATGTTCACCAACTGATAAAGCTCTTGAAGATCCTCCCTATTCACATCATTTAGAATTCCAGCAAAATTCATATAAACAATGTCAGAATTATTCTCCCTTATAATCTGATATGCAGCTCTTTCACTAGTCATGATTAATTGATACTTGACTACTTTAGTTGGTTCCTTTGTGCTTTCAATAGTCCCCATGGTGGCTCCTTCAGATGAAGGTTCTTCCTCTAATTCCTCTTCTTCAATCACCTTCTTGTGTTTACCTTTTCTTGCCATACTTTTTCTTCTTGTAAACACTGTGACAGACTTCTTCACCTCTTCTTCTTTTCTTACTTCAGTTGAAGCCATTTCAACCTCAACCTCTGTTACTTTCTCAATCATCTTATCTGCTTTAATAACATGATCACTTTCTGTCACCTTTTTACTCTGAAAACAAAATCTTTGTACATCCTCATAATCAACAGCTTTATAACCTTGATCTCTTTCAAATGCATTGAGATATGCAATTTGAATCTCCTCATATGACTTTCCTTTCATCTTTTCCCAAGATAGATGCATTTGATTCTTTAGATACATTTTCATGTCATGCCTCTTTTCTGCCATAGTCATTTTCTTAGGAACTTTTGTTTTCTTCTGAGTTTGTCTAATCTTCTCCAAGAAACCACCTAAAGTATCATCAGAAGCTCTTGAATTTATAAACTCTGCTAATTGTTTGGATTTTTCTTCAGCAGTCAATCCTTCAACAGCTTTGATCTCCTCATACTTAGCTCTTACTTCATCATCAACATTTATCAGGTGTGTAAATGGATCATCAGACTCTTCAACCAATCTTCTTGCATAAAGTGCATCTTCCTTCTTTTGTTGTTCCTGTCTTTCTTTCTCAGCAAGATCTTGTGCTTTAATCCTCTCAATCTTAGCCAGGTTTGCTTGTTCTTCCCTTTCAAGACTTTTCTTTTTCTTAGATTGAGGATTTTCAAAAACAATCTCCTTCCCTTTTCTCTTATTACCAGCAACAGCCTCAGAACTTTCTTCACCAGACTTATCCTAACCAGACTTAATTTCATTACCAGGCTCAATTTCATTACCAGACTTTTCACCAGACTTAGCATCAGACTTATCAACTCCTTCCTCAGCAGAATCCTTGTCATTTAGAATTAGTTTTCTTCCCTTTTTCTTCTCTTTGATATTGCCTAAGGATTGAGCCAATGTCTCTGCTACTTCCATTGCTTCTGGACTAAAATTTGTGCCTTTCTCTTGAACTGGTGTTTGAAATCTATGTTCTGCATCTAAAGTCCTCCCCTGTTTGGAAGAATTTTCAGCTTCTCCTTCTTGATCATCAAATTGAACACCCTTATCCTCCATAGCCTTTTCCAGTTTCTTCACTTTCCTCACCAAAGTGATGACAGCTTCACTGAGTGCTTTGTTTGACTTCTCCAAAGTAGTCACCTTCTTAAGCAAAGTTGGAACTAATGTTTGAAGTTCTTCCACAGACATTGAGGCACGTTCCTCCTCCTGTGCAGGACTTGGAACATGTGATGGAGGGGAATGTGGAATAGGTGTAGGTTGTCCCTCAGCAGATGAAGGACTGTGTTGTGGTGAAGGTGATGGTGTAGGAATGGGTGTGGGAGTTGGGGATCTTGGTTGTTCCTGATATTGCTCCTCATCAGATGACTCTTGTATATCCTCAGTTGTACCTGCATTGTTAGTACCAACAAGCATAGCAGGAAGTAAAGGCCTATGGGCCCCTTTGAAATTTCTCTTCATGTTAGCAAATAATTTTGATGTGAAAACCACACACTCATATGTTTGCACTTTGTTTGAAGTTTCAAAATTTAAAACCATTTGCAGAAACCTAGGATACATCAAAAACTTTGGCTTTTTAGCATTGGACTCCATGCCTTCAAAAATAAGTTTTGAAAAGTTAAATTTCCTTCCAAGTGATAGGCAAACCAATGCAGAAGCAATTTTGCTTCCAAATTGATCCCATCCACCACTTTTGGGACTTAGGCATTGGAGCAGGTGATGAACTAAAAACCTCCAATGTGGTGTGAAATAGTTTTTCCAAAAAGTAAAAGAACCATCAGTGGGATAACCGATGTTTTGCATTCCCTCTAAAATTTCCTCACGTGGCAAAGTAAATTCCCCTGAGGCATCATCCAATTGGAGACTACTCCTAATGGAAGCTTCAGTAACAGTAAAAACACTAGTATCTATTTTAGCCCTTAAACATGGTGTCCCATCATCAAGAGTCTCAGAGGTAACCGACCTCCAGAACTGCTTGACAAGGGACACATAAATAGTGGGATTATGAAGTAAAGCATACCGAATATGTAAGCCACGCATAAAATCCACAATTTGTTCGAAGCCCTCACTTTGAGTTGGTTTCTTCAAGAAGCCAACCTGATTGTGCTTGTCAATAAACTTTAGAGAAGCCATCGATAAGCAAATGATTTGAGTCTGGTTGAGAATTTGTTAGGGTTTGGCGTATAAAAACAGAGTAGTTAGCCGAAAATAACGATGTTCAAATTTAGAAGTAAATAAAGATAAAAGTGAAAAAGATTTGTCAATTTTATCCTTATATACCTCTTATTCTCGAAAATTCTTAACGGTAATATTTTTATATAAAAACACGTTATTTTGACTGACCAGACCTAACGGTAATATTTTAATTACCAGATACACTACCAGACTTAAAGTTGGTCAACCCGACTTAATCATCCACTTACCAGACTTAACCAAGAAAGTTGACTTACACATTGATTTAGCAATCGCCAGACTTCACATCATCACCAATCCAAGTTTTTCTGCAAATGTTAGATCCAACAGCCAGAAAAAGAGACAAAGCAAGCAAAATTGCAAGTAAATGCAATTAGAAAAACTACCAGATTTAAAAATTAAAGCTACCCGACTTTAATAAACTGTACATTTAACCTCCCCTTAAATGTACATTACCTCCCCTTAATTGCATATTCCTTTTATTATTATTATTTTTTATCACTTAAAATTAACAACGATACTTAATCTTTTTTTTTTTTTTTTTTTTTTTTTTTTTTTTTTTTATATATTTTAAATAAAACTTTGGTCAACTTTCCAAAAGTACCATAATTAACTCAATGCCTGCAAGGAGTTAAGTCATACACCAACCGAGCATTTAAGAGCCTTAAACCTTGATATTCTCTATAAAAGGCCCCTTATAGTCAACACCAAATCATCTTATATCAAAGAGAAAACTTGTTCAACACAATGGATTCTACCCCATCAAACATCTTGGAGATTTCATCCGACTCGTCTTCTGAGTCATCTGATGGAGGATGGGAAGGCTATTTTCCACCTGGCTACACCTCACGCCTAAGAAACAAGATATCAAAGAAGACAATGCTTAAACGTTGGCTAGCTTCTTATGATCTTACTGCAAAAGAACTAGAGATTGAAGCAGCAGAGGCTTCAAAAAATGTGTCTTCTAAGAACAGCATTGTGTTGTCTCATCCAAAACCAAACAAGCAGGTTCTAGGACTCTTAAGCCCAAAGGTGAGAGATCTACTTGGGGAGAAAGGGAACAAGAAAACCATGCCTGACTTGAAGGACAAGGGAAAAAAAGGAAGAAGTAGGTGTTGGCGTTTGGCTTGTTTATGTTTAGGCCACTACTAGAAAAACAGCTATTCTTGACTCCAAATGCGAGTCAAGAAGAGGCCTTATGACTCGCAAATGCGAGTCAAGGATGGACCCGTCATAAAGCTTTATGACTCGCATTTGTGCGTCATCCCTCTATAACGCGCACTTATGACCCACGTTTTATGACTCTCTTTTTTGCGAGTCATAACCTAATTTTTTTTTTTTAAATTAATTTTTTTCAGTTCCTAATTATGACCCACGTTTTATGACTCTTTTTTGCGAGTCATAACCTAATTTTTTTCAATTCCTAATTTTCTATTAAATGACAATTAAAAACCTGATAATACAAAATTAAAAACACAAATATCAAAATAACGCATTTCATATATATATATCAAAACAATGAGGTTAATTCAAGTACTAATTCACGATAAGTCACAAGTTAATTAATGACAAAAATTGCATATCGATAGTAATTCACAAGTTAGTTTGACAGCTTCCACATCGACCACTGAGTATACAACAAGACTACCCGAGTCATCCGTGCAGCTCTCCTAGGTGCAGGGCAAAATCATGTCTTTTCAAGGCCTGTAAAAAGCACTAAGGAAAAATGCTAAAAATAAAGGAAAATGGGGAAACTGAAACTAAGCTGGCCAATATTAAAATTCCAAAAGAACAGCTTATGAAGGCTTATAGTGGCTTAATTAAAATTGAACAAAGGTCCCCTAAAAACCACAAAAACTGAAAACATAGGCTGCAAATCTGAGTTTGACTGATTTAAGGGGGAAACTTATATTGAGGCCTATGGAAATCTATTGCAACCTGAAAATGGGAATGTTAGAACCTGAAAAAGTGCAAAATAGCTCCAAATAAGCCAGAGCTTATGGGAGCTTGTCTGTGGCAGTTCAGAAGCTAATTCCTGCAATATCCAAGCTCAGACCTGCAATAAGCTCAAAACAAGAAAAATAAAACTGGAAACAGCTTAATTAGGCTGTGATAAGCTAAATCAAAACTGGTTATCTTGCAAATGAACAGTGTACACTCCTCTTGACCCAGTTTGACCCAGAACCAAACAGCCCTTTATATAGGCTGTTATGCTATAAAAACTGGAAAACACTGAATTAACTTGAACTTTTGACTTTTTAAGGCTAAAATAACTTAAATAAGCTGAGAAAAACGTAAAGTCTCAAACCTGATCCCATATATGAACCATACCTGATCCCATTCAGAAGGTTGTAAATCATCTCATGGTTTTGTAATGTGCCATGGTGTGATATCAGAGTCCAAATAGACAGCCAGCTTTTCAAGTTCAACAGACTGAAAATGGGTCAATTTGGGCTGGGTTTTATCTCAACAAGGTAAAAAAGCATGTTGAAAAACAAAAGACAAGATGAGCTCATTTGGCAGCGGCGGATTTGATGTGTAACTCCTCGTATTTAACTACAACGATGGATTTGATGTGTAACTCCTCGTCTTTAACTATTCTTTTCATTTCCTTTTTCTAGCACAAATGATGATAATATTAACAGTTTACAGCAGTAACATCTCTCCGTAATCACAGGACTTGACTATAAATGTATGAAAACTTTGAAATAGAAAACAGACCAAGTTTTTAGCGTATATTGTGTTTACCTTCAAGCCTATTGAATGCCACTTTATTACCGCTGCTTCCACCTGTAACAGAAGTAAATTCAGTCTAATTGGTTTGTGAATTAGATAGCATTAGCTAACCAACATCCAGTGTGTGTATCAAATTGTATGCATTCAAGTTGCCAGAAATATACTGACCTGAACCATGATAAACGTATCCAATTATCAGAAAAGCTCCCTGAAAGTTTCCACCGAAAGGATGTTCACACTCAGTTATAGAATAAATCATGAATCTTTTGATGTTTAAAATAAAACAAAAAGATAATATAATATTAGCCATATGCAGTGATGCAAAGCTTGCATCACATGACAAATGCCCATTAAAGTATCTCTAGCACAAAAGGCTTTAGATGGTTTACCACTAGTACAAGCACAATGGATAACAACGGTGATGGGCGTGATTTTGGATTCAAGGATCCCATAAAGGGAAGGCCAGCACCATCTCCCAGTCGCCGAGATAAACTAGCTGGTCTCCTTGACATAGTTATATGTTTCGATTTACCTGCAGGACCAAATTATAGTTACAGGAAATGATAAATAACAAAATTTCATGCCAACAAGCTTACTTATTTGAAGCATTTAACCCAAATCCACCAAACTTAACTAGTATATACTATTTATATTCATCAAAAAAATTAAAACTTCACCGTCGAGTCGATTAAGCGTAATCTTACAATTCGGGGTTGCTATAAAATAAACCTATCTAAAGTGGCGTCCTCTCCATGAGATTAAAACGCAGAGGAATTTAAACAAACACTTAATAGGCAAAACAAAAAACGAAAATACAAGCTTAAACACATGAGAACGCGAAGATATATTCGCGAAGAAAACTAACCGGATTGACAAGTACGACGGAGTGCGGTGGCAGTACAGTGTAGGCAGGGTGTTGGTGCGGTGGTGGTACGGTGACGATGCGGTGGTGGTACGGTGTTTGTGTGGCGATGGCATCATTTGGGGAAGATGAATGAAATTAGTGTAAGATTCCACGAAAATCCCTCGTAATAATCCTCAATGATTTAAGATAATCTCAACGTACCGTTTAACAAAACCCATTTTTACGGGGAAATTTAAAATTTTTCTTTTATTGATATCATTACCACATTACGTTTAACGACGTATATAAAATAACGACATGTACCTCGTGACTCAGTGATTCACAAAAACCCCATCTACACTAAATCTATACTACACAAATTACACGTTATAGTAAAAACTACTAAATCTATAACTTGATTACGATTATACAATAATCACATTTCTAATTCATCAACTACATTTAATTATATAACACAAATTTCATTACACACTAAATTTATTTAGCTACAAACCAAATGGACTTTTAAACCGGACCCTTGAATTAGTCAGGCCCATCTCCATTCAAACTCACACGCCACACAAGCCCAACTTCTAAAAACCAAACTCCTGTCTGAAAACTTAAGTGCATTCGACTAACATGTACTCTCCAAGATGGCTCGAATTCTCCCAATTATTAAACGCGACCCTCGAATATTTTTACACCTCCTCGATCACGACCCACTAAACTCTAGGTAAGCCAAACCCTGGACCTAGATGTCGAGTATTGCTATAATATCCAAGGTCACTTTGTTTGTCTCATTTTAACTCAATTCAACATAACAAAAACCATAAAACTCAACCATTTTTACATCCGATTTTTCCTACCAACTTCTAAGGCTTTTTCTAACATTCATCCACAAATGAAACTATAATGGAACAACAGAACATCTATGTGTCTCGCTAATTTCAATTGTGGAATTAGAATGAATAACAAACAAGCACAAGTATAATCCAACAACAAGAGACAAAACCCTACCAAACTTCCTAAAATATCTTGAGAATCAGTAAAACAAGCCTATGTGTCCCTCAAACTACAGTAACCATCAATCATTGATGGATTGAAGTCAAGAGTCAAGGAAAAACGTGTGCATTACTTCTCTATAAAATCCTACCTTTCTAGCTACTTTGCAACACATAACATTCACTCCTTTCACTCTCCCAAATGCACTTTACAAACCCAGAAATGCATATCACACTTTAGAAAAATAAACCGAGTAAGAACTAAACATTGTAAAACATGTATCAAGTTCACTAAAAAACCTACTGTCTTCTTTACCTTATGTTTCCTGTCGAACTACCCAACTTCTTTCACAACCCATTTCATCATCTCCCACTCACCCTCCATCATACACAACCCACCATGTTTGTACCACAACCATCTCACAAGACACCTTAAAAGTCCAGAAGCAGTTCTTGTCAATCGGGTTCAAGAAAACAAGTCGAAAGACATATCTCTAGTATATACTGCCTAGTCCTAGAACGAGTTGTGCTCCACTCGACTCCCACTGCTTTCTCCACCACCTTTCAAAGGTGTGGTAAGTCTTCTTGCCTCCTCTCCAATGCACATCTCACGTACACAAGTCACATGCATGTTTCGTTTTCACTCAAACGTATCACATATACACGTAGTTGAATACACCACATAGATTATTCGTTGTAACAAGGCCACGTTAACAGGATACAAAGATGTCACTCCATGTATCATTTCCTCATTTCATTCGACCACATATAGTGTCACGTAGTCACATTCATTAGTTCATGTCACCACGTAAGGTGACGAGCCTCCACCTTGGAAGGCTTAAAAGCCACCTCTCACACGACACTCACAGTTAAACCTTTCATTTCAATGCATTATGAAACTTGTGAAAACCCCCATCTCACACGTACACAGTATATGTAAAAGACACTTAGAAATATTTAAGAAATATTTGTATATTGAACAACCCAAGTCTCCTAGTAAATGAGCTAATAACAAACGAAATAGCTAAACAACCACGTCACTTCATTACACAACTTATTAAACAACACAACAAGCTTCACTTCTTAGTTTAACAACTCGTAATAATAATCATACTTCAACCTTTAAAATCACCAAAAGTATATCGACCACATATACGAACACAACTGCCTAACACTTAGAAAATATATACTAGTATTTTTCCAAGATAAACTATGCGACCCGGCTACAAAATATAATTATATTTTCGAAATTTTAAACATAACACTTAGATGTTTTCACATGAATCGAATAACCACCTAACAAACTACTTGTTTCGTATTTTAAGTTTGTCCTCATAAACTCATTTAGACAGTCAAAATCTTTCAAATTATACCGGTAACACTAGATCTAAATTTCATAAGTTTTCAGAAATAAATTAAAGATCGGTTGGGCTAGAAATCGAGCCCAATAAGCATTTGAGTATCAGCAGTCCAACAGACCAATATGATATATTTTCAGAATCACAAAAATAGCCCAAAACCAGGCCCAAAACAGTTTACACGCCCTCGCCTCTAAAATTCATAATGGGCCTTAGATTGATTCGTTAACTGGCCCAATAATACAAAAATAAGTTCTTTTCTGGAATAAGCACTTGAAATAAGTTAAAATGAACTTAATAAAGTTATAGAAATTTTCAGAATATTTTTCCCGTCATTTTTATGCAAAAAGGACTAAAAATGCAACGCGATCCAACCGGAAGGACCAAAACTGCCAAACCGTGAAACTCATGGACTGAAGCTGTGAAAACAGTTTATAAAGGACTTAAATTGACTTACCATTGAACTCCAAGCCTTATGTGGACATATGGACAAATATTGGACTATTATGGACTTCGGACTTAACCAAGGACTAACGACGTAACACCATCGCAGTTAGACTAAAAAGTATAAAATCTGAAAAGGACAAGGACCCATTTAATTTCACTTGACATTCTTATTTATTTTCTATTTTCACCCTTCATTTCATATGCATGTTTCATTTTAAGTTATGCATTATTTAAAGTTTCGCTATTAGAAATTTAGTAACTTCACTTGCATATTATTTTAGCATATTTTGAGAAAGTAATATTTTGGGTCGATTGAGATAAGAAGCAAGATAATATTATAGATATATCATTTTTTTAACTTGAGGCATTTTAGGCATATCACACACTCACATCACCGATCAAATCGTTATACGATTTCTCATTTCTACATTCGTTATTAGTAGTAAGTTAGACTCTTAGACTTCGCTTATACTCAGGTCTCGTATTGAAGAAGTTTTCGTGATCGTTTACTTGGTCTTATAATTTCGTCTTGTCAGATACGCTCCAGGTGAGTCGTGGCCCCTACTTTTCACACTTGTTTTTAATAACTCTTTTGGGGGAGATACATGCTTTAACTGTTTTATATTACTTGAAAACTCTCATGACTTACTCGAAATTATCAACTATGCTTTACCTATTTGAATCATACTTGAAAGGAATACATGCTCATTATAGGTGCAAATTGTCTGTTTAGCTTAAACACGGAACTTGAAACATAACATCTTCTAACTACTTGACGTAACATGATACTGAAACTCACTGTATGTATTCATATAACAAATGAATGAACTGTTAACTTTACTATGATATTCTACATTTTCTGGAGAGAATTGCCAAAAACCAGATTACGTATACTTGATGAACCCTGAGACCTATATTGCCTAAGTACCCCTTTATTGCCATAAAGTCCCTCGATCATGAGCCATTAATCACTGCGGTGAGCGCGAATATAGTGAACAGCTTCGAAACCTGTTGGAGGCTGACGTCCTACCCCACTAATACTTTGACGGAATGCCTTATGGTTAGTCGTATTAGTCGTGGTACACTATATTTGAGAAAAATAGGAATTGGCAAATCACCTATTCACATGAGGGCCATAAATCCCCCATCAGGTGACCCTGGTGGGACCCCGCCGTTTTACGGAAATTGTTAACGTTTTGCGTGTCATGAGACTTAAGGCAATATAACTTTATGAATATATGAATGTTTCATATATATCCTAGGATACAGCTGTATTTAGAAGACCATCACTTTACACTGATAGATTTCAGACTCTAAATTACTATTCCCACTATGTGATATGATTTTGAATCCTGTACTTGAACTTTAATTGTTATCATATGTGACTTAAATAAAAGGCAACCCAAAATGCTTGGTATATCATTACATTTAAAAGTTGACTCAACAGTCTATATCGAGCATATAACAACGTAGCTCATCTGCATTTATAACTGGAAACTTATGATTTTGGAGATCATACATGATTTACTTGTGGATTTTTATACAACACAACTTATTATTTAATTCATGAAGAATTATTATTTATTTCGACAATCACTATACACCTTTCGAAGAAAGTTATTTTCTATAAACTCCACGAACTCACCAACCATTGTGTTGACGTTTTAAGCATGTTTATCTCAGGTAATTTAAGGAGCAGGACAAGACACGGAGCGGGCATCTTATACTCTGATAAATAAACTGGTGTAAAATCAAATATGTCATTCTTCCCAAATTATCACATTTTCTCATGAGATTTTCAAATCGAATAATTCCCTTTTGTATCAAAAATATTCTTTGAATGACATATAACTTTCAAAACGCCCCTTCTGGGCCGTTATTTCTGAAATTTAAACCTCGATCCTCACCGTAACACCCTAATTACTTTTCCGCTACCACAAACCAAATTTGGGGGTGTTACAGTTTGGTATCAGAGCCTATGGTTATAGAGAATCAAACGTTTTAAAACAATGAACTATAACCACACTTTCAAAATAAATGATTTTACACCTTATCATTTTATGCCTTCCGTGTCTGCAGACTGTCGTGCTCAATACATTACCTATTAAGATTGTTTTGTACTAATCTTTACATGCTTGTTGTTTATTTTCACACATTACACACTATATTATTTCACACCCAACGTTATATATATATACTCACCAACTATTTCGAGTACCATACCAACCATCTTTAATTATCTTACTCGCATCTTTATCAATGCATGTGAAATAAATTTTTCTGTATTTCCGGAAAATCCGCGTATGGATTATTTTGTGAATTAGTACGAGTATTAAAAATCAGAAATTCTTAAGTAGGATGGTTTACAATGTCTCTATTTGAATAATTGAGATGTCTTTTATTTAAATAAAGAAATTGTAAAGCGCTGAACCATAAGTTTATATTTCCTTATTTACATTGTTTGGGACGCCTCTCTATGTAAATAACGAATTATAAATAAGTGGGCTTATTTATATCTGTAAAGGGCACTAGTATGAAACCGATAACCACAAAAATTCATCAAACGCACAGCACAACTCTCATTAGAAACCATAATTACTGATAATACTACCTCTTACTATTCTAGCCACTTGCATTAACTATTCTTCACACCAAGACAAACAAGATCTCCCATACCCTAAAAGCCGGGATTCAGCAACTTTCTCTACATACACCGAATCTTCATTCGAATATCTCTGTGTAAGAACCTGTTATCAACAAAACTCTTTTATTTAACGGGTAAGCTACCCGCACAGATTTTTGTAAAATATCTAAACCTAGCAGAGTAATGAGTTCTCTTCCAAGTTGTGTTCATAGCATAAACATCCAAACACCATATTATTCAAATAAACTTGACGGAAATACTTAAACATTACAAACGATACTGGATTAAAACATCACTTAAACATAAACCTAGACTTCAAAGGTAGTCCGGGTGATCCCAGGTTTGAGAGTTGTTGGAATAATAACCGTCATCATAAGGATCAAAGCTCGCCAATTTCTCTTCTTCCCATTGAGCTTCCAACCTGCTCAGCTCCCGCTCCATGAGAGGAGTCCAACCACCATCATCAACTGCCACATTCTCCTCGAAACTTGGCTGGAAATGATCCAGATGAGGCAAATGTTGTTGTTGCACAACCACCCTTGGTGTAGATGAACTTGATGCACCTTGTTGTAGTTGTGGTTGTTGTTGCTGTTGTAGTGGTGGATTTTGTTGCTGTTGTTGTTGTTGTTGTTGATGATGTTCAACCCTAGCAGCTTCAACATTCTCTTCCAAGCTCCAACGGACCTTGTTGGAAATCTGGTCATCTATTTGATGAACACAAGACCACAGCGATTCGATGACAGCAGCATCCTTACAAGATTCATCATACAAAAACGTGTCAATCACATACTTCCTACCATCTGAAATGTCTGTGCACATAGCATAGCTTTCTCTAAGTCGTCGTTTCAATTGTTTCGTAGCCTCAAACTGCAGAATGACCTTCACAATAGCATTTTGACGATCCACGTCACTACCCTCAGTTTCTGCTTTGATATACAGTTGAAATTGTTCAGCGGTATGTGGTAACTTACAAGCCATTGATTGTGTGTGTATGGATAACACAAGCATGCCAATGGTATTTATAAGGGTTTGAAAAATATTTTTCCATTATTCTAAGAAATATACCCGTTTGTATTCAAACGGTAAAAATTTGTGTCTATTAAAAACTAGCAACTAGTTCTAGGATACGTGGTAAAAATTCTGCTTTGATTTTCGCATTTCAACGCAAGAGGTAGGAACAAATCGCGTTAAACACGCCACACCATGATTTAAAAATCATGAACACGCCACATACAAATAACACTTTCTGTACGACTTGACTACTCATCCTCTAGGAAATTATGAACCTCCTAACGTCCTCTCAAAACTCTCAGGCATTATACGAGATTTCAATGATCTCGAAACTACCTAGTAACCATATATGCCATGGAACTTGTGTTCAACATCTCACATTCGCCAAACTAAGCCAAACTAAACTTATCCTTGAAACCTTTGTTCTCGACCCATTGCTAACAGCAATCCAACGCACCCTTGTTTATCATTAGGCCTTTATCATTGAAACTCGAACCCAACTCTAATTAAGCTTAAAGACTTAAGATTTAATTCTAATTTAATCGACTCATGCCCGTTTACTTTGGGTCATTCACTTAACAACCTATCGATATTTTCATACGTCTCAATTAGGCACTCACCAAGAAATCATGCGTAACAAATCTTTTCCAGTCACTCGATCATGTGATGACCAAAGTTATCATCAAAGCAGCCCGACTGTCATGTTTTCAAATGGCTTCAACAAAAATCATATATTGCCTAAATATTTTGTTTAATTTAAGTTCCCAACAACCTCAGCAAACTCAAACGAAACCCCGTTTAGTTATTTGGTCATATTCCATCCTTTGTGGACTCAACTACAACTAAAACAAACCAACTTTCGTGTTTCTCTTTTGTCCCCAAACAACGGTTAACAACCCTAAGAAACAAAATGATTTATTTAACCTACAACACATTTCATCTTATAGCATATTGATTTCCCTTCCTAGCTTCCATACTTCACTAACAACTTGGATACTTTGAAAAATAAATACAAACAAGCTATTAACGTAAGACACGGTTTTATATATAAAGCAAACCAGATTCTGTGTTATCACTTAAAACTTTATCTAACAAGTTTTTCTTTACAAAAGCTAAAGTTCAACAACTATCTTTACATTCACCAGGTTCTCATCCGAAACCCTCATTGTTAAAAATCTATTACTTACAAACTCCTTGTTTGACAGGTAGGTTACACCATAAATTTGTGATTTTCAAAAATTATGAATCATGTGTAATTTCAAAACGCGATAGAATAACAATTTTCATTCCAAAAACATAATCTCGAAACAAAATAACTTGTTCATACACCTCACTTTTAACCAACCCCAGTCAGATCTACATTTATCCCCCATCACTCTATTATATGAAGTCGAGAAAAACACAAAACTAGAAACTATAAGAATTCACAACAATCTATGGAAAACACAAATAACATGAATTTTATTTGAAACCATGAAAGTTAATACATAGCGAAATGATTAACATCGGAAGTGCTAACAGTACAATAAACACAATATAAGGCATACAATCTTCAATCAGTTGGCCCACCATAGAAACAAAAACCCCCACCAACCCAACGATAGCAAGAGCCACCATAGGATGAAGCACCTTGATTATTCTGCGCCATAAATATAACAAAATATTAAAAGCTATATCGAGACTTATAACTAAACATAAACAAGATTTTATTCCACATTCATTAAAGGTTACATCGACACACAACAAAACTACATTCTAACCACACTAGCCCGAGATCCTCACCCCAAAATCTTATCCACATTGATCGCTAAAATCGTGAGAGGTACGATGAACACCAAAGATGCGATGTAGTAGTCGGAGTTTTCATCAGGGAAGAAAGCCAAATAAGCGGCGACGAAAACAATGTATACGATGGCAAGGAAAATGACGATCGGCGGCATAGTAATTTCTTTTCGGAAGAGATGAAGATGAATGAAAAGGATGGGGCGGAAAGGTGAATAAGGAAAAAGGTGGATAGGATATTTATAGAAAAAGATAAATAGGGAATATAAGTGGAGAAAGTACCCGTTATTTTACTATTCACGATCATTAAATTTCAAACCACTACCATTAAAAATCCCCTAGTCTCGACCGTTAGAACACTAAACATTAAGTGTAAAATATTTCCTACTCTCGACCGCTATGTTCACTATTCGTAGCCTATAAATTCAATTGTTGACCAAACATTCGAATTTATTCCGTCTATTACAAATAAATTTAGTTGGAATCTCGCCTCTTTGATATTCAAATAAGAAATCTCTCGACAACCTTTTCCATAAATTCTCACCTCAGTACACCACACTTTTCAATACCTATCGCGGACTGAACTTCGGGACGAAGTTCAAAATTTAGGGGTAGATACTGTAATATTCCACAAAAATCCCTCGTAATAATCCTCAATGATTTAAGATAATCTCAACGTACCGTTTAACAAAACCCATTTTTACGGGGAAATTTAAAATTTTTCTTTTATTGATATCATTACCACATTACGTTTAACGACGTATATAAAATAACGACATGTACCTCGTGACTCAGTGATTCACAAAAACCCCATCTACACTAAATCTATACTACACAAATTACACGTTATAGTAAAAACTACTAAATCTATAACTTGATTACGATTATACAATAATCACATTTCTAATTCATCAACTACATTTAATTATATAACACAAATTTCATTACACACTAAATTTATTTAGCTACAAACCAAATGGACTTTTAAACCGGACCCTTGAATTAGTCAGGCCCATCTCCATTCAAACTCACACGCCACACAAGCCCAACTTCTAAAAACCAAACTCCTGTCTGAAAACTTAAGTGCATTCGACTAACATGTACTCTCCAAGATGGCTCGAATTCTCCCAATTATTAAACGCGACCCTCGAATATTTTTACACCTCCTCGATCACGACCCACTAAACTCTAGGTAAGCCAAACCCTGGACCTAGATGTCGAGTATTGCTATAATATCCAAGGTCACTTTGTTTGTCTCATTTTAACTCAATTCAACATAACAAAAACCATAAAACTCAACCATTTTTACATCCGATTTTTCCTACCAACTTCTAAGGCTTTTTCTAACATTCATCCACAAATGAAACTATAATGGAACAACAGAACATCTATGTGTCTCGCTAATTTCAATTGTGGAATTAGAATGAATAATAAACAAGCACAAGTATAATCCAACAACAAGAGACAAAACCCTACCAAACTTCCTAAAATATCTTGAGAATCAGTAAAACAAGCCTATGTGTCCCTCAAACTACAGTAACCATCAATCATGACGGCGTCAGGGATTGCCCTTGACGGCGTCATGGCTTAGCAAAAAAGGTGGATATGAAAATTACTCATGATAAGCAAGATAATTTTACAATGGAAAGTCTGACGGCGTCACCCTTTGAAGTGATCAAGGCCATCACGGTTTAACTTAAAGAGGGACGGCGTCAAGCCTTATTCTGACGGCGTCAAGCTTTGATAAGCCAGAGCGGATTTTGGAGGTCTAAAGAGGGACGGCGTCAAGAAGGCCATCTGGGAACCCTAGACACGGCGAGGTGACGGCGTCAAGTCCTATAACGTGACGTCGTCAGCCCTTAAACTCTATATATAGTTTTGCAATTTTTTGTCATTAGGGTGCAACTTTGTGAGGAGAAACCCTAAAGACGAATTTCTGCCATTTTTAAGGGTTTTCATACCCTTGGATCTCCATGTTTAATTGAAGATAAGTTATCATTTAATCAATCAATATGTCTATGTGTTGTTTGATTATATATTGTTCTTGTCTTTTAATTAACATGCTAGGCTAGATTTATCTTGTGTTTGCTTAGATCTAATGAAACCTAGCTACTGATTATTGGTTATTAGTGTGTTATTAGTTGTATTGGATGATTGTTTATCGATGTTAGGCTTAAGAAAACTGGCTAACTTCCTATTCGGTAACTTGCTTGAACGTCTTAAGAAACATAAACCAATGCGTACTAAGGTTTTTATGGTTGTATTTAATGCATGAGCGAATTCTAGTGATCCCATGTTAGGAGCTTCCTAGCCGGCTCGACATAGGAGTGAAGTAGGAGCTTGTAGAGTTGGGGAAGTACGTACGCCACCCCACGATTGGTATTAAGGAATACACCCGTCATCCACGCAATTAATACACACTAATCAACCGGTAAAAGATAGTTAGGGAGTAAGGAAATCTAAGTAAACACATTTCTCTCCACATAAGTTTCACAACTCTTTTCATTTTCAGTTATTTTATTTTATTTGCATTCGTAGTAATTTGGGTTAGTTGACTAGCAACTAATTCCGCCCACTCCTTCAAACCCGAGATTTTACTTGCTTTCATAAAAAAAATATAAAAATACAAAAAGAATCTTCCCTCCACCTTAGACCTACTAAAGTAGTTTTTCATACCTAACGAACACTATTCCCTGTGGAGAACGATCAATCCCCTGTACTTACCACTACACTATACTACATCGGTCAGGTACACTGCCTGGTGGGGTTGTAAGCCTCTTAAGATCCCTCGAGAGGTAAAACCTGTTGTAAGGTTGCAAAACCACGCATCAGTCTTTTACTTGATGGTTGGTTGGTTGAAGAGTATAGAGTACTTAGGGATTCGATGTTGGACGAAATATCTGCACCGCTCTTTGTCTCGCATTAGTACAAGGTTAAGTCACAAGTTCGGGTTATGTTACTTCAGTCTCAAGTTCATCATATTGGGTATTTCTCCATCAGTGGTCACGACGTCAAGCCGACAAAATGATAATGGGGTTGGTAACGAGTTAGATGAGAGAAGTAGTAAAGAGAGAGATTATGACGTCTTTACACATCAGTGCAGGCCTCGCTCTTCATCATAATGACGTCTGAATACCTCAGTTCAGGCCTCGATCTTCAACATTATGACGTCTGTACACATCAGTGCAGGCCTCGCTCTTCATCATTATGACGTCTGTACACATCAGTGCAGGCCTCGCTCTTCATTGACTATGACGTCTGTACACATCAGTTCAGGCCTCGTTCTTCAAAGAAAAGAAAAGTGTACGCTTGAGTGCACTTTATCTTCAAAAGAAGAGGAATCTTCTTATTTATGGCCATTCTCATCAACAAGTTTCATGCTCTTTCCGTGCTTATTCAGTCTTCAAGTGGATCGGCGCATATTGGAGTATATTTTTATTCACTTATTCAACCAAAAATTGCAGTTGACAGGCATATGCAATTTTTGAGGGGGGGAAAGGGTGAATATTAATCTACATGTTGATTGATGATTGAGAAATGGTCATACGACTCCTGAATACGTCAGTTCAGGAGTCGTGCAAACCATGGTTCTCCAACACTACATCTTTCTCCGTCTATCAAGGTGTTGAAGAACATGGTCATGGAATGCTAATCGACATCGTCTCACGGGCTGGTACAATCAGTAACAAAGGGTTTCTAGTCAATGCTTCATGTATACGTCATTAGGCTACATGTACACATCATGATGATGATTCCGATTAATCGTAACCATCAGGGGAGAGAAATGTGTACACCAAGGACGCACAACAGGTTCACGTGATCAGGCATAATCATTTATTCTGGTGTTGATAACCGCAGAGATGATCAGTGGTTCAACTTGTTACCTTGGTATTTACGTTTCACTGTTACGTCATGGGCTGATTAATCGTAACCATCAAGGGAGAGAGAATGTGTACATCAAGGACGCACAACAGGTTCACGTGATCAGGGCTTAATATCCAAGGATGGATACATACTATAGATGATCAGTGGTTCAACTTGTTACTTTGGTGTTATACTTAAGACTGAAGAAGGTCGAGTCGTCAGTCTACTCTTCATTCTCTGTTGGGTGTTATCATCTCATGTGTATGCTGCGGGCTGATGGGTTATATGTAAGGTTACTGGAAGGCATTTGGTGAGATGAAGATGATTGGTATTATGTTCCTCCACATTGGGCAATTTTGAAGAAGGTCGAGTCTACAGTCTTCTCTACATTCAAAAATGTTGAGTTCTTTTCTTACAACTTGATATTTAACTTAATCCCATGACAGTTCTTGTTTGATGAGTTGTGGAGTTAAGTTAGGTTCAAGTTGTTCTGTAGTTTAAGGTTAGGTCCAACTTGATTTTAACCTAATCTCATGACAGTTCTTGTTTGATGATTTGTGAGGTTAAGCTGAAATCAAGTTGTTACTGGGCTTAAATTTGTGTTTTAGCTTAACCTCATGACAGTTCTTGTTTGATGAGTTGTGGGGTTAAGCTAGATTTCAGTTGAGGCTTATCTTAAACTTTCGAAAAGAGGCCTAAGGTTTTTTACGGCTTTACTCAAGGTCGGAGTGTTAGAAGACTAAAGACGGCATGCATTTGGTTACCAAAAGACTTCTTCTTATTATGGGTGTTCATCCAAAGTCTTCTTCTTCTTCCTATTATGGGTGTTCATCAGGAAAGGTTGTCAGATTGTGGGAGAGCACTAATTCGAGGAGAGTGAAAAGCCATAATCAATCCCTGATTAAAAGTGCTCACATTGCTCTTCAGCAAGTCAAGTGATGAATGCGGAGAAGATTCAGAATGCTGAGGAGTAATGGTTTCTGGTTCGTATCCTTGTATATATTTTGCTTCTTACATTCTTTTTCATATCTTATACCTTTTTGTAAATAGATATATAGAAATCTTGCTAATTGTAAATAGAGAATCGTAAAATCAGAAAAACCATAAAAATTAAAAAATTAGAAAAGACCAAAAATAGTTTCACCTAGGCATGTCTTCTGTTTATCGATAACATTTACGGACTTAGAAATGTCATTCAATAATGGCACGGGTCTTTAAATGTAGCTCGAGCAGAAGTTAAAATGGATGGTTAAAACATGTCTATATGGCTTGCTATTACTTTAGATAGCAACCCGCGCTTCATTCTGGGGAAAACACGTCGCCAAAAAGACGGCTATTCCTCCAACTGGGTAATGTTCACTTGGGCATGGATTACTTTATATCCATGTTTCTTCGATCTGATATACGTTTCAGTGCATCATTTCTTGAAAAAGAAGAGAAATCTTCTTTGTATGCAAATAGTTTTCATTCTGTGATTCTTCTGAAAATTATTTGTAAGACACTTGGTGATTATGTGTTGCTTGAAATTCTTTTATACTTGGATTGTGCATAAAATTTGTCACTCAATCAACGACTACAAATATTTAACTAGAATATGGGTCATTGATTGAGGGGGAGAGTGAATTCAAATTTTATATCATCAAACGGACTTATTGGTTAAATCATACTTGTTAGAAATGGTTTTGTGGTTAATGGGGAATTAGTTGAAGAGGATCTTGCTAAAATTTTATATCAAATGGCCAAACGTGTTAGTTGCTAGAAAGTTTAGGACATTATGTGCAATTTGCTTATAGTTTCCTAGCTTTATGTATCTAGAAGGTTCATTTGTGTTACTTTGGTGTCCTCGTTTAATCCCCTAAATACTTTAAGACTCAAAACCTAAAAGAAGTAAGAAAACCAGTTGTGTTTGATGTTCTTGAATACTCCTATGACATTTGTATGATCTGAATGAATGAGTTTCAAATGTTGTTTGACTCTTGTTAGTCGATTGCTGCTTAATTGTTGTTGATATTGTGCATATGTTCTCAGGATTCGCTTAGGTATATTGCTATTATGTTAGAATCATGTTCCTAAGATCCTGAATTGAATATTGAAATCTGTGTGAATTGCCATGTTCATGATTGCTAATTGCTCTTCATGCTAGATAGTGGTTTGACGTATTTCCTGACTGTGGTTTGATTAAATGAATTTGGTATTATAATGTGGCAAGCTGCTGAAGGGTAGCTGTTAAGGAATAGTGTATCTGTATGTATGTATATCTGTGTTGATATTCTTATGCAGATTCCATTGCCAAAATGAATGTGCCAGTTCCCATTCTAACCATTTGATCAGACGATCAAACTCTATTGATTGGCTCGAAATTCACCTCAACAACAACGTCGGCAACAACAACAACAACAACAACACTTTCACCACCGCCACCACCATTCATCTATTTTGGTCTCGCCAAGTGGGGATCAACTACATTTGCGAAAGATTTGTTGGTGGATGGATGATTGATGTTGACCATTAACTCACTCAGAAAATCGGGTGATTAAATCGTTTGCACAAAAAGGTCAAAATCATATGTGTCATAATAATCAATTTGTGCAAAATAAGCAGTGAATCTCCCTCTTAGATTAAGGGGGAGCATAGTATGTTCCATCATCAGACTACATTAAATCGGACACATTTTCTCCCACATTTTCTAACTTATTTAAATCAATTGGGATCACAAATCTCAAAAGGTTTGAAATTTTTGATCGGGGGAGAGTGTAACACCCCAACCCGACAAGGGTAAAGATATCACAATAATGGATTCATATCAGATCAAAACAGAGCATACATCTACAGTAATACAAAGTCTCAAAGGATTACAATTGAAATACTGAATTCTACAAGGTTACAATGAAACTTTCAAAACTAATTCTAACATAATAACTTCAGTCCAACTCTAACCCAGAATAGCTACCAAGCCTTCTAAGTCCAGAGGTACACTCTCACTCATTCCCAGCTTCCTACTAAAACCTGCCGCAGGAAAAGAAATGCGGCTGAGCTACGAGAGCTCAGTGAACAGATATATAGATGACAGAAACAACAACAGATAACAATACAGAAACAAATCCGAAATACAGATTATACAGATACTGAATTAAAGTGAAAGAATAGGAAAGGAATAAGGGTAAAGGAAAAGAAATGAGAAAGGGATAATGCACAAACCAAGTTTAGGGAAGTACAGAAATCCATCACGAGCCCAGAGATAACAGATAATATCATAACAGAATAATCATATAATAATCCAGAGGGGATGCCTCTCAAATAACAGATAATATGAGGGGTGACCTCATGTATCAAATCGGAGTGATCAGCTCCCAGATAATGTGAAAGACGTGTATCGCACACACCATCAGTCACCAGATATAATAATAACATATAACATAAACATAAACAGATATTAGATAACAGATAACAGATAACAGAATCAGAACTAGGATGCATCCATGCGCCCCCTGTGGCCAGAAACTCCTCAGAACACACCAGATAAAATAAATCAGGGACGGGACAGGTCATCACTCTCCTGCCCTAGAGTCATGCCATCGGTGCATCAATGACATGGACATGAAACCCTCATGCCTAGTGATTGGCTCGGATATCAGACTGTGGTCAAGGTCAGATGTCATATAATAAACAGAGTCACATCTAAGGGTTCATGGCAGAAGGGTCATGTCAACAATTCAGATTAAAATAATAAGGTTTAAATCAGAGTTTATCAGATTAAGTTTAATATCAAAGCTTAAGTTCAGATTTAAAAGGTTTATTTCCAATAGTCCAAAATAGTATATCAAAGGTTAATAATTACAAGTTTATAGCAATAATCCATTTCAGAAGTTCCTGTCAAAAGTTCATTTAAATCAATCCTTTAAAAATAGTTTTCATTGAAATGATCTTTCAAAATAGTTTTCATAAAAATGGTCTTCCAAAACCTTTAGTAACTTCCATTTCAAGATAGATTTTCTTAAACAGTTTCATATGTAATTTAATAAAGGTTCAAAATCAATTAGGTTCAGATAAAGATTTAACAGGTTAAGGTTTACCAAAATCAAATCAGAATTTACAACAGATATATCAGGTTAAGGTTCAGAACAAGGTTCACAGATCAGATTCAATTAAGACTCACAAATTCAGGGTTCAGAACAAGAGATCAATCAGAGTTCAGGAAAAAGGTTCAGAATACAAGAATCATAGCAGAGGTTCAAACAAAAGGTTCAAGACAACAGATCACAACAAAGATTCACAACTGAAGGGAACATAGCAATGGTATGGGGAATCCTAATAAGGAAAACAAAATACTGAGAGAAAGGGAAAGAAACACCCTTACTGAATTAGGGCAGAATATCTGTACCTTATTAGCACAGCAGAAATCAAACAGACAAACACAGAAATCAGATGATCAAGACTTCTCCTTCTTCACACCTAAGGAAGAGGAAGACAGAATTACTAAAGTTCCTTATTCAGATTATTACTCTTTGTTTACCTCATCATTTTATGTACTTTCTATTTTTAGTAACTTTCCAGATTTAGTAAGTTCCCATAATTAGCAGGTTTCCAGAATTAACATATATTATCATTTCAGATTAGGTTTAACCCTTATTCAGAGATTATTATGGAATAACAGTATATTTTATCACGTTACAGAAGTTTAGGGTTTTAAATGACAATTATACAAAGTTTAGGGTTTTAAATGTAACTTCATAAATTTACAAGGTCATTAGTGAAAATACTTGAAGTTACAGAATTATATGCTCATTTTATTCAGAATTACATTTTATTCCCTTAAGTTTCACAATTTACAGATTACACCCCTTTAGTTACAGAATTTACAAAACCAACCTTATAATTACATATTTTACAATTTAAACCCTACAATATCCATAATTACCAACCAAACATATTATATATCAAATTTACAGAATATATCATCAGAATTCAGTACTTTACATATTAGACCCCTCAGAATTCAGAATTTACATATTTAGCCCTTTAAGTTTACAAAATATATATATTAAGTCATAATTACATAACAATTACATAATTAGCCCAAAAATCCTCAAAATTACACAACAACCTTTTTATATCAGTATTAACACAAAAAAACTTCAGAATTTCAGATTTACACTTTTGGTCCCTCACTTTTAATTAATTTCCAAACGAAACCCTAATTTCCCATTAATTCATTATTATGAAAAATTTACACTTAGGACCCCAAAGTTATATTTTTCCCACATTCTTACAGATGTATATGATCTTACAGAAATATCCCAGAAGTTTCAAAGTTGGCAAAACAGGTCCTTATACATTTTAGTTCAAATCGCCTAGACTTTTTATAACAATTACAAACCCTACTTTTCACCAATCATTGAACCATCATTAATTCATCATTAAAACACTTTAAATGATCAGATATGCATCCAAGAAATCAAACCCTAGAGGCCATGATTTTTATTTTATTTGTTTCTTTATTTTTCTAAAATCCGGTTTTTATCAATAATTAACCACGTAAATTTTAGGCCTCTAAAAATCAAAACCATATTTTTCCTAGATCATATAACTTATAAGGAACCCACGAAAAATAGTGAACATGCCCAGAAAATTTGTTTAACATATATTGCATATTTACGTATGTTTTAGGCACTAAAATTACAACGACTTGATTTAGGCCACCATAATTCGATCTATCATTTTTCCCAGGTCTAATACATCATAAGAGGTCTAAATAAAATAGCCATCATGCCCAGAAATTCGGATTTCATATATTTGCGATTTACGTGCTCTATAGCCATTATATTATCAAACGCATAGAATTAGCATGCATGGATCGATTTTGATATTTTATATGAGTTATATAACATCTAAATATCACTGGAAAAATGCCATATTAATTTTATCACGTTTGGTTAAGTTGCACGAATTATTACCTTGATTTAGTGTAAATCGACAAGAATTTAAGAACAAGAACAAACCAATGAGAAAACGCAGCAACTATCAATTTTCCTAGCTTCCTTGCACTCCCAATAACACCAGAAAAATGCTTGTCCAAGCCCAGAATTCGCAGAGAAGCTTTGGTCGATTTCTTTAGATCGCTAGGGTTTTTTGGATAATTGTCGGTATTGTTTTTGGAGAACAAAATAAAAGGGATTTGATTAAATATTTGGGAACCGACTTTAGGGGGGAACAAATCAGTATATTTTGGCCCATAATATCCAGAAAATATTGGGTTTGATTTTCTTAATATTTCCTTAATTTATTTAACATATAATCTAATTAAAAGAAATAAAACATAATGTTTATTTAACTTGTAATTTTCGGAATTAATTATATAAATGTGTAAGTTAATTTTTTTGAACATTTAAAATGATGAACATTGTCTCAGAAATTATTTTGTTTCAGATATAATTCGATTTCAGATGTTTTGGAATTATTTCGGAATCTTATAAGTTGTTTTATAAGGTTTTATATATATAATATAAGGTTTTATATTATCAGGGGTAATTTGGTAATTTTACGGGTTATCTGAATTTCAGGTATTACAACTTCTTCCCCACTAACAAAAAAATTTCGTCCTCGAAATTTGCATAAAGCAGAAGGAAAAGAGAGAGCAGAAACAAAACAAGACATACCAGATTAAAATGAGAATTGAGGTGAAACGAAACAGGAACACAACTGACGGTGAACAGACATATGAAAGATTTGTTTCTCATAACTCGAACTTGCAGATTCCAAAATGGTTTCAGGTCCTCAGAACAGACATAACATACTGAATCCAGATCAGAAGGATAACATACCAACGTAGTAGATGAAAATCAGATTCATAGGGTCTTGACGGATATGCCGTTCACAAAAATTGATTTGACAGATCAGATTAGAGCGTACAGAAATAGAATATCGATAACATCAATTGAAAGAAGTTTTATAACAAAACTGAAGATTATTATCAGAAGTTCAGAGGTCAGCAGAATGCGTGACGAGAATCCAGATGTATCAATTCGCATAATGGTGGAAGCAGATTGCGCGTATAGGTAGAATGAACTTAAAGTGTCACTAACGCAGACGATCTCAAACAATTATCAGAATTTCTAAAGCTTCTAAGGCACTTCTCAAAATATCCTATGCCCACAACAAGTGCACGTTATATGATGTTAGTATTATCACGTTGGCCAGACGTCATAATACTGGCATCATATAAATATGCCCTCATGATGGTCATACTTTATCTCAAGTCGTGAACAGAACAAACTTATCCTACTCCACCTAGTCTTCCTACGGTCTCAGAGGTCATCAGAATCCACTACCCTAACTAAGAGGAAAACGAATCACTCGAAAAGTTAACGGAAGTCTCAAAATGTCTATCAGAATCAGATCATCCATCATTCGTCAAATTTCAGATAACAAAACCATCATCCGACATACGCAGAATGAACACAGAGCGGAATTACTGATAAGGAACCTAAATCATTCAAAGGATTTATCATCAGATAACAGAAATTTAGATAGGTCAAGCAGAAATGAATCACGTCATCCATAGCTTCATCCGTTACAGAATTTATTCGCTTCAGAATTTTCTTCTATTCAAGGTCATGATCTCCGTTCTATCCTCAAGTCTGCTTCTACTCTCAATTCATCTTAGTACAACTAAAATGAATAGAGAAGTAAGACTGCGAGTCTTGGACAGGTCTACTAGTACAGTTCGGAATTCGCCAACTCAGATTGCCGTCGTCATCGGATGCCCGGTAGTGGTGTCTGCTACAATCTCTGAATGCCAATCAAATCTACTCTTCCAGAACAAAGGTCATTCCATTAAATACGAAGATGGTCTACATGTTTCCTCGTTCGACTCAGGCACAAACATGTTGTCATACTATGACAACTGTCCAGATACTCGTGAAAACATGATTCTTATTAGCCAATACTATTGGCATTATTTAAGACTCATAATGGTCACAAAGAGTACGAAAATAGTTTTCATAAATCTTTTCAGGGATATATTCATATAAAACTGAAATACTTTACGGAAGCTTCTCTCAGTTAGTCATCTCCCATCTCAGGAGCTCTTGTGGTTGCTTCTTCAGTCCTTCGAACATTAATTGAGGTTGTCTGATACGGAATTTACAAGGATAGAACATTTTAATCATTGATACTCGGAAATGAAAAGTGATTATGGTTAAAATAACGGTTAGGTTTACGATAGTTGGTATGCAGACGCAAAATTTTCTCTTTCTTCTTTATAAATTAATAGGGTATTTAAAGGGAACACTGAGGTGAAACAAAATCATATCTCATTAATTTCTTCAATCTCTCAACTTCTATAGCATCATGGGTCGTCAACCGAGATCGGTTCAGAATCATTTCTACCTCTCAAACGGAAGGAAAACTCAGGAGCTTCATCAGAAAATGCCAGAAAATTTGTACAACAAAACTTTCTAGGGGTGGATACTAATAGGTGTCAGGAGAATTTGACAATCAAATGAGATCGGGGTAAATCTTTCCATAACAGTGATAAGCTTAACAGATTTAAGCGGTTAGAGGTTATTATATCAAAAGTAGGGTGGAATAGATCGTTACATTTCAGATGCGGTAGTTTATGATAGCTGAAGAACCAGTCCAATCAATAATCAAAAGATCTCCAAAATTAAGTATATCAATAGTAAACAGATCCGCAGAACGTATATGGTCACTTAACCAGACGGATAGTTCATATGTCAGAGTCAAGTACATGGTTCAGTATAGTGTGGGGATAGGTACGCGAATAGTTCTAGGTGTTGGAGTTTTTGGTTTAGCTTTTTGACATAAGTGACAGGTAGGGTGTACATCATCGGTAATACGAACATCATATAATTGCAGAAGTGAGACTTATGAGATATCGGATATCAGCATCATATGCTCAGTTAACAATTCCATACAGAGACGGTATTTGCATCAAATCCTTCCAAAGAAAACTGATTGGCAAATAAGATTCATCATTCAGGGCAAATAAGATTCATCATTCAGGACAAATAAGATTCATCATTCAGGACAGAGTAGGATCAGAGGATACATTTATATCCAGCATGGGTCATGAATTATAGAATGTGTCCAACACTTTAAGGTTAAATGGTCTTCGGGATGGTCGGAGAGATATCAGACGGTTTATCCACAGATCAGAAATGAAGGTCAAAATCAGGTAGTGGCAGCAAAAGTTTAACAATCGGTAATCATGTCAGGGGTTCCAAAATTGTTTCAAACGCCAAAGGTGAGACATAGGAGGATAGTCGTCAATATTAGATGATCAAATCAATCAATCCTTATAAGGATAAAATCAAGGTTACTGTCAAAGAAAGACGGATCAACAAAGCAGATTTTACCGTTTAGAATGAGAGGGAAGACATCCGTGTATTCGTGGTTAAACACCACCAGGTTTCTCATGGGAACAGAGATGGTTAAGACGGAATCAAAATATTCATAGGTGATTATCAGAAGTAAGAAACAAATAACAGAATGTATCAAGTACATCATCGATATGGGGATTCTCAGAATGCCTGAAGAGGCATCAGAATGATTAACAGAAGGTTCAGAGGTCGGAATTGAAATCGGAAGTCAAGGATCAAATAATGTCAGATAATTATTACGCAATTCCAATGCTTCAGGTTTATTTAGGTTTCAATTCTTAGGTGGTGCAAGGCATAAGCTCTAAATTTCCATAGTCCTTAACCAAAACAAGGCACGAATCAGAGTGGTGCAGAAGCAAGATACTTAAGCAAATGTCTTATAGTCTACCCATTCCTCACTGGTCAGAATTTAAGTTCCTATAGGGAAATCCTAAAGCAAATTCTCAGAGGTTGTCCTACGAGCGCCTACAGTGGAAACTTAGTGGTCCAGACTTCACAGGTCAAGGGTAAATGTATTACGAGTCGCAACCTGTGATCTCTGATACCATAAATTGTAACACCCCAACCCGACAAGGGTAAAGATATCACAATAATGGATTCATATCAGATCAAAACAGAGCATACATCTACAGTAATACAAAGTCTCAAAGGATTACAATTGAAATACTGAATTCTACAAGGTTACAATGAAACTTTCAAAACTAATTCTAACATAATAACTTCAGTCCAACTCTAATCCAGAATAGCTACCAAGCCTTCTAAGTCCAGAGGTACACTCTCACTCATTCCCAGCTTCCTACTAAAACCTGCCGCAGGAAAAGAAATGCGGCTGAGCTACGAGAGCTCAGTGAACAGATATATAGATGACAGAAACAACAACAGATAACAATACAGAAACAAATCCGAAATACAGATTATACAGATACTGAATTAAAGTGAAAGAATAGGAAAGGAATAAGGGTAAAGGAAAAGAAATGAGAAAGGGATAATGCACAAACCAAGTTTAGGGAAGTACAGAAATCCATCACGAGCCCAGAGATAACAGATAATATCATAACAGAATAATCATATAATAATCCAGAGGGGATGCCTCTCAAATAACAGATAATATGAGGGGTGACCTCATGTATCAAATCGGAGTGATCAGCTCCCAGATAATGTGAAAGACGTGTATCGCACACACCATCAGTCACCAGATATAATAATAACATATAACATAAACATAAACAGATATTAGATAACAGATAACAGATAACAGAATCAGAACTAGGATGCATCCATGCGCCCCCTGTGGCCAGAAACTCCTCAGAACACACCAGATAAAATAAATCAGGGACGGGACAGGTCATCACTCTCCTGCCCTAGAGTCATGCCATCGGTGCATCAATGACATGGACATGAAACCCTCATGCCTAGTGATTGGCTCGGATATCAGACTGTGGTCAAGGTCAGATGTCATATAATAAACAGAGTCACATCTAAGGGTTCATGGCAGAAGGGTCATGTCAACAATTCAGATTAAAATAATAAGGTTTAAATCAGAGTTTATCAGATTAAGTTTAATATCAAAGCTTAAGTTCAGATTTAAAAGGTTTATTTCCAATAGTCCAAAATAGTATATCAAAGGTTAATAATTACAAGTTTATAGCAATAATCCATTTCAGAAGTTCCTGTCAAAAGTTCATTTAAATCAATCCTTTAAAAATAGTTTTCATTGAAATGATCTTTCAAAATAGTTTTCATAAAAATGGTCTTCCAAAACCTTTAGTAACTTCCATTTCAAGATAGCTTTTCTTAAACAGTTTCATATGTAATTTAATAAAGGTTCAAAATCAATTAGGTTCAGATAAAGATTTAACAGGTTAAGGTTTACCAAAATCAAATCAGAATTTACAACAGATATATCAGGTTAAGGTTCAGAACAAGGTTCACAGATCAGATTCAATTAAGACTCACAAATTCAGGGTTCAGAACAAGAGATCAATCAGAGTTCAGGAAAAAGGTTCAGAATACAAGAATCATAGCAGAGGTTCAAACAAAAGGTTCAAGACAACAGATCACAACAAAGATTCACAACTGAAGGGAACATAGCAATGGTATGGGGAATCCTAATAAGGAAAACAAAATACTGAGAGAAAGGGAAAGAAACACCCTTACTGAATTAGGGCAGAATATCTGTACCTTATTAGCACAGCAGAAATCAAACAGACAAACACAGAAATCAGATGATCAAGACTTCTCCTTCTTCACACCTAAGGAAGAGGAAGACAGAATTACTAAAGTTCCTTATTCAGATTATTACTCTTTGTTTACCTCATCATTTTATGTACTTTCTATTTTTAGTAACTTTCCAGATTTAGTAAGTTCCCATAATTAGCAGGTTTCCAGAATTAACATATATTATCATTTCAGATTAGGTTTAACCCTTATTCAGAGATTATTATGGAATAACAGTATATTTTATCACGTTACAGAAGTTTAGGGTTTTAAATGACAATTATACAAAGTTTAGGGTTTTAAATGTAACTTCATAAATTTACAAGGTCATTAGTGAAAATACTTGAAGTTACAGAATTATATGCTCATTTTATTCAGAATTACATTTTATTCCCTTAAGTTTCACAATTTACAGATTACACCCCTTTAGTTACAGAATTTACAAAACCAACCTTATAATTACATATTTTACAATTTAAACCCTACAATATCCATAATTACCAACCAAACATATTATATATCAAATTTACAGAATATATCATCAGAATTCAGTACTTTACATATTAGACCCCTCAGAATTCAGAATTTACATATTTAGCCCTTTATGTTTACAAAATATATATATTAAGTCATAATTACATAACAATTACATAATTAGCCCAAAAATCCTCAAAATTACACAACAACCTTTTTATATCAGTATTAACACAAAAAAAACTTCAGAATTTCAGATTTACACTTTTGGTCCCTCACTTTTAATTAATTTCCAAACGAAACCCTAATTTCCCATTAATTCATTATTATGAAAAATTTACACTTAGGACCCCAAAGTTATATTTTTTCCACATTCTTACAGATGTATATGATCTTACAGAAATATCCCAGAAGTTTCAAAGTTGGCAAAACAGGTCCTTATACATTTTAGTTCAAATCGCCTAGACTTTTTATAACAATTACAAACCCTACTTTTCACCAATCATTGAACCATCATTAATTCATCATTAAAACACTTTAAATGATCAGATATGCATCCAAGAAATCAAACCCTAGAGGCCATGATTTTTATTTTATTTGTTTCTTTATTTTTCTAAAATCCGGTTTTTATCAATAATTAACCACGTAAATTTTAGGCCTCTAAAAATCAAAACCATATTTTTCCCAGATCATATAACTTATAAGGAACCCACGAAAAATAGTGAACATGCCCAGAAAATTTGTTTAACATATATTGCATATTTACGTATGTTTTAGGCACTAAAATTACAACGACTTGATTTAGGCCACCATAATTCGATCTATCATTTTTCCCAGGTCTAATACATCATAAGAGGTCTAAATAAAATAGCCATCATGCCCAGAAATTCGGATTTCATATATTTGCGATTTACGTGCTCTATAGCCATTATATTATCAAACGCATAGAATTAGCATGCATGGATCGATTTTGATATTTTATATGAGTTATATAACATCTAAATATCACTGGAAAAATGCCATATTAATTTTATCACGTTTGGTTAAGTTGCACGAATTATTACCTTGATTTAGTGTAAATCGACAAGAATTTAAGAACAAGAACAAACCAATGAGAAAACGCAGCAACTATCAATTTTCCTAGCTTCCTTGCACTCCCAATAACACCAGAAAAATGCTTGTCCAAGCCCAGAATTCGCAGAGAAGCTTTGGTCAATTTCTTTAGATCGCTAGGGTTTTTTGGATAATTGTCGGTATTGTTTTTGGAGAACAAAATAAAAGGGATTTGATTAAATATTTGGGAACCGACTTTAGGGGGGAACAAATCAGTATATTTTGGCCCATAATATCCAGAAAATATTGGGTTTGATTTTCTTAATATTTCCTTAATTTATTTAACATATAATCTAATTAAAAGAAATAAAACATAATGTTTATTTAACTTGTAATTTTCGGAATTAATTATATAAATGTGTAAGTTAATTTTTTTGAACATTTAAAATGATGAACATTGTCTCAGAAATTATTTTGTTTCAGATATAATTCGATTTCAGATGTTTTGGAATTATTTCGGAATCTTATAAGTTGTTTTATAAGGTTTTATATATATAATATAAGGTTTTATATTATCAGGGGTAATTTGGTAATTTTACGGGTTATCTGAATTTCAGGTATTACAGAGAGAATGTGATTTAAATATAGAAACCTGATGAAAATGTGATGTTTTGGACTTAAATGTAAGCTCTCCCATATGTGCTAAACTCTTTCGTATATCGATGCACATATTGAGGGGGAGCGAATTGACAAAAAGGATTTGGCATGCATCTTATGTGAGCAAGGCTCAGACTTCACCAATGAATTGACGATAGCTAAAGTCAGTAGTCGAAAGGACATGTCCTGGATGGGTAATAATTTCAAGCCAGTTTATCTGGTGATGTAAGCGTGTCTCACAAAGGACGTGTTTGAGTAGAATGTACCGATTTCGAGCGATCTTCCTTGAATGTGATCTGGACGGGTAATAATTTCAAGCTAGTTTACTAGTGATGTAAGCGTGTCTCGCGATGATCATGTTCTTGGAAAATCAATCAATTCAAAAAGTGCGAGCTCTACCTAACATGTGCAAATTTATAAAACTATCACTCGAGCACATGTTGAGGGGGAGCATTTGAAAAATATAAAACTCTCAAGTGTTTGCAAAAATGTGTTTCAGAATCATGAACACTTTAAGAGATTTTTCAAGGATTTGGTTTGGCAATTGTGGAAGAACAACAAAGACCGACCATTGTATCTCATATATTGGAGTTATAAGGATGGTAAGGTTAGGCTCAAGTTCCCACGATCCCGCCAGAGCCGGAGGGATCTACCCAGGGACAATCCACTAGTTAGTGTAGAAGTCCTTAGGTATGATTAAAAAGGAGAAAAGTGGATAAGGGAAAAGTGCCGACTGAGATGGAGCTAGTACTGGAACAAACCCAACAAGGTTCTAGTAATGAAGTCTCGGTAAGCACTGAAGGGGTTGAAGAATGAAAAAGAATTGTAAAGATAAAGGGTGAAAAGAAAGAAACCCTCCTTACACTTTAGGCAGAAACCGGGTCAATACATATGCTGTCAGAATCACTTAGTTGATTGCTGACATTGAAGACAAAGTATCATGGACCCAGTGATACGCTGCACAACCCTCCCTAGCCACTCAAGGTCCCTCAAAGGATTCTTGTTTCAATTGTCACGGAGATCAATTCATTTCTATCGTCTCTCTCACTCCGAGTTAGATGATATTGAAAAGGTGGGTTCTCTCCAGCCTCCGCTCACTAAATCAAAACGCACTATTGAGTTTAGAGCCACGAGATGCATCATAAGATCTCTTAGGGACACGAATTACTTCTACACTGGTTGTTCAAACATTAAGGACACCAGTTGTAAACTTATGAGTCCTTCGCAGATCTTAGCAATCTGCCAGAACATTTATGAGAGAATTTACGAATGTAATTCTCAATGATTGAATGGAAATTCCTGCCAGGGTCAACATCAAGCAGCCCTGAAAGCAGGTCACTTCGGTAATTCTTTATGGATTACGCTTAGTGGTCACGGCGGTTTCAAACGGTCTACAGTCGTGGAGTGATCTCCAGCGACTCACCTAATCGTTGATGTGCTACGGTTCGATCTTAAAAAGCCCTCTGTGGGTTTTCGATTAGGAACGGTCTTGGTAAGGATTAGAGAGAGTTTTCACACTATGCTGTTAACAATCTCGATGTCCGAACCTGTAAGTACTGGTCGATTTGTTGCTAACTGTCGTATGTAGGAACTTCTGGCGATTGTAGCTGTGGAATGCTGTAGCTGGTTGCTGTTGTAGCTGGTTGCAGAAAAGATGCCAATCCTCTACCACATGTTCACACTACATCATCATCTTAAACAAAGAAGTCATGATCAATCTAAAAAGACCTGCAACACTCCTTCCGCAACTCTGAAGCTAAAGATCATGATCCAGAAAAGTGTGAGCATGTCGACACAACATACACAATCTATTACCACATGTTCACTCTACTCCATCATCATATTCAAAGAAGTCATGACAACCTAAAAGACCTTCAACACAGCTTCTGCAAACTCTGATGCTGAAAGTCATGACCCTGACTAGAGTGAGCATGTCGGCTCAAAGAATAACACATCACGTGGAGACATACTGCTGAAAGATGGCTTGAAGATACATGTTGGATGATAAATTCAAAGAATACTCAAAGATCATCCAAGATAGAAGAACAGTCATCAAAAGATCACTGCTAAAGGCACAAAGATACAAGATGTTGAAGAATCAAAGACTACGAGCTATGAAGTCAAGATCAAAAGATAAAATGCTAGAATTCAAGTTATTATTTCCGGGGTGACCTCCCTTAGGGGGAGATTGTTAGGAATATAAATATTCATATGAAGGTTCGGTCACCCCGAGTATCTATTTAGCATTTACATAGCTCGTAGGCTTATTTATATTAGCGTAGTATTAGCGTAGTAATATTAGTATTAGTATCAATAGTATTAGTCGTATTTATACTTGTGGAGTGGGTCGGGGCTTTCCCCTCTGTCAGCTCACTCCACAGCCCACTAGGGGCACTAATAGTAGTAAGTATATAAACCCTTCCCACACTTGGGAAGGGTGGAACTCTTGTCACATTTCACACACCAATCTAATAGATCAAGTTTTCCCTTTCAACTCTCTCTCTCTCTAGTTCTTGCATCTAACTCAAACATGGGTTTCTTGATCTTTCAAGATCCAAGACCACCCGAATAGATCCACACAATCAAAAAGGTTAGATCTTACATCCATGCTTATGACAATTGTAGCATTCAACTGTCCTTCTAGTGTACCCAACTAGAGACTTGTTATTGAACTTAATAGACCTCCCATACTGCTTTTGAAACCTTTTTACCCTCAGAGCAATCATGGCAATGTGCCATTTGATGTCCATCTCTTCTACCTCAGCATCATTTATCTGCTCAAAATCTTCACTGATAAAGCTCTCATCTTCTTGTTGATTGGCGAAGAATGAGTGAATCACCTCATCTGCAAAGCCTGTAGGAGCAGTTCTTTCCCTTGTAGAAGCTTCATAGACACCAGACTTAACACTGCCAGACTTAACCTTGTAAGTGCCGCCTTTGTTTTGAGACACAAAAGCAACATTTGAAGAACTAGGAGATGCCTGAGTGGTTTCATTGATGTCCCGTTCAAAAATCCTAAGATTGTTTGTACAGGTCATCTGGGGTCATTGAGTCAACTTCATCCTTCATCCTCATAGTCATTGACACATTTGCCCATTCTTGAGGTAGAGACCTAAGAAACTTGTGATTGGCATCCTCATCAGATACAGCAGCACCATGTGCCTCTAGTTGTGACAGAAGATGTTGAAATCTGTCATAACCCTTTTCCAATCCTTCAGCCTTAGACACACTGAATGTTTTAAATTGCTGTTTAAGAACAGCCTTCTGCATCTTTTTAGAGTTTGCATTCCCTCCAAAATGTTTCTTAATGGCCTCCCAAATCTCCTTGGCATCTATCATACCATGGAACCTTTGTAGATGCTCCTTTGGAATAGCCATAAGCAGCAAGGTTCTGGCCTTCTTCTCCTTTTCCACAGCCCGTATCTCTTCAGCAGTCAATGGTGGTAATATTCTAATCTGCCCATTTGTACCAACTGAAACCCTTTTCTTTGAATTTTCCTTCTGAATAACCTTCCAAACTTCACTGTCAATGTACTCCAAGTAATGTTCCATCTCTATGGCCCATATATCATATTCTTCTCTCTTCAGTATTGGAAGCTTAATGTTGGATATGGTGGTGGTTGTAGGGATGGTTGGTTGTGATTTAGAGGTACTGGTTTCAGGGTTTTCTTCTTCATGGTTTGATCTCTCATCCTCACTGTTATGGTTTGAAAATGTTTCAGTGTTGATAGGTTGCTCAAGGCAAGACATTGTGTAGGGTGAATTGATTGAGAATTTGTTTGTGGTATTGTATTCTTCGAATTTAGAGTCTCTCTAAAGGCTCTGATACCACTTGTAGGTCCACGTATTGTATGGATCTCTAAGTAGCCTTTGATTACTTAGTGGATGACTTGAATAAATCCAAATCAATCCAAGTGAGAAACTCTTACACAACTGTTAGTGTTAACGCGGAAAATTAACAAGAACAATGAAGAACACAGAGTTATCACTAACTTCGTATATTTTATTAACTCACACAATTCGTACGTACATAATAATGATCTTTAGGGTTCCTTTTATACTTGAAGGAAACCCTAATTACAAAAACCGTGTGAAAAGATATTTACGTATCTTCTATAAAGATACCTGATGAACTCAAATAAGTACATTTTATTACTATCATTTATCCTATTTATTTGACTTGTTTTATTATATTATCTGTGAGAATTGATACGTTAATGTTTACTTTTGTAATTCTCAGGTAAAAACAAGTATTATGTGAAACTTGGCGATTTTGGACTAATTATGGAGCAAAACAAGCAAGAAGTTAAGAGTCTACTGAAATGTACAAGATCAAGATCATTCTGCTCCAGATACGCCGCATCTTACTTATTACATACGGCGCATCACTATCAAGATTTCACAAGATATTATCCAAGACGGCAAAGGACATGAGTCGCATACAAGAATGGAGTTACGCCGCATCTTCTGGCGGTGTACGAATATTCCTGAATATATTAATCTTGGACCCCACGCGAAGTTAAGTCAATGCGCCGCATCTACTTATTCTATGCGCCGCATCTTACCCTCAGACAGAAACTATAAATACCCCAAGGTCAGACGAATTTCGGGAGGCTAATATACAAAGTACGAGAAGACAGAAACCCTAAGCCGAATTCAGACGAAATAGCAACACAAGACACACCTTGAACGAAGATACAAGAGCTGTAAGAAGGTCCTGCATGTATTCAATTCATTAAGTAGTTTTGTTTTATTGTATTAGTACACTTTAATTCATCAGGATTGATGGGCTTGTGTAATGTGACAACGGAAAGATTGCACTCCCCTTAAAATTGCTTTCCCATTAATTAAAGTTTATATGTTGATGTCTTTGGTGACTTTTATTAGTGCATTGATAACCTCTGTGTCTAGCTGAGCATTGATCGGGTCGCCATGCCTCTGTCCTCGCCTATTTATTTTATCGCCTATGCATTCTATCATCTGTAGAAAAGTAGAAAGAAAAGGTAAATAGGATAGTCATAAGTAATCATTAAGGGTTTACTCGCCGATAAGATTAGAGCCAACGAGAAAGGGATTAATCTCGGTGCGTTGCATCGAACTATACACTTCATATAAAACTAGAAATAAAACAAGTGACAAGCTACTTAACTATCAGGAAAGGTCTTCTTATTGTCTCAAGTATCTATCTGTGTACGTGTGTGCTATTCGCTGATTCGTGCTTATTAGTTTAGTTTATATTTAATCATAACCAAACCGTGCCAGTCTCTCAGGCTGAACCCCCTTGCGTTAGATTAGGTTGTATAGCTAACTTAAGATATTAAAATACTGATTAGGATAACTAGATAATACGTTCCACTCTTAGTGATTGACACTCTACTTACCATTATATTCATACTGACCGGGTACACTGCTCGTTAAAGTGTGTGTTATATTGATAAGTCGGCTAAATATAAATTTAAAACTTGAATACTGCTAAAACCACAACGACATACCGTGGGTATAAATTAGAGCACAACATACGCACACATCATCTATAAAGATACCTAACTCATACATATCCTTTCCTAACTTAATACTAACAAACTTTCCTAACTTTACTGACCCGACTTAACTATTAAGTCAACAAGACTTAACATAACTACCAGACTTAACTATTACAAACAGACTTAACTAACAACCAGACTTAATATCATAGCTACCAGACTTAACTTAAGTCTGTTCTTCACTAAGTCTTCTTCGAACCTTGTGATAATTACCAACATGGATTTTACTGCGAATCTGTTTATTATAGAGCAAATAAGCACTCAAGAATAAATAGATACCATATTATTTTTAAGCAGATAAGCAGTTTAAGATAAGATATCCCAAATAATCGCTAATTCATGTAACAGATCAATTTGCGGTAAGTGTTGGTAGCTATGGATTATTAATTTAAGTTGTATTGCTGTCATATTGGCCGGTTGGGTAATGGGTCTAAACGGGTAAGAGGGTGTATGCGATTACTTATTTAAGTTTGAGCGTTTGGATTTTACTGTGAATCTGTTTATTAGATCAAATAAGCACTCAAGAATAAGCAGGTACCATATTATTTTTTAAGCAGATAAGCAGTTTGAGATAAGATATCCCAAACACTTGCCAATTCATGTAATGGATAAGCTTGACGTGAACCACTTTTTGCCAAAAAATATAGGATTTCATATAAATAATCAGTTTGTCAAATGTTATTACAGAAGTTATATTGCTTTACCAATAAAATAATCTCTTTTATTAAAATATTTAGTGGCTCTATTTTGTCCCATGTAAATCGTTTTTTTTTTTTTTGCTTAATTTCCTAATTGTAGCAGTTTGAACTATAGGAAATTTTATATAACTTAATTTTACCCATTCGTCAAGAATAAAAAGTCATGGACGATTATGTTTCTTGAATTGTAGTTGGTTTCTTTAAGCCTGCTCGCGGGTTTGATGATACTACTACAAAGTGAGACTAGGATCACTCACAAGGCACAAGGCGTGACATGCCTGGCTGCCAAGTGGCATGTATGTGCAACAATCGATCTCTTTAAGACACTTGAAGGTGATAAAGTAATAAACAACAACTGACAATATTGTGAGTTCTTTGACTTTAAAAGGTACTGTTGAATACATTCTTTTATATGTTACAATAACAATACCCAACCCCGCCTGATCGAGGTATGGACATTCTTTTATACGTTATATGGTACAATTTATCAGGGGTATGCTATCTAAGCTGAAGTGAATTGTAGTTATATAAGCTATCGCGACTCTTTGGTGAAGGTTAATACTTGGATTTGCTAAAGCTTATGTGACTATGGTAAGACTTTCATGATCGTTTTCCCGCATAGCACTCACATAAGACTCGCAAATTTATGTTGCATTTGTATACATAGATTTTGCTCTTTTTTCTTTTAAAGAAAAAAAAAAACTAAATTAAATTATATTTAAGTTATGAATCATGCATAACTGCTATGTTTTTGGTTGGTTGATTTTGCTTTTGCAAGAGGTAACGGGGCAGTAATGTCTAAATACTAGAGAAAGGATGTGACCCATGTGATCGTTGAATCTGATTCAACTGGTGCAGAACACTAAAAGTTATCATTGCTATTTTGAATGGTAAATGGATTCTTACAACAGAATGTAAATTTTATGATTTTAAAGCTCATTGTTTTGCAGTTGATCTTCTGGGTTTATTGAATATAAATGTTTTGTTTTCAGGGCCCAAGCTTACACTAAAGTTGTGTTTTAGAAGTTTGTACAAGAACACTAAAACACGGAGATTTGTTAAATAAGGCTAAATTGATGTCTTTGTGATATTACTCCTCTTGAGCTTTTAGTCTTTTTAATATTGTTTACACTTTCTTTTAAAGCACATTAACTTTCATGATTTCATTAGCTTCTGAAATATTATATTGCCTACACAAGTCATAGCCAAATGGTAGTTTACTTACCATTAGGCATATCACAAATGAACAACTTTATAGCATTTTTTGATAGTTTTTTCTCAGTTGCCATCAGCGACCCACATTATATGTTAATATACGTTGAGCTGGATTGTAATCCAATTGAGTTACAATTTGAATATGGACATTGGTAACTACTTTAACCTCGGAACATAAAGGTATGTATGCGACAATAATGAACTCCATTAAACTAGGAAGATGAGGTGCTTATTTTGTATACGGCTATGGAGGTACAAGGAAGACCTTCCAATGGAAAACACACCTACTCGAATAAGAAAAAAGAGTGATATTGTGTTAAACGTTGCTTCCCGTGGCATCGCATCTTTGTTGATGTCGGGAGGTAGAACTGTACATTCCATATTTCATATTTCTATAAGCATTCATGTAACCTCTAAGTGCTCCATGAGTCCACAAAGTGTTCACGCAATGAACACGGATTGACTAAGTGTTTGATGTTGATTGCATACTTTTGCTCTGTAAGACTATTTACCAACTAGAGATGATGCATGCACATTTATTTTCTTAATAGTCAAACACCATGTTCTTTACGTATCATTGACGCAACATTTGTTATTTCCTTCTAAAATTAGTATAACCTATTTACGTTATTTGTTAATTATTAATTTATTTACACACGTAACTCCTTAATGTATCCTCAATGATTAAATGGGTAAAAAGCAAAAAAGCTTTGAAGGTTTCATTTATGATAAAGATGATAATATCTCGAAAAGTACTACAAACGTTGTTTATGAAGAAGTACTTTAAAGTCTATTATAAATTACATATACTCTTAACAACAAATTTATTTTTAAATGTGTCTACCAGTCGGACAAGACGATACATGCAAGTTTATTATTTTAATAGTTACAAACCAAATTGTTTATCTATCACTGACATATTACTTATAAGTCCCTTAAAAACATAATGGAACCTGTTTACGTTCGTTGTTTTTTATTCACACACATAACTCCTTAATCATTAGTTCCTTTCAAGATTCCCGTGATTCCACGGGTCTATAAGCTAAAGATCATGAGAATTGACGAAACACATTTTAGAAATAAGGTTATCATACCAAGGTTGAGAATTACTCCATCTGATAAAATTTTACCTCTAAAGATCGTGAGAACATAGTGTCCTGTGTCCGTGTCATTTTCTATGACAATAAACAAGAGCCAAGGGCAATCACTTTCAAAAGTTGGTTTGTACCTGCCAAGTCCTGTTTTCACATATAGACAACTATACGTGATTGTTTCACGCGTCAAAAGAAAAAGAGGCTTAAAGGTTGTCGTTTGTGATGCGGATGGTAATCTATAAAAAACTATTACAAATGTTGTGTACAACGAAGTACTTTAAGGTTTATGATCAAGGTTCAACGTATGACATGTTTTATGCCATTTTTTACATATCCAAACCTTTTGAATCACATAGATGATCCGTCATATTTTCAAGAAAAGGCCATTCTTGCTCCGACCAATGAAGTGGTCAACAATATAAATGATCATTTGCTTAAGACATTTCAGGTGAGGAAATGGTTTAACTTAGTTGCAATAGTATTGATAAAACTGATCATGGCACATCAATCGATGAATTTGTTTTCGCACCAAATTTTATTAATGGACTAAACTTCTCAGGTGTTCCAAACCATAGGTTTGTGTTAAAAGTTGGTGTCCCGATAATGTTGTTGAGGGACAATGGATTGTGTAACGGGACACGAATTCAAGTTGTTCGATTAACAAGGACTTCTATTCAAGCACAAATAAGTAATGAGACACATTTTGGAAATAAGGTTATCATACCACGGTTGAGAATTACTCCGTCGAATAAACGTTTACCTCTAAAGATCGTGAGGAAACAATATCCTGTGTTGGTGTCATTTGCCATGACAATAAACAAGAGCCAAGGAAAATCACTTTCAAAAGTGGGATTGTATCTGCCACGTCCTGTTTTCACACATGGACAGCTATACGTGGCTCTTTCACGTGTCAAAAGCGGTTGAATGTTGTTGTTTCAGATGCGGATGGTAACCTATCAAAAACTACCATAAATGTAGTATATAAAGAAGTTCTTCAATGTGTATGATCAACGGTCAATAGGTACGTATAGTATACATATGACATGTTTTATGCCATTTTTTGTATTTACACTTATTATAAATCCCAAACTTCTTTTACTTACATATTTTTTAAACTTATTAGGTGTTTACGTAATGGACCTTTTGTTGAAGTGTTAGAATGGTCACTACATACATTTGCTTTTGAAGACAAACATATTGGAGATCACGAGGCAATGAACGTTTATTACACAGATATTTACAAGCATTGTATTTTATAGCGTTTAGTCGTTTATAACATATCACGCTAAAATATTTACTATCAGTCACTTATAACTTATTATTCCGTTATAAGAAAATTTCATAGCATTTAGTCGTTTACGTTTATTGTTCTTTCTTACTTTATTCACATACTTACTTTTATTAATAAAAAACCCTCTAAAATCCCGCAGATTCCACGGGTCTATAAGCTAGTAAGTCACATAAACGGAGTTTTAACATAAGTACAATATAGTGAACATTTTTATATTTATTTAAAAATACCTATAAATAATTTATAAGACCCTCATCATCAATAATTATTTTTATTCATCGTTTCGATTTGTTTTTGTCTATAATTTTTTATATCGATTAATATTTTGTATAGATTTTTGTTGGATGAATAATTTGACTTTGTTTAGCAAACATTGTGTTGATATTGATATTGTTGTTTAAATTTAATTATTGTTTCATGTTGTAGACATTATACGCGTATAATAGCACGTAATAACACTTGATGAACTTAAAGACAAAGTTTAAAATAGTGCTTTTCTATATTTTTATTTAAACTTTAAATAAGAATTACATGAGTCATTGTTATATGTAAATATATTGTATTTACTTTCATATCACAGTAACTCGTGCTTTCATTTTAATATTTATATTCATGTTAATAACAATATCAACCATATTTAATATTTAAACCTGTGTACACACGAGTAGTTAAACTAATTAAGAAGAATAACATGAGTCGTTATTGAACACAAATAGTAAAAAAAATACCTTTCCGGATATCCTTGTTAAACTAATAAAGAATAATAACATGAATCGTTAGTATATGTACTATGTCGTGTATTCATTTACATATCACGCTAAATCATTTTTTCCTTTTGATATTTATAATCCCGTGAAACCGTGTGACAAATGGTAATTTTTCGTCCTATTATTTTAATAATAAAAATATTTATTTTATCAGAAAATGCACGTTATACATTTTCTGACAATTGAAATTTAAAAACGAGAGGTTATCTCGTTTTTCCTAAAAAATGACATCACACGCGTACCGCCACTCAGTTAATTATTGTTAAAGTTAAATAAATATCTTAATACATTCTATTACTTGGTGAACTACTCCAAAAATTTAAGTGATAACTTACTTTCACTTGTTGATTTTTTTATATACACTTAAACTATATATAATTATTTGGCTTACCTAATTATTAAACGATACATACTTTAAACACCAAATACTTATACCAACTACATTTACAAAATATTTACACTTTATCCTACCATTTAGAACCACCTTTTATTCCTCTACAACTTATTGCAAGCTAATTTAATACCCTAAATACTTGTACACAAATTTTCCCTTGCAAAACTTCACTGAAGACTTTCACTCTTGGTGTTCTTGATTTAAGATTAAGTTGTTTTTGGGTTACTTGGTTCTAAGTTGGTACTCTTGGGTAGTATATTGTGGTTTTGGTCTTGTTTCTTGCTCGACACCATCTCCTCAACTCCCCACTATAAGAGATCTTCTAATCCAATCTTATGTCTTCATGATATATGTTAATATGTGTAGTTGGAAACCAAAATGTGTTTCATGGAAATGTTTACACACGAAATGCTTATGTATATACACGCTCGTATATACTTGCTAACATACTTATAGGTTGGTTTTGTTGTCAAAACTTGTGTGGTGGTTTGCAAACTCAAGAATCATAATAAGCTACGACATATTTGATTTCTTCTCGACTTATATATAAGTTTAGAGCTTATATATATATATATATATATATATATATATATATACATTATTTCTTACTACAAAGTAACTAAAGGAAACATATAAGAAATGTAAGACTTAAGTATTGGCTTAATGGAAAAGTGCTTGTTCGAACATATTAGCTTATTCGTGGCCTATATAACTTATTTTCACAAGTACTTATTTACTAGGTTTTGAGCTTATTACTTATCGGGTTAAAAACGTGAACCCAACTCGAACCATAAAAGGGCCATAAGGCCTAACCCACAACACCTAGCTTATTAATAAGCTATCTTACGAAAAAGTGCTTATCGCGACTTAAGCAAGCTTTTGAAAACTCCACACGAAAATTGGTTAACTTACTTGGTCACGTTAGAAGTTTTTTGTTGTAAAAACTCACATAAGTCGCGCGACTTATGTGAGCTTATTTTGGTCTCCCTTGCGTTAACTTATTCTTATTCATAAGATTGAAAAACTTACTTGAATATTAGCTTACAACTCAGTTTTGAAATGGAAGTGAAACACATGCAAACGTAACTCAGTTTTCACTGAGTAATTTTATATACAAAATGGAAAGCAGTTAATAGACGTTAAATACAATTTAATTGTAAAATAAATCAAGAAAGAGCTCTTGGCTCACTGGTTGTGTCGCTTAGCTTACACACAAGCGACGACCCGAGTTCGAGTCTAGGTAGTGACACTTTGGGGTTTTGTTATTTTATTTTTTTTAACTCAAAACTGCTATATTTGTTGGACTGAAAGCAAAATATAATCAAAACGAGAGATTTCGAGTTCGAATCCCGTAGTGGACACTTTTGTTATATTTTTTTTATTTAACATTTTAACTATTATTTTTAGACCCAATCTAGTATATTTTTATAACTCCTAATAAAAATGCAAAAACTTATATTTTTCAACATATTTGCTTAATATTTTCGTCAAACTAAAATATTTAGTATTTATTACTAAAACCCGACTAAAAGACGAAAATAAAAAAAATGATAAGAAAATATTTATAACGAAAATTAATATAAATATTTTCTAACTTACCATCCACTAACTAAATATATATAAACACATTTATATATACACCGTATCACGTAACCGTTACTAATATAAATACTTAGCTTAAAATATTTATTATTATTTTACTAAACGTTTATTCTTCACAAACACTTTACTTGTGAATACTTTCCGTACTAAGTCTTTCGGTTACTCCCAAACCGAAAACTTATTCGTTATGAATACTTTTATATACTCTTATATATAATTGTACTTTTGTCCACTAGCCAATACTTACAAACACTTTGAAATGATTTAGACGAAAACTCTGCCACACAAGCAACATTAAACACAACCCCTTGTAAACACTTAAATTTATTTAAACACTTTGAGTCGTGAGTACACATAACTGTAAACTAAGAATTGCCATACTAATTTAGGTCGCGTGTCGGTGCCGCACACTTTTACTACTTGACTATTCATTTCAGAGGACTTATTTCTGAGGTGAGTTAGTAGCCCCACTTTTAACTCGTATTTGCTTTGCAAAGTTGGGGTGAGAAACATGCTTGTTTTTATGGACCATCTATACAATGCTTTTTTTTGAAAAACTATTACGTGTTAGCCTAAGTATTGTATCCCAAATTCATATGCCCATACTCATGTACCGTTAGTTCCCGCTGGGAAGCACGAGTGATATAAATAGATCGATTGAGGGTGACACCTCCATCCGTGTTGGAGAGCCAACTGTCCAGATAAGACAGACGGATGTATACCATGTCGAATTACAAGTGTCACGGGATAGAACACTTGCCGGGCCTTATTATTTTTACATGAACTCATTTTATGCACACTGTCGTAGCTTCGGTAACATGGAACTTAGCGCAACGTAGTAGACTTTTGTATAACATTATACTCATTATAATGTTAACTTGTAGACTTATTGGTCCAACTTTACTGCTTTACGTAAACCTATGAACTCTCCAGCTTTTGCTGACTTTTTAGCATGTTTTCTCAGGTGTTTAATTGTTTGATGTATGATGATGCAAGGCAGCGCTTGGCAGGGGCATAGGCACACTTTTGGAGTGTACACATAACACTAATGACCATTGTTTTTGTACTATGGGACAACTTAAAACTATTATGGGCCTTGTATTTCACATTTCATAATTATGTAAAACTTATGTTTTAATTAATGTAACTTTAAAACGGATTAGATAATCCGTTCTCTATTACTTGTGTTGTGATCCCAATAAGTAGCACCCCGATATCTCTTCCGCTGCATTCTGATTTGGGGGTGTTACAAACCGGTTCTCAAACATGTACGATACCGGTTTATCTCAACCGGCCACCAGAACCGGTACCAGTACTGCACATACTCTTGGCTCTGGGAATTTAGTCGCGAGAAAACCTAGTACTATCAAAATGGTGTCGGTTCGGTGCAATGCTCATCCCTAAAATCGAGCCATCTTATTGACTAATAAAAGGCATAACTGGCTTTCATTTAGTCAAACTGTTCTAAATTCCGTCCACTATAAAAACAAAGACGTCAATTTATTTTTTATTTTTTTTAAGTAAAGAAAATAAGAGGTAATTAATAAAACTTTAGTTGATGAATTTAATAAATTACATGGATTTAATTATAAACTTATCAATTTCCACTTTTTAATAGCTTTACAAAATAAACAATTATCCCCTTAAACTTTACACCCCTGCACTTTATACTTTAAAAAAAAACATATGAGTATAGATTAAATTAATGTGTATGCACGGAATTATAATATCAAATGATAGCACTAGTAATTTGTGTTATGTAAATGAATAATAATTTTTTTAATCCATGTTCAATAACGACTCATGTTATTTCTTTTTAAAAGTTTAACTTGTGCGCACAAGAGTTTGAAAATTAAATACGGCTAAAATTATTATCAACGGGGATATAAATATCAAAATTTAAACATAGGTTACTATGAAATGAAAATAACGACATCTAGAAAAGTTTTTTTTTCTCTTAAACTTTATCTTTTAACTTTATCAAGAACCATTATGTGCTTTTAAACACTCATATTATCATCAACATGATATTAATACTTAAATGTAAACAACAATATCCACCTCAGAGATATGGTAAGTGGTCACATGAGGTATAAGATTGGTGATGGCAAGAGCATCAATGTTTGGCATGATAAGTGGGACAATGGAATTTCTCTTTCTAGCAGAATTAGCAAAAAAGAGGTATTTTATGTAGGCTTTAAAGATACTGACTGTATTGTAGATATGATTAATGATCAGGGATGGAAATGGCCACAAAGCTGGTTGAGTAAGTATACTTGGTTGAGTAATATTGTTGTTCCTATACTTAGAAATCATCCTGATGAATATATTTGGATTGATAATGATGGCAATGAGAAAAAGTTTTCTACCAGTACAGTTTGGAAAGACATTAGAGGAAATTCTGATAAAGTTTGTTGGAAAGATCTTGTTTGGCATTCTAATTGCATTCCTAAACATAGTTTCATATTGTGGTTGGCTGTGAAGTCAAAACTGTGCACTCAAGACAAGTTGGAAAAATGGTATCCTAATAGAAGCTATGTCTGTAGTTTGTGCAATAAAGAAGCAGATTCTCATGATCACCTATTCTTCAAATGTGATTTTGCTAAGGGGATATGGGAGAAAGTATGTAGTCTTGCCAAAATAACACTTAAAGAAGCCAATTGGGAGAATACTGTGAAAGTGTTGAGTAAAGAGATAAATGGGAGGAGTGTTTGGGGTATTATAAGAAAGCTGAGTTTTGCTGCTACTGTGTACTATACTTGGCAAGAAAGGAATTGGAGAATATTCAATAACTGTAAAAGGAATGAGGAGAAGATTGTTGATATGATTTGTGAAGATTTGAGAGCCAAAATGGCCTCCATAACTGTTAAGCAGATTGCAAGTGTACTTAATGCTGAACAGCTGTGGAAAGTCAAATTCTTAAGGTAAAATTCATGTTTAATAAGAAGGAATGGGTGGCTGAAGGTTGTATTGATGTCAAGATGATTTAACTTATCTGTTGAGGATGATTGAATATGGAATGTACTGCTGATGCAGTCAATGGTATTTCTCTTTGGTGTTTCTCAGTGGTTATATGTCACAGTAATATACCACTGATACTATATTCAGACCATTACAATGGAGTGATACCTTGTATCTTGAAGTTCTAACTAGTATGGTTGTACCTATGGTAACCTCTTGATTGTTCAATTTGGCCTTGGGAGGGAATTGGACAGTCAAGCAAGGCTAAGTAGGAGGCCTAACTGGTATGAATGTACCATAAAGTAGGATCCCCATTGTGAAGGGTAAATGGTCTAGGAGGATGGTGTATGATGAGTGGAATAGAGAGGTGTGAAAGATGAACCTTCTTGGTCCTCTCAATACACCATCACAGGAGGAAATGGTTGGTCATCATGGAGGGAGAGTGTTCCCAAATAACTGAAGCCTTCCATTGAGAGGGAAATGTAGGTTGTTTGGCAGAGCCCCCCCATAGATGGGTTATGGTTCCTAGTGATGCCTCTATCCATTTCTACCTTGTCTATTGTGGTGGCAGGATGAGTGGCTTGGTAGAATGGATAAGTGGAAATGTAGCTAGATGGTATTTGGTGCTTAAAAGGTGAATTGGATAGCTGCAGAATGTCTACAACTGAAGATAGTTGTCTGCAAGCTGCTGTATGGCATTGGCTGTTAGGTTCTTTGTGTTTAGCAGTGTTTTGCCTTGTATTGACTAGGTAAGCTTCAGTTTTATTATGTCTCTGTTTGTATTTGGACCAAAAAGAGTTTAGGCATGTCTAAATCTCTATATCTTGGATGTATTTGTTTCATTGTGTTTAATAAAATATGTTCACCTTTGCACAACAAAAAAAAAACAATATCCACCTCAACACAATGTCAATTTAACACAGTTAAGTCATTTGTCCAACAAACGTCTATACAAAATATTAATTAATATTAACACATAGTGAAAATTTTATATAAAAACTCGTGCGTGCAAGAAAATTATAAATAGTAAACTTATAAAACATAAAGCAAAACCAGGTAAGCTCGTAAAGTAAACAAAAAAAAAGTAAAAAAAATTACTCAGGGGTATTCTAGTGACAAACAGGCTTATGATTATCACATTAAATTGTGATGGGTCATGAAAAACCCAAGAATACGTAAAACATGATTTGGACACAAATTAACTAAGTGTTAAACTTAAACCGAGAACAATTCAAGTCACTGAGAGAACAGCCTCTCAGTGAGTCATCTTCAAGTTGCTTAAGACGAATTCAAGAAGAAGGATTCACTTCTCAGGAAGGCGGTACTCCCTGAGTCGGACTTAAGCCAAAGAAGAAGATGATGGTTCAGTGAGTGTTAGACAAGAACTCACTGAACCCCAGTCTCCTCAACAACAAAGTGATTGAAGACTGAGGAACCAACGCCTGAAGAAAAGGCGGGAACAATAGGGAAAAGATCTGAGAAGATAATAGTGTCATCCCAACACTCTTCTCTTGTCAGATCCAACCCTCCCTATTACGGCTAAAAGTCATGGAGTGTCAGCCAACAACTCCCAAAGTCTTATTAGCCCTTTCCTATTGGTTCTTGGAAATGACAATTACTATTTGTAATTGTCAGACACGCAACCTCAACAACTTGTATTATATTTAATCACTTATACTTAGATTACTTGTGTATAAATAGATCAGATGGGAGAGAAGTTAATGTGTGCTTTGTATATTGAAAGTTTAGAACTTTTACAAAGGAACTTCTCTCCTACAAAAAGTATACAACTCACTGAGATTGCTCAGTGGGTATATTGTTACCACTCAAGCAAAACTTGAGTTTCGATAGGAGACACCCCATACCCTTGTCTATTCAATCCCAAGTGTTTGTTCCGCAAAACACTTGGGTATAGATTCTTGGAATTATTTCTAATAAGAATTTAAAAGTTGAAAAATATTGTTGTTTTTATATTCACGTTTTATAACTGTTAGAATTAATCTTAAACATTGTATTTGTCATAAACACAAATAGATTAACTTTCTAGTTAACTCTAATCGTGTAAAGGGAACAACAAGTGGTATCAGAGCCTCTGGTTTATAAAATCTTTTAAACTAACTAAGAGTGCTATAGGTTTTTAAAACCAAGATCCTACTATGGCTAATATCAATGTACCCCAGCTAGTCGACAAAAAGGGTGGCAGCTATTCCGCTGTTGCACCCAGACTTGAAGCTGGGAAATTTAGCAAATGGAAGAAGCGTATGATTTGCTATCTTACTGGTATGGAACCCTACTACATTACCTGTATCAGGGATGGTCCATTTGTCCCTAAGACAGGCGCAGGGCTAAATAAGCCTGAGGCCCAATGGACCATTGATGAGAGGAGGGTGGTCAATCAAGACCAACGCCTGAAAAGTATCCTTATATCATGTCTTCCTGACGATATAATGGAATCAGTCATCAATTGTCTAACAGCCAAGCAAACTTGGGATGACTTGGTAAACAGCTTTGAGGGTCCTTCAGATACCAAGGAAAATAGGGTCATGGACCTTAAACTTGAGTATAATACTTTCAGGGCAAAAGACTCTGAAAGTCTCTCACAGACCTACACCAGATACAAGACTCTGATAAATGAACTATCAAATGATGGTGTTGTATTATCCAAACATGAGACAAATGTTGGCTTTGTCAACAGTCTCCCTGAGAAGTGGCTCAACTTCTCACAAGGCCTGAGGAATGCTAACCACATTCAGAACCTTGATCTCCCTGAAATTTATGGGAAGTTTATCTATGAGGACAACTTGATCTCAAGGAGATACCCTGACTCAAAAACTCTTGAGTCCAAAAAGGCCTTAACCTCCACACCCATATCAACTGCTTTCTATTCTAATGGTGTTGTGCAGGATATTCAAGAGGATTCTGAAGAAGAAATTGATGAAAGAACTGGTGAGGAGTACCTGAACGACCTGAACTTGGAATTCCAAGAAAGGGCACTCCTTGCTAGTTCAAGACGTTTCATCAAAAGAAATCAGTCCAACTTTACAAAACCAAAAGCAAATGAGACCACTGAATGCTTTAAATGTGGTAAAAAGGGTCATTTTGCTAGGGACTGCTATTCTAAAACTATCTCAGAACCCTCTTACAAATTCTCAGGAACTAGCAAGTTTCAACCTAAAACGTTTCAGTCCACCCAACAATTTCAAAACAAGGGTCAAAAGGATTTTGAAACAAAATATAGGAATATCAAAGCTAAACTTGCACTTCTTGAAACTAACCCCATATTGCCTCAGGCTGCTCAAACACCTAAACCTATTCAGACAAAGAACAAGGTTTTAGTAGCTGAAGCATATGATTGGGATGATGAAGAGGTTTCCTCAGATGAGGAAATAAGAGTTAGTGCACTGATGACACTTTCTGAAGAGGATCAGGTGGCTGTGGGAAAAAGCCATGCTAGAAATGGAGAGTGGGTCAACATCACCATGAAGAAGGTAAATACTTTACTTTCTATGGATGATGATTCTGATTGGCAGTCTTACATGAATTATATTTGTGTTGATTTAAAGTTTGTTGAGGAACAAAGGCTTAACCTGTTTTCAAAATATAACAATATTGTGTCAGAATTAAACAAATGTAGAGATGAACTGCTTATACTTAAGCAAGCCAAACTAGAAACAATAACTCTACAAATTCAGAACACTGAGATTTTGAAACAAAACCAAGTCCTTCAAACTGAACTTAACAAAGAAAAGGCTATCATTCAAAGCTGGACCAAGAAGAACCCCAAGGTTTTTGACACTGTGGGATTAATCTCTCAGAAAACCATTGGTATTGACCCTCTTATGGTTGATCCAATTGTGTGTCAAAATGAAATAAACTTTGTTCCAGCTGGCATATCTTTTGAGCAAGAATTGCTTCCCAAGTCAAATGACTGGATTGTCAGGGACAACCCAGTCAGTAAGTTACCAAACTTTGAGACTGGAAAGATCTTGCTTCCTGAAAGTCAGGCTTTGAAAAATATGCTTGGACTCACTAAAAAACTCAGTAAGCTTGAACTCACTGAACCACTCACTAAGTCCTTGAATGAGTCTGAATCAGAATCATACCCTCCACTTCCTCCACTAAATACCCTTCAGGGTGCTGCACCTAACTTAGGCCTCCCACCTATGGTCTTCTCACCACACTCTCCAAAGGAGAGATCAGGAAGGGGAACAACCATCCTGAAGAGAGCAAACCTTGATGTCTCAGTAAATACTGATGACTCATCAACTTCAGTCCTTTCTGAAGTAACAACCCAAAGCCCTGACTCAAAATTTGATCAGTTGGCTGAAATGGTCAGGAAGCTAGGAGAGAAGATTGCATCTTCTGAGAAACCTTCTCAATCCAAGAAGGAACAAAAACCAACTTCCTCAAAGACCAAACCCAAACTCACAAAACCCCTGAAAAGATGTGAGCTATGCAACTATACAAATCATCTCACTGATGATTGCTATAGAGTCCTTTATTGCATGATTTGCAAAAAGGAAGATCACAGGACCTCTGATCATAAACAATGCTCAGTCATGTCAAACTTTTCAGGACTTAAGGCTCAGTGCCTAAACTACCCTTCTGATTCTAAGCAGAAACAGAAGCAAAAGGCCAAGCCTTTTCCACCCTGCCCTTTGTGTGGATTCAATGACCATCACCCTGAGGATTGTCAATATGACAAACACTGTGAATCTAGTGGAAGTTCAACTCAGAAATCCTCAGGAAAAGAGAAGGTCATTCAGTCAAGAAGAGGAATGAAACAATCCTCTCAGACTACTGAGGCTACCCCTGCAACCAAATGCAAAACATGTGGTAGCTCAGTCCACTCAACCTCTGACCATGAATCAATTAATACTTTCATAAAGACCTACAATACCAAACCCTCCATGAAATGGAGTCCTAGAAAGAACTGACCTAGTTTACTATTTGTGCAGAAGCATGCCAGGGATCCTGTTTGGCATCTAGACAGTGGATGTTCAAGGAGCATGACTGGTGTTAAGGAGTGTCTGCACAAATATGTGGAAGAACCAGGACCCAAAGTGATATTTGCTGACAATTCATCATGTCTCACTGAAGGTTATGGTTCAGTAAACTGCAATGGTATTGTCTTTACTAGGATAACATATGTAAATGGTCTTAAGTATAATTTGATCAGTGTCAGTCAACTATGTAATGCAAAATACATAGTTCAGTTTGATGATAAGCAAGGAACCATCTTCAATGCAAATAAGGAAATTGTCCTCATTGCACCAAGAAGACAAGATGTTTATGTATTAGACATGTCCAGTCTAACTCAGGATGGAACTTGTCTCTTTGCTAAGGCCACTGATACACTCAACTGGCTTTGGCATAAGAGACTCACCCACCTGAACTTTAAGAACATTAACAATCTTGTAAAACAAAACAAGGTCCTTGGCTTACCATCTCTTGTGTTTTCTAAGGATAAACCATGCTCAGCTTGTGAAAAAGGTAAACATCACAGAGCATCCTTTAAAACCAAAACCAACTTTTCCATCAGGAACTGCCTACATCTTCTCCATATGGATCTATTTGGACCTATCAGTCCAAGGTCTGTTAACCATGAGAAGTATACTCTAGTCATAGTGGATGAATACTCTAGATACACTTGGGTATTCTTCCTGATCAAAAAGAGTCAGGCAGCTGAAACAATCATGTCCTTTGTCAGGAACATTGAAAATCAAAATGACACTAAAGTCAAACAGATTAGAACTGACAATGGGACTGAGTTCAAAAATTATGAACTTGAATGTTTCTGTGATGAGAAAGGTATTTCCCAAAACTTTTCCTCTCCATACACACCTGAACAAAATGGTGTTGCTGAAAGGAAGAACAGAACACTCATTGAAGCTGCTAGGACAATGCTATGTGGATCAGTCCTTTCCAACCATTTTTGGACTGATGCAGTCAAAACTGCCTGTTATACACAAAACAGATCCATAATTGTCAAGAGACATGGGAAAACCCCATATGAGCTATTCAAAGGAAGAATCCCTGACATCAGCTACTTTCATGTCTTTGGGTGTCCTGTGTTCATTCATAATCACAAGGATCACTTAGGAAAATTTGATGCAAAAGCTGATGATGGATACTTCCTGGGATACTCACTTGTCTCAAAAGCCTTCAGAGTGTTCAACACAAGGAGACAGCAGACTGAGGAAACATTTCATGTTACCTTTGATGAGAGCACTGATGCAATCAGGTTCTCAACTGCCTCAGTAGAAGAGATAGGAATTGATAATTCTTCAAGATATCCTCCTGATGAATATCTGTCTGAAAACAATCCTTCTACTCAGTATCAAGATGATGCTAATCTCTCCTATTACATAATCCCCCACAACCTACCAAACCCAACCATCACTGAGTGTTGGTCCACAAATTGTATATGGATCACTAAGTAGTCTTGAATACCTAGTAGATGGTTAGGATAAATCCGAACCAATCTAAGTGAGAAACCCTAAGTGATTGTTATTGTTAATGCGGAATCTTAACAAGAACAAGTAAGAACACAAGCAGGGATATCACTAACTTCGTATATTGATATTCACTATAATGAATTCGTACAACTCACACACGAACTAACAATCTTTAGGGATCCTTTTATAACACAAGGAAACCCTAGCCAACACAGAAGATATACACAAATCTTCTATAAAGATACATACACGCATTGTATCTTTTCCTAACATAACTCTAACAGACTTTCCTAATTTCACGACCAGACTTAACTTTACAAGTCAACCAGACTTAAATATGCTACCAGACTTAACATTACATTACCAGACCTAATAACACAAACAGACCTAACTTAGATAAACTACCAGACCTAAGTTGTCTGTTCTTGATTCGTATCATAATTCCCAACAATCCTCCCCTAACTTGATCTTCATGCTCCATGAACTTCAAGTTCTTCTGATTAAGCCTTCTGAGGATTGAATCTTGAACACTTTGAACTGTATTTAGGTCTTGTTCCTTTCTAGCAGCTTGAATCTTGATAAGCTCTTCTGATATGGTCTTTGCAGCAACATTGACTATATGTACATCAATTCATATTAAGTTTCATATCTATTCTCATCACTTCCAGGTGTGTTAACTCCTGTGAGAGGTGAATCATTGAAATTTAATGGATTTGATGTCTCTTTACCAATAGCCATCACTACTGGAGTAGCCAATGTTTTGGTGTGTAAGACCATGGTACACTGATAACCATATGATTTTTAGCAAATCATCAGCTTATCAACGGATTTGTTAAGTCTTTACCAAAAGCCGTTTGCTTCTGGACTAGTCAATTCTTTGATGGAAAAGCACCTCATCATGGTGAATTGATTACCATTTATGGTTTTCCACAGCCTTTACCACAAGCCATAACCTTGTGGGCTAGCCAACTCTTCACTTATCTTAGATATGGTGAGTTGAATACCATACAATTTTTGGCAAATTGTCAGCCATAAACGGATTTGGTCAATCTTTACCTGCTAGCCGTTTGCTCAGGATTAGCCAGTCCTTGTGTTGATGAGACAAGGTGGACTGATAACCTTTTGATGTGTTAGTGCAAAGCACCTCCACCAAGTGAGAAATTCCAATAGTCTCACTCAACAACTTGTGAAAATTCTTTCAAACACCCTTAGGCTACATCCTTCAAAGACTGCTTCTTAATCAAATCCAATAACATCTCATATCCTTCATCCCTTTTACTAGCATACAACTTTTTGCTCATCATTTCCTTGCAAACACTTGATGATAAAGGATATTCCACCTCTGCAAGCATATAAATATCAACATTCTTTAATGAAACACAATGTACCTTGCAGGTATGAAAATATCTCCAGTTGACAATGTTTTGCTCTTCAGGAAGTTTCCACACTATATCAGACTCAGTTGGTGGCTCAAACATTACCTTCAAATTTCCCCAAAAGACTCTTTCAAATTCATCTTCAGGTGGATGATCTCCATATTTAATGTTCACCAACTGATAAAGTTCTTGAAGATCCTCCTTATTCACATCATTTAAAATTCCAGCAAAATTCATATAAACAATGTCAGAATTATCTTCCCTTATTATTTGATATGCAGCCCTCTCACCAGTCATGATAAGCTGATACTTGACAACCTTAGTAGGTTCCTTAGTGCTTTCAATAGTCCCCATTGTGGCTCCTTCAGATGAAGGTTCTTCATCTAATTCCTCTTCAACAACTACTTTCTTGGATTTACTCTTCCTTTCCAAACCTTTTCTTCTTTGAAACACAATAGGCTTAATTACTTCATCTTGCACTTCTTCTGTTGACTTACCAGCTTCAGGTTGTATATCAATCACTTTATCAGGTTCAATAACTAGTTCAGTCTCTTTAGCCTTTCTACCTTGAAAGCAATATTTCTGCACATCATCATAATCAGTAGCTTTGTAACCTTGATCTCTTTCAAATGCCTTGAGATATGCTACTTGTATTTCTTCATATGACTTCCTTTTCATCTGTTCCAAAGAAAGATGCATTTGATTCTTAAGATACATCTTCATATCATACTTCTTTTCTGCCATAGACATCTTCTTGGAAATCTTTGATTTCTTCTGAAGCTTGAACTTTTCTAAGAATCCACCCAATGTATCATCATTATTTCTTGCATTTATGAAGTCAACTAACTGTTTGGCTCGTTCATCAGCTGTTAAACCTTCAATAGTTAGCAGCTCTTCATACTTTGCTCTCACTTCATCATCAACATTGAGCAGCTTTGTAAAATCATCAGATTCCTCAGCCAATTGTCTTGCATAAACTGCATCTAGCATCTTTTGTCTTTCTTCATCAGCAATATCTTGTGCCATAATCCTTTCAATTTCAGCCTCAGATGCAAGTTCCTCTCTTGTTTTTCTTTTTGACTTCTTTGGCAATGAAGTTTCCTCCACGACCTGCTTTCCCTTTCTTAGTGCAGATTGTTGTTCTTCATTACCAGAACTAAGTTCATTACCAGACTTTTCTTCACCAGACTTTTCATCATATATAGTCCCAAACTTTTCAACCTCTTCCTCAATAGACAAAATTAACCTTCTTCTTTTCCTATCCTGTTTAATTTTGCCCATTGATTGAGCCAAAGTCTCTGCTACTTCCAGTGTCTCTGGACTAATTGTGGTGACATTATCTTGAACAAGTGGTTCTTGAACTGGTGTTTGAAGAATATTTTCCTGTTCTTGCTCCAAATTCCTCCCCTGTTTGGAAGAATTTTCAGCTTCATCTTCCTCATCATCAAAAGAAACACCCTTTTTCTTCATTGCTACTCCCATTTTCTTTACTTTCTTCACCAAAGTCACATAAGCTTTTCTGAGTGCCTCATTAGACTTTTCCAAAATACCAATCTTCTTTTGTAGTTGAGGAACAATGATAAGAAGATTTTCCACAGTTATGGGATCATGTTCCTCCTCCCTTTCAGGACTTGGAACATTTGGTTGTAGAGGTGAAGATTGTTGGATAGGTGTAGATGATCTTTCAACAGATGGTGAGGGACCTGGTTGAGGTGATGGAATTGGAGAAGACCTAGGTGTAGCAGACCTAGATGATGCTTGGTCTTGTGCTTCATCAGGGTCCACTTGTGCAGCTCCAGAAGTACCTGCATTGTTAGTACCAAGCATAGCAGCAAGCAAAGGTTTGTCTGTCCCTTGAAAACTCCTTTTTAGATTTGCAAAAAGTTTGGGAGTAAAGGCCACACTGATGTAAGGCACTTTATCCTTAGTTTCAAAATTCAAGATCATTTGCAAAAATCTTGGATACATTAAAAATTTTGGGTCCTTAGCATTTTTCACCATTCCTTCAAAAATTAATTTTGAAAAGTTAAATTTCCTTCCAAATGATAAACAGACCAATGCAGAAGCAATTCTGCTTCCAAATTGATCCCATCCACCACTCTTGGGACTTAAGCTCTAAAGTAAATGATGTACTAAAAACCTCCACTGAGGTGAAAAATGACTTTTCCAAAAGGTAAAACTTCCATCTGTGGGGTACCCAATGCTATTCAAACCCTCCAAAATATCCTCACTAGACAAATCAAATTCTCCTAAAGCATCATCCAATTGGAGACTGTCCCTAATCGAGGCTTCAGTAATGGTAAAACCATTTTTATCTATGATTGCCCTTAAACATGGTGTCCCATCATCAAGAGTCTCAGAGGTAACCGACCTCCAGAACTGCTTGACAAGGGACTGATAAATAGTAGGATTATGAGTTAATGAATAACAAATGTAAGAACCATTTAGGAAATCCACAATCTGCTCGAAACCTGCACTTTGATCTGGCTTCTTCAAGAAACCAACTTGATTATGCTTGTCCACAAACTTGAGATTAGCCATGAATGAGTTAAGGATTTAGGTCTGGTTGACAAGAAAGGTAGGGTTTTGAAAAATATTTGCGTAGAAACAGAGTCGTGAGAAATAAAGATGATTTAAATTTGGAAGCAAATAAAGAATAAAAGAAGATAAATAATATCAAATTTTAGTCTTATATACTTCATAAATATCTTGTTTTACCGAAAATAGTGCAACGGTAATATATTAGTAAAATCTTTATTTACTCTGACCAGATCTAACGGTCATAAAATTAACACTACCCGACCTAAAATGGTCAACCAGGCCGAATCATAAACTTACCAGACCTAACCAAGAGAGTGGACTTACACACTGAATATAGCGAATGCAAGGCTTTGCATCACCTCATTCCAATCTTTTCTGCAAGAATTAGTTGAAACAACAAGAAAGAGGAGACAAAAACCAATTTTTGCAAGACACATGAGCTACCAGATTTAACACTTAAGGTTACCCGATTTAAAAACATGTAAAACTTGTACATTTGCCTCCCATTAAATGTACATTACCTCCCCTTAAGTGTAAATCTCCCTTTTTTTTTTTTTTTTTTTTTTTTTTTTTTTTTTTTTATCACGAATAAATACTTAACCAAAATAAAGACGAAGGTCAACTTTCCAAAAAATACAATTAATAACTCTTTCCCTGCAAGTATTAACTCATACACCAACCAAGCATTAAAAGACATTAAACCTTGATTTTCCCTATAAAACCACCCATTGTTTTATCACAAAAACCATCACAAACCAAAAGAAAACCTTATAAGCATAATGGATCCATCCAACTTAGAAACCATAGAGATTTCATCCGATTCTTCTGATTCATCATCAGGAGGATGGGGTGGATACTTCCCACCAGGGTATTCATCAATCACAAGGAACAAGACATTGAGAGAATCAACTCTGAAACAATGGCTAGCTGCTTATGACCTTTCTGAAAAGGAACCAGACAATGAAGCACCAAAAACTTCAAGACCAATTCCCCCTTCTAAAGTAGATGATAAAAGTGCTGAAGAAGAAGACCCCTCCAAAGATGATGAAGAGACTTTTCCTTCGAAGATTGTGCCTTCCCTGAGAAGTGGTTCTGTGCCACGTCCCCCACCAAGCAGCTTGATTCTTGCACTTCCATGCCCAAAAGCATGGAATCAGTTTGGTGGCAGAGGAGCCAAGAAGACCATTCCTGACTTCATGGGTAAAGGGAAACAGAAAGTGTAGGTGGTGATGTTTAGCTGGTTTGTGTTAAAGCTTTTGTCTTATGAAGCATTGTAACTTGCATCCTAGAATGCAATTTCTTGTTAATAAATAAAAAGCTCTTTGGTTCTGATGTTTTAATTTTCCACATATGAATTACTTGCAATAGAAAAGAGCTAACAACTGCAAAACAAAGTTAAGCACAAAATACCAAAAACACACATACTATAGAAAGCAGAAAACCAATTAACTACTGAAAATAAGAATAACCAAGAAGAGTAGCAAGATAAAGAACAAACAAATATACAAACTATACAAAGTTAAGAAAGAAGATCAGTTTTTCTTAACAACCCAGGCCTGAGTGGGCTTGAGTCCTTTCTGTGGAGCAACATACTTATAGGTCTTGTATGAACTTGCTCCAGTGAAACCATGTTTGGACTTATAGGTAAATTCATTTTTAAATGGATTCCAAGCCCAGCACTCAGAGAAATTATCAGCAGAACCCCTACTTGAATATGTTTGTCTCCTTACAGGTGAATGAGCCTTATAAAAATTATTTCTTTGAAAATTTGCATTCACCTGAGGTTTTTGAAAAGGTTGCTTGGGTCTTACAAAACCAGTGTTCACATTAGGTCTCACAGAATTAACATAACCAGTATTCACTTTAGGCCTCATAAAGTTAACATTTTGCCTATTCAGATTAAAGTTTCTGTAGCCAGACCCAAAATTTGGTCTACCAGAATTAACAAAAGAGTTAGGTCTGGTAGTGTTATTTAGTTGTACAGGTCTGGGAACAAACTGGTTAGCATGATTAACTCTACTAGCATTATTCCAAACTGGTTTATTTGAACCATGAACCTTATTAACATTCATTCTCTTTTGCTCAGCCTCTCTTTTCATTCTCTTTTCATGGAAGTCACAATCTCTTATTAAATGACTCAAACTTCCACACACAAAGCATCTTTTAGGAGCATAAGTATAACTACTCCTACTTTCTCTGTGAGCACTATTGCTTCTAGGTGACTCATTCAATTTAACAGATTCCCTAGGAGTTTTTATGTGATTGACACAACTAGGTTTAACTGTCTCAGCCTTTTGTTCAGTCACTACAGGTTTAGTAACAACAGGTTCACACTTCTCAACAACCTTAGGTTCAGGATTCTCTTTTTCCTCATTATTTGACTCAGACTTAGAGTGATCAGAGGAACCATCAATAGATCCTTTAGAGTCATTGGATTGACAAGAAGAATATCTACTGGATTTGTCCTCTGAGGTGGTTGGTTCAGGTACTTGAGGACCTTTCTTACCATACACAAAGAGTGAATCATCCAACTCTTCCTTTTCAAGAGGAGTATAGTCATCACTCAAAGGTGGTGGTACTCCCTTAAAGTCACCAGTCTTAACAAACCTATTATACAAAGGCTTATCAGCATAGTCCTCTTCTCTATTCTTAAATATATCCCTACTCACATTTTTCTCATATCCTAAGCCACATTTTTTATTTGACTTTATTTGAGAATCCCAACACTTAAACAGGTTATTGTTTGAACTGTTCCATTGATCTACCCTTTTTCTCAGCTCATCCCTTTCCTTCTGAATTTTAAGTCCTAACTGTCTATATCTTTTAAGCTTTTCATCTTGTTCGTATATCTTATTAGCTTGAAAGTATAGTTTTTCATTTAAAGCAGCATGTTGGTTTTGAAGGGTGACCTTTTGTGCCTCTAAATTTTTTACAGCATTTTTATGTGCTAATAAATTTACTTCTAGATCACCTATTTGTTCTTGCTGCTCATCACACAAAGCCTTAACATGATTATATGAGTCAGTACATAATTTAGAGCATAATGATACCTCATTACCAATGGCCATGAGAGCATGATCAGACTCCTCATTTACTCTTGGATGCTCACCCCAATTGACTCCTCCAGCTTCCATTGTCAGCAGGCTCATCTGATTCTTTTCCATCTTCCCATCATCATCTCTTTTCTCATCAGCAGACTTCTTCTCTGGACAATCTCTTGAAAAATGCCCATGCTTGTGACAGTTGTAGCATTCAACAGTCCTCTTTGTGTATCCCACTGGTGATTTGTTGTTGAAGTTGATAGTCCTACCATATTGCTTCTGAAAGCGTTTGACCCTTAAAGCAACCATGGCAATGTGCCATTTTATGTCCATCTCCTCAAATTCAGCATCATTTATCTGTTCAAGGTCTTCACTAATAAAGTTTTCATCTTCCGTTTGATTGGCAAAGAAAGAATGTATCACCTCATCAGTAAAACTTGAAGCAGACCTTTCACTTGAAGGAGTTTCATAGTTACCAGACCTAACACCACCAGATCTAACCTTGTAAGTACTGCTTTTGTTTTGAGACACAAAAGCAACATTTGATGAACTGGTTGAAGCCTGAGTGTTGTTACTGATGTCCCTTTCAAACATCCTAAGATTATTGTATAAGTCATCAGGTGTCATAGAATCTACTTCCTCCTTAATCCTCATCGCCACAGATACATTGCCCCATTCTGATGGTAAAGATCTAAGGAATTTGTGATTTGCATCCTCATTTGAGACTGCTGCACCATGAACTTCCAGTTGTGCTAACAGATGTTGAAATCTGTCATAGCCCTTCTCCAAACCTTCAGTCTTTGAAACACTGAATGTTTCAAATTGCTGTTTAAGAACAGCCTTTTGCATCTTTTTGGAGTTAGCATTACCTCCAAATCGTTTCTTGATAGCTTCCCACATCTCCTTTGCATCAAGAATGCCATGAAACCTTTGTAGATGCTCCTTAGGAATAGCCATAAGAAGCAAGGTTCTGGCCTTCTTTTCCTTCTCCACAGCCCTAATCTCCTCAGCAGATACTGGTGGCATTATTCTGAGCTGCCCATCATTCCCTTGTGAAATTCTCTTCTTAGAATTTCCCTTTTGAATCACCTTCCATACATCGCTATCAATGTATTCCAGATAATGTTCCATCTCCATGGCCCATATATCATACTTTTCTCTCTTCAGTAATGGAAGTTTTATGTTTGAGATTGTGGTTGTGGAAGGGATGGGTTGTTGTTGTGATTGGGAGTTACTTGTATCGGTTTTTCCTTCATCTTCATGGTTTGATTTCTCATCCTCACTGTTATGGATTGAGAAAGTTTCAGTGTTAACAGGCTTATTGAATTCAGACATTTTGTAGGGTGATTAGAGTGAGAATTTGGTTTTTGAGATTTAGTGTTCTACGAATTCAGAGTCTCTCTCCTTGCTCTGATACCACTTGTTGGTCCACAAATTGTATATGGATCACTAAGTAGTCTTGAATACCTAGTAGATGGTTAGGATAAATCCGAACCAATCTAAGTGAGAAACCCTAAGTGATTGTTATTGTTAATGCGGAATCTTAACAAGAACAAGTAAGAACACAAGCAGGGATATCACTAACTTCGTATATTGATATTCACTATAATGAATTCGTACAACTCACACATGAACTAACAATCTTTAGGGATCCTTTTATAACACAAGGAAACCCTAGCCGACACAGAAGATATACACAAATCTTCTATAAAGATACATACACGCATTGTATCTTTTCCTAACATAACTCTAACAGACTTTCCTAACTTCACGACCAGACTTAACTTTACAAGTCAACCAGACTTAAATATGCTACCAGACTTAACATTACATTACCAGACCTAATAACACAAACAGACCTAACTTAGATAAACTACCAGACCTAAGTTGTCTGTTCTTGATTCGTATCATAATTCCCAACACTGAGTTTGTTGAGGCACATACACACACTGATGATATCAATCAGTCAGTTCAAAATACTCAAGAACCCAACAATCTCAGTGAGCTGGTAGACACTCAAGATCCAATCAATGATCATGTGTCTACTCCAGAACCAACCCCTCTACCCAATCAGGCCTCCACAAGTTCAAATCAGTATCCAGGACCTCAAGAAAGTTGGACTAGGTCTCAGGACATTGAACTTGTCAATATTATTGATTTATTGGAGAGCCTACTGAAGGCATGCTCACCAGGAGCATGGCTGCTGATCTAAGAGCAGCCTCATCCAATGAATGCCTATTTGTGGACTTCATTTCCACAATTGAACCCAAAAGTGTTAAAGAAGCACTTACACATCCAAGTTGGGTTCAGGCCATGCATGATGAACTGGAACAATTTGACAGAAATAAGGTAATGACCTTGGTCAAATGTCCTGAGAATGTCTCAGTCATTGGCATGAAATGGGTATTCAAAAACAAAACTGATGAAAATGGCATAGTCATTAAAAACTAAGCCAGACTTGTAGCCAAAGGCTATAATCAACAAGAAGGCATTGACTATGAGGAAACATTTGCACCAGTAGCAAGGATGGAAGCCATCAGGATCTTCCTTTCTTTTGCTACATACATGAACTTCAAGGTGTACCAAATGGATGTTAAAAGTGCATTCTTAAATGGTTCACTGAAAGAAGAAGTTTATGTTCAGCAACCTCCTGGATTTGAAAGCCATGAGTCTCCTGATCATGTCTGTAAGCTTAACAAAGCCCTTTATGGACTGAAGCAAGCTCCTAGGGCATGGTATGAGACTCTCTCAGCCTTCTTAATCCAAAACAAATTTGTCAGAGGCAAGATAGACAACACATTGTTTATCTATAAGACAAATAATGATGTCATACTAGTACAAGTGTATGTTGATGACATCATCTTTGGCTCAACAAGTTTCAAACTTTGCAAACAATTTGAAAAACTAATGGCAAAGAAGTTTGAATTGAGCATGATGGGAGAACTGACATACTTTCTTGGTCTTCAGATCAAGCAGACTGATAGAGGAACCACTATCAGTCAAGAGAAGTATGTAAAGAATCTACTGAAGAAGTATGATCTCAGTGATTGTGCCTCAGTCAAAACTCCCATGGTTCCCCCAAACAACCTTGGTCCTGATCTAACTGGTAAACCAGTAAATCAAACTCTCTTTAGAGGAATGATAGGATCACTGATGTATCTACTTGCATCAAGGCCTGATATCCAATTCTCAGTATGTCTATGTGCCAGATATCAATCTGACCCAAGAGAATCTCATATCACTGCTGTGAAAAGGATATTCAGGTACCTGAAGGGCACTCCTAAACTTGGATTATACTATCCAAAGTGCTCAGGACTTGATCTCAAAGGATACTCAGACTCTGACTATGCTGGATGCAACATGGACAGAAAAAGCACCTCAGGCTCTTGCCAAATACTTGGTGGGAAATTAGTCTGTTGGAGTGCCAAGAAGCAACAATCAGTTGCCTTGTCCTCAGCTGAGGCTGAATATGTTGCAGCAGCTAGTTGTTGTGCAAATGTACTCTGGATGAAAAGTCAACTTAGTGACTATGGAATTCAGTACAAGATGGTACCTATCTTTTGTGATAACACAAGTGCAATTGCAATCTCAAACAACCCTGTTCTTCATCAGAGAACAAAACACATTGATATCAGATATCACTTCATCAGGGACCATGTCATGAATGGTGACATTGAATTACACTTCATTCCTACTGAATATCAGTTAGCTGATATCTTCACCAAACCTTTGGATGAACCAACTTTCACAAGACTGAAAGCTGAATTAGGAATGTTGGATATAGAGAATCAGTCCACTGATTGATTCCTACCAACTGAAGTGTAAATTCTTAAAATCTCAGGTCCCTGACTCAATGTGTACGTCAGTGAATTAATATCACTGAATCCTCAACCTCAGGAACTAAACCCAAGTTCCTGAAATCTTTAGGGTTCATGAACTAAAGTTCATGAATCCTTTTTTGCTCAGGAATCATTCCATATTCCTGAATCATCAGTGACAAGTCCCAAGTCCCTGAAATACCATCACTGAATGAAAAGTCATTCAGGGCCCTGAAAAGAGACATTAAATACTGACTTAAATGCTCTAAGTATCTAGTTAGTAAATGTCCGAGGTTGGTAACTGAACTCATATTTAATTCAAGAATATTTGTTCTTTTAGCCTTTCTGGCATACACCTAATGGGCCCCACTTCCCAACTTGGCATTCAATGCCCTCTCTCACACAATACACTGTGTGATGATGGAAACTCTGCAACTTCTCCTTTTGCAGAAACTGCTCAACTGTTCACTCTGCCAATTGAGAAAAAAGAGGAAAAGTGGATTGGTGGCATTTAATGCGGATCTCAAACATTTTATTCAAAATAACTTCCAAAAAATATATTTTGATTAAATAAGATCACTCAAATGCCAATAATACCCCCATCTCCACTATCCTATAAATACCCATCCAAAAGAATTCACACACACGTTTTTTGAAAATTATAAGCAAACTCTGCCCTTTTTTCTCTCTCAAAACAAATTGTGTGTGTGTTCTTAGCATTTAGAATCATCCGACCATTTTTTTTCTTTCGACCTTAACCAGATCATAAAATGGCTTCCTCTAATGCTATAACCACCGCCCCCAATGTGAGCTTCACAATGGAGGGCGTGGACCTGACCAAAAACAATGTGGTTGGAAATTTCCACTATCCCCAGCAATATGGGGGTTACAAGGATGTAGTTAAGTATTTACAAAACTGCTTCCTTGCCACAGCTTTTACAACCACCCCAGAAGTCATTTATAATGACTATCTCAGGGAGTTTTGGTGTACCGCAACGGCTACTTGCCCTAAGGACACCAAAGAGTCGATCATCACTTTCACTGTGATGAATGGGACTAGGACTCTCTCCTTCAACTACAAGACCTTCATCTTAGCCACAGGTCTTAACTTTGTTGAGAACTTTGAGGCAAACCCTACTGATCAGGAAATAAAAGCTGAAATGCTTTTCCTAGGGCCTCATGATGTTAGGCGTCCTACCGAGTCCCCTGAAGCCTTGCTGGAAAAGGCTCCAATAGTGAAGACATGGTTTCACCCTGTCTGGAGACTGATGATGACATTCTTCATTCAGGTACTCGGAGGAAACAAATCCTCCACTGAGCAGTTGAACTCATCACAACAATTGATGATGTTCAGTCTCTTGGAGGGTAGAAAAATTGATATCGGAGGAATAATCTTTCGAGACCTCGTGTCAAAGCTCTCAGGGAAACATAGGCAAAGACACATGTCTTATCCTAGGTTCATTTCCTGTGTGCTTCAGGATCTTCTTGGTTCTGACTACTTAAGGTCTGACGATGAAGGTACAAAACCTGACGTCTTGCATAAGACCAACTTTAGTAGTGACATTACTGAGGTACAACCGGTCGCCCTGACCACCTACATGTTAATGGTGATTCAGGGTGAAAATGTATGCTCACCAGTTCCTTCACCAACCAAGAAGGTGAAGAAGAAGAAAGGGAAAAGGGGACAATCCAGTAAGGTGGTTAGACCTAAACCACTCGTCACTGAGACTGTTGCCTCAGGCACCAAGAAAGTTGTTGTGACCTTGACCTCTCAGACTCCCATACAAGAGACCACATTGGCCACAAAACAAACACCACTGGAGGGTGCTGAGCAATCATCCTCAGTATCCTCGGGCAAACCCTTTCCTAATGTCCCTACTGACAAAAACAAGTCAGAAGGGTCAGGAGCATCCACCCACTCACATCCTAATGAAGGCACTGATAAATCACAATCAGAGCCTGAGGGAGTTCAGGGTTCTATATCCTCGGTGGAGCAGTACTACTCCACTGAGAAGGGGACCCATACCCACTTACATCCTGCTAACGTCCCTGAGCAATCACACTCAGGGTCTCAGGGAGTTCAGGACCCTAAATCCCCAAAAGGACAGACCAATCCTGATGGGAAGGGGGTCCATACATCTTCACAAGGAGTGCCTCATGATTCCACTGGAAAACACCCATCAGTGGATGAAGGCGCTCAGGGGGACAAAGACTCGGAGGGATATAAACCACCCGCCGATACGGAACCCAAACCCACCTCAGGCATTTTTGTTCTCTCAGGAACTGATCCTAAAAGTCAGGCTGGGCAAACCCCCCAGTTATTATGACTAGTCAGGCTGGTCAAACCCCACCAGTTATTATGACAAAAGAATCAGGACCTGGCCACAACGAAGGTGAGCCCTCTTCTGAGGGGGAGCCGGATTTACTGAAGGCTCCTTCTCTGGCTGACTATGAAAATTTGTTGGCTGATGAGTCAGAGGAGGAGATTGATTTTGGTGATGATGAGATCCCTGATGCTGAGGAGGAAATGGAAACACAATTAAGCCCTCCTCAGCCCTCTGAGAAACAACATTCCTCTCCTCATCCTGAGGATCAACCACCCAGTTCTCAATCAACCTCATCATCATCATCAGGTGCTTCAACCACTCCTAAGTGGCTACAAAAGTATGACAATGCTCATCCGGCTTCTGAAAGACAAATGGCAAAAGTCCTTCGCAAAGCCAACGAAGGTCTTTACAACTCTCTTACGGATGAGCTATGGGATAAGCACACTGAAGTGGCAGCCTCCTATGCTGACTTCAGGGCTTCTGTTGAAGAATCTCAAGCAAAGATTCTTCAGGCCGCCACCCTCACTGATAAACAACTTGGCGACCTGAACAAATCTGTAGATGACATAGCCACTGGACAGCATCAGGAACTGTCCAACATCCTCAAGGCTATAGAATCAGTACAAGAACATCTTACAGATGATCCCACTTTTGTCACCAGATTAGATGCATACTTGGCCTCTCAGGCTAACACCTCCACCAGCATTACTGAGCTTCTAAAGCTCCTTCAGGGGGTCGATCTTCAAGGTTTAAAGACCCAGCAAGAGTCCATTCATCAGGCTATTAATACATCCAAGGAGCACCTGATCAGAATCTCTTCAGCCTTTGAGCAGCTCTCAACAACACATAATGAGCTGGTCAACCACTACACCACCCAAGTAACTGAACTCACCACCCACCAGAAGGAAATGGCTGCCGAATTAAGTGCCGCGAAGAATGAGACTTCTGAAACAAAGTCTATGGTCTCAAACATCTTATCCATTCTTCAGGCCTCTCATACTCCTCCACCTCCTCAGTCGGCAGGTGTCTCCACTGAAGCTCCGCCATCTGCTGAGGGGGAGATAAAAGATGATCCTCCAATCCCTGACCCTAATTCGGCTTTGGTAACTGTCCCTGAGACATCCACCAGTCAACCTCCTCCCATTGACAAAGGGAAGAAAATCATGGTGACTGAAACAAACCCTCCTCCTGAAGCACACTTAGTCAAGGCTTCATCTGAAAGACGTGCAGATCCTGATGCACCATTCTATGTTGATTTAGAGGATGGGAGAAGGGTCTATGGGACTCCTGATCAACTTGCTGAAATTTTACACCAAGAAGAGCTCAGGAAGGAAAGAGAGAAAGAGCTGGTACTCAACAGGTCTGAAATTTCTAAGGTTGCCAAAGAAGTGATCAAGGAGTCTGAGAAGAAGGACATCAAAGGGGATGAGTTTCTCAAGCTTCAGGCTGAAATCCTTAAGGAACACAACAAACAAGCCAAACTTAAGGAAGAAAAGAGGCAGAGGATTTATGAGAGGTATGTATGGCACATGACCAAAACCAAAGGTGAAGGCAAAATCACTGATATCACTATTCACCCCACCAGACCTCTGAGCTTAACAATCCATAGAGGTCCAAGGAAGTCTGAACATCTTCCTGCAATCAAGTTTTCAGACTATGGGTTAAGAGAATGGGATATGATGATGCCCATCCTAAGGAAGAAAACCGCAAGCAAGAATGCCCCAATCATCATCAAGTCACTGAGTGCTAAGTATGAGGAACTTGCAAGAGTGGCAAAGAGTCTGGGCATTAACCATGATGAGGCACTTGCTTCTCAGGGACTAACTATCCCTGAATTTACTCAGAAGACTGGGAAGAAAAGAAAAGCTGTGGATATTGAACCTGAACAATACATAGCTGCACTTCATTGCAACAGGACTACTCCTCAGGGAGTTAAGTTCCGTCCCAACCTGGTCATCAAGGAACCTGAGTATGGTATCTTCTTTGTGGATGAATTTGGTCAGGAAGCCTTTCAAAGAGTCTCTGACATCGACAAAGTGGAAACGACAACACTCCTTGCTTACAAACTAATGGCGCTTAATATCAGGAGACCTGAAAATGAGGAGTTTGTCAGACTGATGGATCAAATGATGAAAGATCGACCTGATAAAGAGGTGTTGATGTCAAAGAAAGCAAAGCTTGAACTCATGGGTCTTGTTCAGGAACCTTGAGTATTTTGTACTTAGAATAATAGGACTTGTAATGATATGAATAAATTGATGAATGTTTTGCTATATCAATATCCTTATTTTCTAGTACATTCAGTATGAGCAGAAGACTTTAGCTCACTCATACTGATCAAAACACTTAGGAATAATTTATATCCAAATAGGGGGAGATTGTTGGGTCATGAAAAACCCAAGAATACGTAAAACATGATTTGGACACAAATTAACTAAGTGTTAAACTTAAACCGAGAACAATTCAAGTCACTGAGAGAACAGCCTCTCAGTGAGTCATCTTCAAGATGCTTAAGACGAATTCAAGAAGAAGGATTCACTTCTCAGGAAGGCGGTACTCCCTGAGTCGGACTTAAGCCAAAGAAGAAGATGATGGTTCAGTGAGTGTTGGACAAGAACTCACTGAACCCTAGTCTCCTCAACAACAAAGTGATTGAAGACTGAGGAACCAACGCCTGAAGAAAAGGTGGGAACAATAGGGAAAAGATCTGAGAAGATAATAGTGTCATCCCAACACTCTTCTCTTGTCAGATCCAACCCTCCCTATTGCGGCTAAAAGTCATAGAGTGTCAGCCAACAACTCCCAAAGTCTTATTAGCCCTTTCCTATTGGTTCTTGGAAATGACAATTACTATTTGTAATTGTCAGACACGCAACCTCAACAACTTGTATTATATTTAATCATTTATACTTAGATTACTTGTGTATAAATAGATCAGATGGGAGAGAAGTTAATGTGTGCTTTGTATATTGAAAGTTTAGAACTTTTACAAAGGAACTTCTCTCCTACAAAAAGTATACAACTCACTGAGATTGCTCAGTGGGTATATTGTTACCACTCAAGCAAAACTTGAATTTCGATAGGAGACACCCCATACCCTTGTCTATTCAATCCCAAGTGTTTGTTCCGCAAAACACTTGGGTATAGATTCTTGGAATTATTTCTAATAAGAATTTAAACGTTGAAAAATATTGTTGTTTTTATATTCACATTTTATAACTGTTAGAATTAATCTTAAACATTGTATTAGTCTTAAACATTGTATTAGTTATAAACACAAATAGATTAACTTTCTAGTTAACTCTAATCGTGTAAAGGGATTATCACAACAAATTGTGACGCCAATCTCATGAAAAGGAAAAGTTTAACCTGATTTGAGTTTGTGTGTTGATAAGTTCACATCTCATATATTAGGCTACACATAGTAATACCTAAACGTTCGATCGACTATGTGGTCGCGATCGATCCTCCCTTTTGTGGCACAAAATCACCAATCAGTCGATCGCCATTTTTGGGAGATTTAGGTCGTCCAAACGATCGTCCCATGTTTTGTGTTTTGTTTATTTCGTCCAAAGGTTTTTTTTTTTTTTCTCAATACTTGTGTTTTGTTTTGTAAATTTGGTATTGTAATGTTAAAATATTTAAATCCTATTTGATACGGAAGTGAAAATACACTAAACATTTAATTGAAAATATGAATTACAGATTAATACAAACTACGATACGGAAATGAAAATGAAAATACAAATTACAAGGAAAAGTCTGAGTTGCAACCCTCGTCGTAAGGAGAAGGCCCCTTTGCAATCTTGCTCTCTTCCCACTCGTTGTACAAGATGTCAAACAAGTTGTTGTTGCGGTATTCTGCTTCCCTTACTTCCTGCTCCCTACGAGCAGATTCCTTTCGTGCTGCGCTTTCTTCCATTTCTCTTAATACTTCTTCATCCTGAGCAAGTAGTCGTTGTTGTTCCTCAGTTAGTTGAAACGGATTGGCTTGTTGTTCCTCCACCGGTTCCTCTTCCGTTGGGAAAACCGGAATGATATCTGTTGGTGGAGTGTTCACCGTGTTTTCGGGAAATCGTTGGGAGAAGTTGTTTTCGGGAAATTGTTGGGAGAAGTTTTTTTTTCGGGAAATTGTTGGGAGAAGTTTTCTTGAGACATTGTTGAGAATCTGTGATAAGAAGTTGTGTATGTGAGAGAGAAACAAAGCAAAGTGTGGGTATATATAGGGAATTTTTTGAATTTAAAATTGAATTTGAATTTTGAATCCTCCCGCTCGTACTGTAAACCTTTAATTTGAATTTGAATTTTGGTTATCCCGCTCGTACTGTAACCTTTAATTTGAATTTGAATTATGAAATTGAATAGGGTTTGTTTTGAAAATATAAAAAGATAGGGTTTTTTTTTTTTTTTTTTTTTTTTAAATGAATGTCGCCCTTACTGTGGCAACCAATCGCCTGAAGGTCGCTGCAGAGGGAAAGCTGACGTGGCAGATAAAATGAGAGGGATTGACCCTCATTACTGTGTGTAGCCTTAGGATTTATGATTACAAAAAGTAAAATAAAATAATAATAATAAACTTAAACGAATGCCTAGGAGTGTCAATTTCAAACACGACACAAAAATTAACACGTTCAGGTTAAGTCTAAATAGGTTTTGGGTCGACCATCTAACCCTTTTATTAAATAGGTCAGGATAAGGTTTGGTATAGGTTAAACGAGCCGACCCGCCAACCCGTTTAAGATTTAAAAAAAAAAAAATTATATATACTTTATTATATGAGTTAAGTGGGTCGACCCACGAACCCATTTAACCTATGTAATGTGCCAACTTGTTTAGGTTAAACAAGTCAACCCGAAATCTGTTTAATCTATTCAACTCGTGTAACCTATTTAACCCGCCAATCCACACACACACACACACACACACACACACACACACACATATATATATATATATATATATATATATATATATATATATATATATATACATATATATACATGTTATATAGGTTATATTCAAGTTATGTGTAAACATGTTAGGGTTGACATGACTGACCCGATTATTTAAATAGATCAAATTCAGGTTGAGATCTTTTGACCCGCCAACCTACTAACCCCAACCCACTAACTCAACCCACAAACCCAAACCCGACCCAAATTAACACCCATACACCCACTTTCAGAGAGTATGAAAAATTGTTAGAAAAAAAAAGGTAGGAAACAAAGTAACAAACCATCACTATAGTTGACCGCACAAATCACGCCAAAGGGCAATTTGGTCACTCACACACTAGTACACCTTATAAAAAACAGAAACAACATTGATAAGTCAGTCTTGTGTTGTCTTGTAAATCAAATCGATCAATGGATGATTCAGTATCAATGGAAATAGATCCTGTTTTTAATAAAGAAACAAATAGTAATGCAACGAGTGAGGATTGGCGGAAGGCGTTGGAGAAAGTTGTACCGGCGGTTGTGGTGCTTCGTACGACTGCCACTCGTGCTTTCGATACACAATCGGCTGCTTCTAGTTACGCTACGGGCTTTGTTGTTGATAAACGTCGAGGAATTATACTAACTAATCGCCATGTTGTTAAACCTGGTAACCACTCACTATTTCTTCATCATTTTTTTTTTAAATACATTTAAAGACATTTATTATAATTTTGCATCGGGGACTAAAAAACTTGATCATTTTTTTTTAAAATAGGAATGTTAAGGGTATGTTTGGCAAAAATAAAACAAGAGTTGTAGATGGAGATGAAGGGGGTGTTTGTTTCAGCTTATATAGCCGGCTTATGGCTTATTTGGTTTTGGGCTTATGTTTCACAAGCTTACTTTTTGTGGCTTATTTTGAAACTTTTCTGCTTATATAAGTTTAAAATGATATAATAAACTTATGTAAGCCGAAAAGTTTCAAAATATGCCACAAAAAAGTGAGGTATTTTAAACTTATATAAGCCGAAAAGTTTCAAAATAAGCCACAAAAAGTGAGGGTGTGTTTGTTTCATTAAGATGTTTTAGGTCTGAATCTGACTACCACATCTTACCGGTAGAAAGTTTAAATCTGAACGAAATAATGTTGTTTTTTTTTTATAATTGTCCGAATGATTTTAAGTGCTCATTTCTGCAATTTATTTAGGTACCTTATGTAAATATGAAACAAGACTTTTTATCGTAAATTTAACATGGTGAATAAACCATCAAATATATTATATTAACATGAGTCTTCAATCTCTTATCGAGTAAGAGCCAGTAAGACAAGTCCCCCACCTCTTACTGAGTAAGATATTATATGTCTAACTGGTTTGACTCAAAAGAAAAAAACAAACAAGCAAAACGTCTTACCACCTCTTACTGGTAAGAGTAAGAGGGCTAGTAAGACTTTTTTTTTTAAAACAAACACACCCTGAGCTTAAGAAACATAAGCGCAAAACCAAATAAGCCGTAAGCCGGCTATATAAGCCGAAACAAACACCCCCAAAGATGGAGATTATTTTTGTAAGTTATATGAAGTAGCATTTGATTTTCAGAGATTATGGAAGATTTTTTTATATAATCTTTTATAAGTTATATCTAACAAACAAATATTATATTTTAAGTGGCTTATTTTTTGAAAAAAATAAGCATAATATCTCGACAAACAATCTTGTGTGTCAAACATACACCTATATATACATAAGGAAAGTTGCACACTCGTTTTATATAATTTATTTAAGTAGTATTTAAATGCTCAATTACAATTTAAACCACTCACTTTATTCACTCTAACTTTCTCCGGATCCATATATATACATAAGGAAAGTTGCACAAAAAATTTAGCCATGTTATACACCGCTTTAGCCTCTATGCGCGGGTAATCGACTATTATACCAAATGCACTTTATGACTTTTAGTCATGGGTCCGCCATTAATCCATAAATCTTTTTGTTTTATAGACCTTTGTCCACTATGCATAGTTTTTTTTGGTAACTATGGTTTCCGACCTTTTAGCTGACTAATTGCCGGTGGGTTAATCCCTCCTTTTTCAAGAGGTTGGCGTAAATTGAACTCAAGACCTCTTACATTTTAGTGATGATAAACTGATAGTCACAAGCCTTTTACCGCTAGGCCACCGAGTGGGTCACTATGCATAAAATTTTTAAAAGCTTCGTACACAATTCTTAAAATTCGGGTGCTTTTAATTAATTTTGAACATTTCTTGCTGCATCAGCATAAATAGATTCTCACTATGGTTGAAAAAATGTCACACCTCTTATCTTTTCTATAAACCACCACACTGGATGCTCTAAGACCGATCAACAACCGGTTATCAACGTTTTGCAAATATGCTGTTACTAAAGGTTTTTATATTAATTTAGTTGAGATACTTAAAATGCATTGGATTGGTTTTGATTAAAAGGTCATATAGCTTTTAAGCAACCTGGACTATATGGTTGCCGTGGAAAATTAGCTGACTTTTAGTGTGTGTTATTTGTGGCTGCTTTGGTTATCTGTTTTGTCTATCCTGTAATAGCTGAAGCTATGTTTGAAAATCGTGAACATATTAAGCAATGCTAGCTAATATTAAGGATATCTATTGTTTTAGTCAAGATACATGAGAAACGTTGGATCAGTTATGGATAAAACGTTATTGTGAAGTGCATTGTGATTGTATATTATATGACTAATTAGTGAATTATGCGAGGATAGCACGTATAGGAACTATATGGTTTCTTGTTATAATGTTAATTGATGCAGTTGAGTTATCGTGAGGATTTATGGGAAAATTAGGTGAATTTGTGGTGTGTGTTAATTTTGGCTGATTTTGATTATATGTTTATGTAGGTCCTGTAGTAGCAGAAGCTATGTTTGTAAACCGTGAAGAGATACCGATATATCCAGTATACAGAGACCCGGTGAGTTGCATAACGGATGTCTTTAGTGATTAAGTTTCTAACACGCGTATCTGGATTTGTGCCACTTTGCTGAATGTATTGGATTGTAGAGAGTCATGTTGTGCATGATAACAATACTATGCTCTTGCAATTTTAGGTTCATGATTTTGGATTCTTTCGGTATGATCCTGCTGCAATACAGTTTTTGAGTTATGAAGAGATCCCTCTTGCACCTGAAGCTGCTTGTGTTGGATTGGAAATTAGAGTTGTTGGTAATGATAGTGGAGAGAAGGTATATTTACTTTTGGGGTTAAGAAACTAAAGGAAAATATCAAACTATGTGAGGATATGGTTGTGTAGAATTTAACATTTTGTATGCTGTTTGTCTTTCATTCTTTTTATTTTTTTTCTCAATTTTTACGTTGCTCTTGCAATTCTATCTACGGCCGTGATAGAGATAACTTAGAATTTCATCAAGTTACTTGGAATTTAGAAAACTGTTTATGTTAATTCTCTTAAGCATCATCTTGGTGTTCTCGATCTTTATAAAAGATGTATTTCTTTTGGAAATTCAACTTTAATTTTGTTAATTTGTAACTATTGGTTTTGGTGAAGAAGGTGCTCCAAATCAATTTTGTGTGCAATTTAGAAACATTATCAGTTGTGATGTTGCTGCAAAAGTTCAATTGCTTCACCAACATATTAGTTTGATTTGGGTCTCACTTGTCTAAAATTTATTGCTCTGCACTTCGCTATTATTTAACTGTTTCTCAATACATTCAGAACTTTACATTCTTGATTTATAGTTTGCCATGCATGTACTTTTTCAAAATTGATATCAAGACCGATGTACCTTTTTCTGCTTTATATCTGTATTATTTCTAGTCATATCATTATCCATTCTGATTTAATTTTCACTCTGTAACTTACAGATCTCTATTTTGGCTGGTACTATTGCTCGTTTGGATCGGGATGCTCCACATTATAAAAAGTATGTTTTTTAACAATATTTTCCTTATTTTTTTTACTCCCAAAGTTATGTTGGTAGTTTTGAAGTTAAATTATGTGCAGTAGGTTTTTTGGGGGCAACATCAAGAGGTTTAGTGCATATGTTACTGTGTTTCTGTTTCACTGCTTTCTGACCACTACAATTTTTGAGTTATACATAATATTATATCCTGTCAACAGTTTTATCATAACAGCATCATGATTCGTGATCTATGATTAATTATGTTATATCTTTTATTCATTGATGTTTTTATGTTGTTCATTTATGTATCAGACTCTGGTTGCATAAATGTTGTGGTCTAGAAAGTTAGTGATCTTGAACACTTTTATCATATTGAATCACCTCAACCTCGTTTTCTACATTGATGTCACACAGCTTCACCTAAGAAAAGTTATTTTTCCTCTTTATTTTTATGCCCATCACCCTTATCAAGTGCGCTTGCCCTAAACCTTTGATGTTGACAAACACTTACCCTCGCTGATTGTATTCATGTATTTCTTTCCATTTACATCTGAGTCCTGCTCATCTAAACAAGCCCACGCCACAGTAATATTTAGTTTTTAAATATGCATGCAGGGATTAAAAACACAACCAAGAAATAGGATATATGCTCGAGTAATACATTTCTTATCCAAAACAGTTATCCCCCTTTGACTTGGCACACTTATTGATGTCTAATTGATTCTGTATCGTGACATTTTCACCATATTTACCCTATTAGTAACTAAAACCATGTGCTGGTCATCACAATGTAGATACAAGCCATACAACTAATTGGTTAGATAAAGTACGGAGGGTATGCCAAAACTAGTATCAAGTTACATTAAACTGAAAGGCTAAAAGGGTAAGAACAATTCGGAAAACTATACGTGGTTCAATGTAGGATTGTGTAGACAACTAAATATCTGACTACTACTGGTGAATTGATGATCTTTCTACCATGAAAAACTTTGCAACTTACATATATTCAGTTGAATCAAAATTACTACAGCTATATGTCTAATTTAAGTAACTGGTTTTGCTTCAATTTTTTTCAAGGATTTTGGCATATTTAACAATAAATGTAAACCTTACTGCCCTTCATGACATTTTGACAATTATCTTTCTTTGCTGCAGGGATGGCTACAACGATTTCAATACATTCTACTTGCAGGTGAGCTTCCCCTAGTTAGGCTAATAATTTTGGGCCTATATAGTTGAGCAAACATAATGTTGTGTACCCATGCAGTTCTCTGCTCTTGTAGCCATTGTTTCTTTATTTACCTTAGTCTGCTTATTGCTGTTGGCTTTGTTCAAGTAATTTGGATATCTAGTCTAATTAATGCCTTTTGCAGCACATTGGGATTCACAAAATATCATGCATATAACTCAGGAAAATAGCACAAAATTAACTGAACTAAATACTCACTGGATTATAGAAACAATAAAACAGAAAGAACCTTGGACCATTTGACTTCTTAGAAACTAGTCACATGACTACAAGAATGGTAATATTGCAGAACGGCCCTTGTAAAACCTGGCCTCTCTTTTGTAGAACACATTGTGATAGGTGATACAAATCTATAGCTTTACCATCTGTATCATGAAATTTTTTATATGTGGTAATCCTTCCATTTTCTCCACAACTGGGTACTAAGAAAGTTGCTTTATTTGTGGGTTATTTATTTATTTATTATTATTTTTTTCTTTTTTTTTTCTCCTATACCCCAGGCAGCTTCAGGTACTAAAGGTGGCTCAAGTGGTTCCCCAGTCATTGATTGGCAAGGACGCGCAGTTGCAATGAATGCTGGTGGCAAGACGACTGGTGCTTCAGCATTTTTCTTTCCTTTAGAACGAGTAAGTACAATTTATAGTATTGGCTGCTAGGCTCTATTCATGAAGAAATAAATTGCAATTTACAATAATGTTTCAAGGGCTCACAAATTCTACCTGAGAAAATTATTACCAAACAAAGTAGTCCACTTTCTGCCTATGTATCCTTTTTGTTAGTAATGTTTTTACTTGATTCACTTCTTAGTTTCTTTCTTTATCTTCTTCATTTGCTATTCACTGCTCCTGATTCTATCTTTACCAGTCTTTTTCTTAGGTTTCAGCCCTTGCATATACGATCAGCAGCTCTGCACAAATAAATTGTGGTTAAGTGGGTCCTTAGGCACATATTATGTTGATAAAGTGTGCTTGTTAGGTCTATAAGACATTCAACTGCAACAACCTTTTTGCCAATTTTCTTTTGCTTAGGAGCAAATTCACAGTTTGATATAGGCTAGCTTAGCATGAATGGAATGTCCAGGCTAGCTTTGGCAGCTTCATATAGTAAAACATGAATCCTAGCATTTTAAGCAAGTGCCTACATTGCTCATGTGTTTTGGACGATTAAATTTCCAAGTAGTATTTTCGAACATGAACTGTTATGTTTTTCTAAGGAATGGGTGTGTCTGAGCTGAATTCATGCATTAAAAATAGATGAAAGAGGATTCTATATGGATGTAGTTGACCTGAAACGGTTGGGACAAAGTACAGTGAGCTCTGCTGAGCTATAATTTCCTTCTTTTATTGTTATATTACCACATTTAGTAATCTGCATAAGAAACTAAAAGAGATGGTAACTCATGGCAATGCAAGTAACGTAATATGAAAATGGACTTCTCCAACGATAGAACATTCTGGATAGAAATAAGCCCACAATTTCCAAGAAGGATTCCAAATAGTAGTTCTCTACATTATTATCCTAAATTTCCTTTCCAAACAAAATTATTATCCTAAACCGAGAACATTGATGTCCAAAATAAAAACTGAGAACATTGGTGTCGTGTTTTGAGAGTAAGAATATTGATATGTTGTCTACTTCTACCAATATCTTGATCTTTAGTTCTGTCTTTTTCTTTCATCTTTGATCATACAAATTGGCTCAACTGGGAACTTTTCAAAGAGGCCTGACATTTGGAAGTTGAAACTTGCAGGTGGTGAGGGCTTTGAAGCTCTTGCAGAATGGAAGAGATTCTTGTCAAGATAAGTGGGGGGCTGTTACAATACCTCGTGGTACTCTACAGGTTTGTTTGTTTGTTTTCCTTTGTCTTTTTACTGGTTTGATTCAACTTTATACCATATTCTGATGACAATATTAACTGAAAGGTGATAGCTTTATTATTACACTTACTGTTATTTCTTTTGATCTATTGTTCCATATTTTTGTGCTCAGCATTCACGTGACATTTGATAGTTGCTTTCTAGTTGCTTTTTTATCGAGTTTTCATGATCATCTGAAACAAGTTCGTTTTTAGATTGAATAACACTGCTTTAATTACATCAAAAGTAATTAGTTATATGCTGTGCATTTTTTATGTTTCTGTGTTAAGAACTGTTAACTACACTTCATAGTATTACTTAGTGTTGTTGCTCCTGAATATGATGAAAAAATGGTTATAAGTGCCCTACTAGTTTACTTGCTGACAAGTTAAAGATCAGAAAACGATCTATGGACTGGAGAGAAGTGGATATATGCTGAAATATGAAAATAAGTATGCCTGTGCACAAGAGTAACCCCAGATGACTAGAAATCGATCACATTGGTTTATTAAGATTAGCTAGACGCTAGAGTTAATTAATAAATTATTATCTTATTGTTCTAGAGATATAATCATCATTTTCCAGCTGTGCTGAGTTATATCAAAAGGGTCACGATTGAGGAAAGTACCTGTATGCTTGATTTCGGGGTTAACAACCTTTCGGGACATTGAGAATGGAATTGAGGAGAAATCTCACGGTGTAAACCTTATCAGTTTTGTGCATGAACATAAATGTGAAGTCTTGTAGTATCTAGTCTATAGTTTGTTAGCTCGTACTCATTAGTTTTGTGCATGAACATAAATGGGAAGTCTTGTATTATCCAGACTATAGTTTTGTTAGCTGTTTCCTCATTTGAGTGACCTCTCGTGTGATCATAGAGTTGATGAGCCACACTCCCTTTCACATGTTATTCTAAATCAAATATGTAGATAATTTTTTGGAATTTGCTGTTGTTGTATGACTAAATCACTGTGATTATCATGTTCTTGCATCTGTGAGCTGTTCATGATTTATTTTTGTATGATACATCTGATATAGGCAACTTTCATTCACAAAGGATTCGATGAAACCCGCCGGCTAGGTCTTCAAAGTGAAACAGAACAGGTATGTGGTTTTCACTTTATATTATCTTTTCTAATTACTTAAGATAAAATTGAAGTTCTCCATTGCCTTAACTAAATTATATTTGGATTAGTTGGTTCGCCATGCTTCTCCGCTAAGTGAAACCGGGATGCTTGTAGTTGATTCTGTGGTAAGTCTTGCCATTTCTGCTGTTAATTGTTATCTACAGGTTCTGCTTTGCGTTTATGCTTGACACCATCATGGGTATGCTGTAGGTGCCAGGTGGCCCGGCTTATAAAAATTTGGAGCCAGGTGATGTGCTTGTTCGCATGAATGGAGAGGTGTGTATAATACGACCATATTTTGTAGCAAGAGTTTCAGTTGATTATTGCTTACATATTAGGTTTATGCTGCTTAAATCAGAGAAATACTAATTCATTGATTATGAATATACATTTGTAAGGGAATGAATAAACTATACAAGTCCCTGCATAACCCTTCTCTTATGTCACATAACAGGTAAGCTGTCCCCTAAGTAGACGCCTCATGCAAGTCCATTTTCAACTTTAATATGGTTTAACGGTTTTTCAGACCTATGTTATAGGTTTATTTCTTATTACCCAATACAGAACCTCAGACCAACATGTGCTCTCTTGATAAATCAGTTTTTGTAAGAGGGTTTTGGTGATTGAACTACTTTTGCCAATTTTAATATTATCTTATTAATGATGAAATCAACGCAATACGCCTTTATCTTATAAAACAATTCTGTGCCCTATTTTTTATAATCCCCAAAATTCTTAATCTGAGGGTTAAACTTGAACCTAATACCTTTTTGATGATTGCGTAAATAATATAGTATACATAAATTCATAAACCAACACCCAAAGTAAGTATACTTTGTTTCGCCCTGCTGGAACAATATTAGTACTTAATCAACAATGGCAATTCGCAACCACCGCCAGTATTGGGTCTCGTATTGTCTGTTATCGTGATGTTTAATCAGAGAAAAATTAGTAGCTAAATTTTGTTTATTTTCATATGTATGAGATCCTATCTACATGAGAGGATGGAGATGTATCTTCAAATTGAAACTCCTAAAATCTCTCTTATATATATTTTCAATATTTCATGCAGGTGCTGACGCAGTTTCTGAAGATGGAGACTTTAATTGATGATAGTGTGGGCCAAAATGTCAAGTTAGAGTTTGAGAGGGGCGGCACACCTTTAACTGTTGAGTTGTTGGTAAGTGGCTAATGTTTTACATCTAAGTTTGTGATATTTTCTCTGTGCCAAGATTTTAAATAAACCATAACACTAATCATCTTTTGTTTGGGTACTAATTGTCCTGCTGTGAAAATAGCTTGTTAATGACTTTCTTAGTGACTCGTAGGTGGTTTTTTAGAGTAAAAATGCATAGGCGTTTACTAATCATGAGTTTTATGTGGTTGAACTACCTGCATATATGAACCAATAAGAGGCATACTGGACCATTATCACTCATTCAGTGATTAGCTAAGAGGCAAAAGAACATCAAAAGCCCAAATGTCACCTTCTTAAATGCTAAAATGTTACAAATGACAATAAGTTAATATTGATTCAAAAGATTCATGGAAGTTACTATATTAGTCATTAAATGTGGCATTGTATTAGTCTGTTGTCCATATGTTTTTTTTCAGGTTGAGGATTTACACTCTATAACTCCAAACTACTTCTTGGAAGTTAGTGGTGCAGTGATACACCCTCTATCTTATCAACAGGTTGGTTGGATCATCTCTAACAAATTTATGATATTCACCCGCATCTGTATCCTAGTTGTTGACTACTTTCTGCTGCATGCGTTGCAATCATAATTCCTTGACCCTATTCTCTACTTAACAGGCTAGGAATTTCCGTTTTCAATGTGGTCTTGTATATGTATCAGAACCTGGGTAAGTTTTAGTTCTGAAAAGTAAATCTCTTTCATTATCTTGTTTGTTGATGACGACAAACATAACAATCTGGTTTTGACTATAAATCTTAACTATATGTGTGGGAAATAAATGTTGCACCACATAAGTTTGTTCTTATTCATCTAAATATGCACATTTTTCCATCTGCAGTTACATGCTTTATAGAGCTGGAGTTCCACGTCATGCCATTATCAAGAAGCTAGCCGGTGAAGATATTTCAAATCTTGAAGACTTCATTAATGTTCTATCTAAACTCTCTAGAGGAGCTAGAGTTCCATTGGAATACATAACCTACACAGATCGCCATAGACAGAAGGTAATTAAAACTATTTTTTATCTGCTCGGTACCATTTTTTTCTGAGGAGTTGGTTGAAACAGTTAAAAGATATCTCTTTGACTTTCTTATGACTTCTATTGGGTGCAGTCTGTTCTTGTTACAATGGATCGTCATGAATGGTATGCTTCCCCTCAAATATACACTCGTGATGACAGTTCCGGTATTTGGATAGGAAAGCAAGCTCTACCTCCCAATTGTAAACTTATATCTTCTTCTGACATCAAAAAAGAGATTGAGCATGTGAACCAACCTGTTGGTGAACAACTTGCTAATGGTGTTTCCAGTATGGACGCTAGTAGTAGCTCTGAACATGTTACTGATGAAAATGTGATTGCTGACTTAAATGGTCACGTATCTTCAGGAGATACAGAGCATGACACGTCAGCAGACACTGGCAATGCTTCTGTTGCTGAGCGTGTCATAGAGCCCACTCTTGTAATGTTTGAGGTAAACTTAATTTCTACATTTATTATTTATATGATGGGTTGTGTGTACAATTTTAAATGTGGTCATAATAGAATCTTTCTTGGTGTCGACATGTCAGGTTTATGTGCCATCATCATGTATGCTTGATGGTGTCCACGCACAACATTTTATTGGAACTGGTGTGATTATACATCATTCAGAACAAATGGGGTTGGTTGCAGTTGACAAGAACACTGTTGCCATATCAGCATCTGATATCATGCTTTCTTTTGCTGCATTTCCAGTTGAAATTCCTGGTGAGGTATGAAACAGAGATAAAAATGCCAGACAGGTTGCCTTAGCATTATCACATTTGTGTACTTAGCACTTTAATAGAACACGGTTCAACTTATATTCTCCTTATATTTGACTTCCAAGTAATTTTCAGGTGGTCTTTCTGCATCCTGTTCACAACTATGCTATTATTTCCTATGACCCTTCTGCCCTTGGACCTGTCGGTGCTTCGGTAGTGCGAGCTGCTGAACTTCTTCCTGGTAGGAAAATTTCTTGGTATATCAAAAGTCCATTTATTACTGGTTAATCACGTTACCTTTGTTAGTTTCTTCTATTTATCTTGTTTATTGTGTTCTGCTCCTATCTTAACAAAAGCTTGTACTGTCCGAAGTACTGAATTGTTATCTCACTTTAGTTGTATTTAGTGTTTGTTATATATGTGTTTCATCTTATGACAGAACCTGCATTGCGGCGTGGAGAGAGTGTGTATCTTGTGGGGTTAAGCAGGAGTTTACAAGCGACATCTAGAAAATCTGTTGTTACCAACCCTTGTGCAGCTATAAACATTAGCTCTGCTGATGCTCCCCGTTATAGAGCAACCAACATGGAAGTTATTGAGCTTGACACTGGTGCATATAGACACATACACAAACACATCTAAATATTTTTATATATGTGTATATATCGATCTCAATTTCCTTGAGTAATTATTTATGTTGCTGTATGCAGACTTTGGTAGCAGTTTTTCAGGAGTGCTAACTGATGAGGTTGGAAGGGTTAAAGCTATATGGGGGAGCTTTTCAACTCAGGTTCGTATTAAAAATCGATCAAAAAAGAAAAGGAAGGTTGGTTCTCTTTATTTCTTCCAAGTAGCGACAAAGATCAACTAAAATCTGATAACTAAATATTGGTTGCAGCTGAAATATAGCTCAAACGCATCTGAAGACCATCAATTTGCGAGAGGTATCTCTATACATTCAATCAGTGAAGTCCTTAAAAAAATCATATCAGGGGCAAAAGGACCATCCCTTCTTATAAATGGTATTAGAAGACCAATGCCCCTAATTAGGGTTTTAGAAGTTGAGCTTTATTCTACTTTACTCTCCAAAGCTAGAAGTTTTGGGCTCAGCGACAATTGGATCCAAGTATGCTTCTTCTAATTATTTATATACTTTCTCCGTCCAATAGGAGTGTCCACAAGATACAAGACACAGTTTTAGAACTGTGCAACTATATTACACCTCTAACCAGATAAATGTCACAATTTTCCTTTTAGAATGCACACATTTTTAAAACTACTACCATAAATACAATTGTCTGAGTGGGTGTGATCAAGGGTAGAATGGAAAACTTGGTAATAAAAGTTGGAAGTTGAGATTTATTTTGGGACAAACTAAAATAAAAATGTGGGCACTTATTTTGAAACAGAGGGAGTACGATGATACAAAAACTCGATAAAATATGCAGAAATTAGTATTTTTGTAAATTTGTTGGCTGTTTTGCTCACAGGCTCTAGTGAAAAAGGATCCTGTTCGACGTCAAGTTCTACGAGTCAAAGGTTGTTTAGCTGGATCTAAAGCTGAGAATTTATTAGAACAAGGTGATATGGTTCTTGCAATCAACAAAAATCCAGTTACATGTTTTAATGATCTTGATGATGCATGCCATGCATTGGATCTGTCTGATAATATGGATGGGAAACTTGAATTGACTATCTTGCGTCAGGTTAATTAATGATACAACTGTTTGTCCAAAATTCCAAAATGCAATGTGGGAAATTTCAATGACTTTTTTTATGGTTTGTCAGGGACGTGAAATTGAGCTTCTTGTGGGAACAGATATACGAGATGGAAACGGTACAACGCGTGTAATTAACTGGTGTGGATGTTTTGTACAAGATCCTCACACAGCAGTACGTGCGCTAGGGTTTCTGCCCCAAGAGGGCCATGGTGTATATGTCACAAGGTATTGTTGGTTCGACTGTTTGTTGCAAAATGCAACTATATGGCTTTTAGGAAAATGGGTTGAATATCAGCCCCCCCTGTTTTTAATGCATAAAAACATGTTGAATCCATTTACTAAAAGTATTATATAATAATATTATTGAAATATTATTGCGGGTCAACTCGACCTGTGCCAAAACTAAGCCCTTGACCTCTTACCCAACCCGTCCATTTTGCGACTTGAAGTGATGCCAAACCCTAAAATGACAGTAGCCACTTAACATACTTTTAGGGTCAGAGTGCTACTTACACTGATCTTAAAACATGATTGTATTTATAAAAATAAAATAATAATAATAAAAAATAAATAAAAAAATAAATAAATTAATTAATGTCTTGTGAAATTTGCAGGTGGTCTCAAGGGAGTCCTGTGCATAGATATGGTTTATATTCTTTACAATGGATTGTGGAGGTTAATGGGAAACCAACTCCTGACTTGGATGCTTTTGTTAACGTCACTAAGGTATAAATGTTCTCTATAATGTTCAACGGTCATTTAGTTGATTTGTCTCAGGTATTTTGTATGTAATTAGAAGTTGAAATTATAAATTAAACTGCACTACTTCGGAATGCTTCAAGGTGCGAACGCAACATAGATGATAACTAAATATCAGAGATTGGCATCATTAATATATTCTTCACGATCATGTTCTATACTTAACATTCTAAATATGTAATGCACATGATCTACAGGAAATTGAACATGAAGAATTTGTTCGACTAAAGACAGTCAGCTTGAATGGAAAGCCTCGAGTGCTCACACTCAAACAGGACCTGCACTATTGGCCTACATGGGAGCTGAGGTTTGATCCTGAAACTGCAATGTGGCACCGAAAGATTATTAAATCATTAGGTATTGGAGATCGCCTTTAAACACTGGATAGAGGTATATTTTGAAGATTCAAGATCGAGATTATGGACTCATTCTGGTACCGCTGTGTTCAATGTCGGTACTATTTATGTGATTGTTTCTGAGGTTGGCTCGAGTCGGCCTTCAGAGACCTATACATTGTTATTAAATGTACATTAATTTCAAATAATTCTAGCAATGTAAAGTTAATGACATCGTGTTCAACGTGGTGTGAGACTGAGGTGTGTACTCTACAATACAAAACTTGATGCATATCTACTCGTTTCTGTTTTGGGGTTTTCTTCCAGTTTCGAATCAATATGGTTATTAGTTATTATTATGATTATGGCCATTTGGAATTATTTTTGCTAATTTGCAAGCAGGTACCAAACCTACTTCTTTATAAGTGCTCATTTCAATGTAACATAACCAAATAAGCTATTTCAGCCATGCGCTCAAAACTGCGTACTGCTACAAAAACTTATGTAAGCAATCCCAAACACCCCTCTATTAACTTAGTTGATTAGAAACATATTAACCAGATATCAGAATTAAAAAGACCAAAACATTTCAAGAACTTGCGTTATATACAGTTAAAAATGAAATTATTCCAATAACCAATAAACTCACAACAGACATTGGTAATGATGGTAAATTATGCTACTACAAGAATTCCGAAGGTGAATTAGCATCCTGTTTCCCATTATCATCCAAACCCCCTGGAATTGTATGCTGCAAATTCTGCAAAACTTGAAGAGCAACCAAACTCCCCAACCCATCATTCCCAAAAAACTGACAAAAAAACCTCGCCATAACTCCAAGAACCTGCATTTGATTCTGACAAGCATTGGCGTGTAACTGCATCATCTGTTTCTCGTGCTCGATTTGCATACTCACCATCTTCTCCCTCCATTTAATCTCCTCTTCCTCCCACTTCTCCTCCACCTTCATCCTTCGTTTCCTCTCCTCGTCAAACTCCATTTCCAGCTTCACCATCCTTTCACTCTCCCGTCTCGCCCTCACCATTTCCCTCACCTCCCCTTCCTCCTCCCTTCCACCCTCCGCCCGAAACTCACGCTCCCTCTTCTTCTCCTCCCTCCTCATCACAACATCTCTCAATTCCATGACTTGCGCCCCAACTAACGCAGCACCCGAACCCTCATTCTCCTCACTTTCCTCCTCACTCTGATCCAATTCCTCAAACCCCACATCAAAAAAGTCATCACCCAATAAATTCCCACTCTTTTTGGGCTCGATTTCGACATCTCCGAAAACATCCTTATACAAGCCAAAATTCTCCCAATGATGAACACCATCTTCCCAATTAAACTCAACATCATTGAGCCTAATCTTGTGCTTAACATTGATATACTGATGCCTCATGTTTTGAACCTTGATTGACACGTCACGCCAAGACCATTTAAAAGGGAACTTGATTGGATCAATGAGATGGTGAAGGGAGTTGACATGTTCGGCTATTGGTTTGTATTTTTTTTCTCGGGTTTTCAGTTTGTTTAAAGTTCCTGTTTTTTGGAGGTTCCAGTATTTGGAGAGGAGTGTTTCTTCTTCCACTTCTGACCATTTTTTGCGTTTCATTTTTTGATCGGATGATTTGGGGGAGAGAGAGAGATGGATGCTACATTCGTTTTCAACTTTTCAAACTTTACCTTTTTTTTTCTTTCTTCTTTTTTTAATTTTTTTTAAACTAATTTTTTAAATAAATTGACTAAAAAAGAGTAAATTACATAAATGGACTATGTGGTTTGTCAAAAATTTCACCTATCATCCTTCAAACTTAAAAGTTGCATATATCGTCCTTATCGCCTCCAAAGAATAACACTCGTGGTCCTGACCACGAGTGTTATTCTTTGGAACTTAAAAGAATTTCACCTGTCGTCCCTAAAAGGACCACGTGTGTTATTCTTTGGAGGTGATAGGGACGATATATGAAACTTTTAAGTTTGAGGGACGATAGGTGAAATTTTCGACAAACCACATGGACCATTTATGTAATTTACTCACTAAAAAAGTACATTTATCTTCATCTTGTTCTTTATTTACTTTCACTTTTTCAGTTTCAAAGAAGGCTGATAAGATCGAGAACCTACTCTAAATTGTTTTTGTCCTTGCAAGATTTGGATCATAAGATCGGATCGAGATTGAAAGATCCTACTTAAATATTTAGAAGTCTTATTTTTCTAGTAATTCGGATTCAAAACTGTTTGTATAACAAATTAATAAAGAAAGAAGAGTTATGAAAGTTATAATAATATGAAAATGCAATGCGTGATGCTTTAAAATACTAAAATATTTAAGCGGTGATTATAGACGTTGGATTTCTTAATCTTAAAATCTATATATTTTACTCTTATATAATATTTATAGTAATCTATGCTTGCTTTATTCTTTTACTTTAACAAAATTCATTCATTTATAATTTGTTAGTTAGTTAATTTAAGAGAAGTAGGATCGAGTCGGATCCATATCTTACGATCTTTAGTAACATCGAGATCCTACTTAAGCTAATACGCCTTTTAAGATCCTACGAAGGATCTACCTATTTTTGCTTAACGAGATCTTAAAATCGTAAAATTTTAAGAGTTATATCGAGATCTTAACAACTGTGGTTTCAAAAGTTTTAGTTTTCATCCGAATCCTCTTTCGGGTTCCCACCCGTTGAGTAGGTATGAGTTTGTGGGTATTTCTTTAAGAGATCATTTCAGATTTTCATGATGAGTTTGTCTCTACACTATAAAATTATTGACTTTAAAAGAAAAAAAAAAATATATCTTGCACAGTTTGAAACTATTAAAACAATAAAAATATCCAACTTTTATATGTTATCCCAATTTATTTACTCCACCAAAATTTCAGTAAATATTAATCTACCAAACAACTAAAATCATTAACTAAATCATCAACAAGTGAATTACACATATATAATGCACCAACTCTAATGCTTTTCATGTTTGGCTTACCGGTCTCGGGTATCTAAAAATACTATATGGTAGCTATAAAGAAACCAACGCACTTTTAAAAAAATAAATGAAGAAATTTAGCCGGAAAATAAAAATAAAATAAAAATGTTTGTTTAACACTAAAGGTGCGTTTGGTTTGTGCATGGGTTGGGGTTGGGGTTGGGTTAAAGTTGGATTTGGATTTGGATTTGAAACTCAATTTAAATTTGATACAATTTTAAAAGAAAAAAAAGGAAGGAGAAAAATATAATAATTTGTGTATTATTTATTTTTTGAATAGATATAAGATTTAAAGTTTTTTTTTTAAAAAAAAAAGAAAAAAAAAAGGTAATTATAAAAAATAACAAAGACAGAAGAATAAAGAATAAAGAATAAGAAGAATATGTGAAAAAAGGCTCCACTCAATTTGAAAAAATCACGCTAATTGAGGTGTCGTTTATTTTTTCAGAGCTTTTACCTCTTCGTCTGCAAACCATGTTTGTAGAAAAAGAGGTACATCTGAAGCTCTTCATCTGCAAGAAGAAGACCGTTTGTTTTTTGTGCTATTGAAGTTTTTTTTTTTTTTTTTTTTTTTTTTTTTTTTTTTTTTTTTTTTTTTTTTTTTAACTAATGTTTTGTGATACGGAGTATCAAAGACAAGTTTTTGTCCGTTTTATACGTTATCATTCGTTTTATACGTTTTCCTCCGTTTTTTACGTTTTCGTCTGTTTTTTTTACGTTTTAGTACGTTTTTTACGTTTTCGACCGTTCTTTTACGTTTTGTCTGTTTTTTTACGTTTTCATCATTTTTTTACGTTTTCGTCTGTTTTTTACGTTTTCCTCTGTTTTTTTACGTTTTCGTCTGTTTTTCACGTTTTAGTCCCACTTTTTTTTTTTTTTTTTTTTTTTTTTTTTTTTTTATGTTTTTGTCTATTTTTTTTAGATTTTGGTATGTTTTTTTTAACGTTTTCGACCTTTTTTTACTTTCTCGACCGTTTTTTTACGTTTTCGTCCGTTTTTACCTTTTCGCCTGTTTTTTAACGTTTTCATCGGTTTTTTACGTTTTCGTCTGTTTTTTTCGTTTTCGTCCGTTTTTTTACGTTTTGGTACGTTTTCGACCCTTTTTTTTTTTTATGTTTTCGTCTGTTTTTAACGTTTTCATCTGTTTTTTTTTACGTTTTCGTCCATTTTTTACGTTTTCGTTTTTTTTTTACGTTTTCATCCATTTTTTACGTTTTCGTATTACTTTTTAAGGTTTTCGTCCGTTTTTTACATTTTGCTACGTTTTTTTTACATTTTTGACCGTTTTTTTTACATTTTTCGTCTGTTTTACGTTTTCGTTTATTTTTTATGTTTTCGTATGTTTTTTCACGTTTTTGTCCGTTTTCTTACATTTTGGTACGTTTTTTTACTTTACGTCCGTTTTTGTACGTTTTCATCTTTTTTTACGTTTTCGTCTGTTTTTTTACGTTTTCGTCCGTTTTCATATGATTTCGTAAGTTTTTGTATGTTATCTTACGTAATAAAATGGATAAAAACGTAAAAAAATGAACGAAAACGTAAGAAAACGGATGATAACGTAAAAAAAACGGTCGAAAACGTAAAAAAACAGACGAAAACGTAAAAAACGGATGAAAACGTAAAAAAACAGACGAAAACGTAAAAATACAGACGAAAACGTAAAAAAACAGATGAAAACGTAAAAAAAAAGGTTAAAAACCGACGAAAATGTAAAAAAAGGGTTCAAAACCATAAAGAAACCGACGAAAACGTAAAAAAAGGTCGAAAACATAAAAAAAATGGACGAAAACGTAAAAAAATAGACGAAAACGTAAAAAAATGGACGAAAACGTAAAAAAAACGAAAACATAAAATAATGGTCGAAAACGTAAAAAAAACAGACAAAAACGTAAGGAATCGGACGAAAACGTAAAAAAACGTAAGAAGACGGACTAAAACGTAAAAAAAACGGACGAAAAAATAAAAAAACAATCGAAAACGTATAAAAAAAGATATTGAGAAAGAGATGTAGGGTTTGTGAAAGAAGAGGTAAGAAGTGAAAGATAATGTCTGAAATTTAGAAAAGGAAATAAGTGAAAAGAAGCACTTATGTCTGCAAAAAAACAAACATAAACCTCTGCCCTCCCGCAGTCAAAAGAAGTGAAAAGAGGGAAAAAATGCTTATTGAGAAAAAACAAACGACACCTGAGACAACATATTTATAAAAGTCATTTTATTCTGGATTTATAGATTTTAAAAACTCGATCCTAATTTTAGAGCCCACTAGCGAATACCAAACAACAATGTTGTTCCCTTAACACGCTTAGAGTTAACTAGAAAGTTAATCTATTTGTGTTTATGACTAATACAATGTAATGATTCTTTCTATCAGTTAATGAAACGTAAATGTAAAAACACAAAGTATTTTTCAACGTTTAAATTCTTATTAGAAATGAATCAAAGAATCTATTACCCAAGTGTTTTGCGGAACAAACACTTGGGATTGAATAGACAAGGTATGGTGTCTCCTATCTAAACTCAAGCTATGCTTAAGTGGTAATGATGCGTGATTTTGCGACCTTACAACAGGTTTTACCTCTCGAGGGATCTCAAGAGGCTTGCAATCCCCACCAGGCAGTGTACCTGACCGATGTAGTATAGTGAAGTGGCAAGTACCGGGGGATTGATCGTTCTCTAGGGGAATAGTGTCGTTAGGATTGAAAAACTACTCTAATAGGTCTAAGGGTGAGGGAAGATTCTTTTTGTATTTTTATATTTTTATGAAAGCAAGTAAAATCTCGGGTTTTGAAGGAGTGGGCGGAATTAGTTGCTAGTCGACTAACCCAAATAACTACAAATGCAAATAAAATAAAATAACTGAAAATAAAAAGGTTGTGAAACTTATATGGAGAGAAATGTGTTTACTTAGATTTCCTTACTCCCTAACTATCTTTTACCGGTTGATTAGTGTGTATTAATTGCGTGGATGACGGGTGTATTCCTTAATACCAATCGTGGGGTGGCGTACGTACTTCCCCAACTCTACAAGCTCCTACTTCACTCCTATGTCGAGCCGGCTAAGAAGCTCCTAACATGGGATCACTAGAATTCGCTCATGCATTAAATACAACCATAAAAACCTTAGTACGCATTGGTTCATGTTTCTTAAAACGTTCAAGCAAGTTACCGTATAGGAAGTTAGCCAGTTTTCTTAAGCCTAACATCGATAAACAATCATCCAATACAATTAATAACACACTAATAACCAATAATCAATAGCTAGGTTTCATTAGATCTAAGCAAACACAAGATAAATCTAGCCTAGCATGTTAATTAAAAGACAAGAACAAGATATAATCAAACAACACATAGACATATTGATTGATTAAATGAATACTTATCTTCAATTAAACATGGGAGATCCAAGGGTATAAAACCCTTAAAAAATGGCAGAAATTCGTCTTAGGGTTTTCTCCTCACAAAGTTGCACACTATGACAAAAAATTGCAAAACTATATATAGAGTTTAGTTGCTGACGGCGTCACGTTATAGATCTTGACGCCGTTACCTCGCCGTGTCTAGGGTTCCCGGATGGCCTTCCTGACGCCGTCCCTCTTTAGTGCTCCAAAATCCGCTCTGGCTTATCAAGGCTTGACGCCGTCAGAATAGTGCTTGACGCCGTCTCTCATTAACATAAACCGTGATGGCCTTGATCACCTTAAAGGGTGATGCCGTCAGAATTCCTTTGTAAAACTCCCTGGCTTATCATGTGTATTTTTCATATCCACCTCTTTTGCCAAGCCATGACGCCGTCTGGAACAATCCCTGACGCCGTCAAAGGTACTTTTCCAGCCGATTTTGAGACTTTGTCGTTTTCTTCACTTTTATGCTCCAAAAACGTCCAAAATGCTTCCTTTTCCAGATTTCTTCTCCAAAGTACCTAACATGACAAAAGGAACGATTTAGGGCTTAAATGACCCCCTAAAAGCGGTACACTTTTCGCTTCATCAGGTAACAATTCAACCCACTGAGCTATCTCAGGGATACGTTACTCTTTGTAGGAGAGAAGTTGTTTTGCAAAAGTCTAAGGCTTTCAATGTACAAAACACACTCAACTTCTCTCCTTCTGAACCTATTTATACACAAGTATAAAAGAGTAAAAGTGATTAAAATACTACAACTTGTTGAAGCAAGTGTGTCTGACAATTACAACAGTAATTGTCATTTCCAAGAACCAATGGGAATGGACTATAAAGTCTTTAGGAGTGGTTGGTCTGACACTCTACGACTTTTAGCCGTCTTAGGGAAGGTTTCTTCCTGACAAGATAAGATATGATCTTATCTTAAACTCTTCCCAGATCTTCCCGCCTTTCTTTCAGGCGTTGAGTTCTTCAGTCTTCAATCACTTAATGTTGTTGAGGAGACTGGGGTTCAGTGAGTTCTTGTCCAACACTCACTGAACCATCATCTTCTTCTTTGGCTTAAGTCCTACTCAGGGAGTACCGCCTTCCTGAGTAGTGAATCCTTCTTCTTGAATTCGCCTTAAGCATCCTGAAGATGACTCACTGAGTGACTGTTCACTCAGTGACTTGAATTGTTCTCGGTTTAAGTTAACACTTAGTTAATTTGTGTCCAAATCCTGTTTTAAGTATTCTTGGGTACTGATGGACCCAACAATCTCCCCTTATTTGGATATAAATTATGCCTAAGTGTTTTGATCAGTTATGAGTGAGCTAATGACTTCTTCTCATACTGAATGTACTAGAAAGTAAATAAGGACACTGAAATAATAAAAACATCATCTTATTAATATCATTACAAGTCCTAACTAACTAAGTACAAAATACTCATAGTTCTTGTACGTAACCCATGAGTTTAAGTTTCGCCTTCTTAGACACTAACACCTCCTTGTCAGGTCTTTCACTCATCATCTTGTCCAGCAGCTTGACAAACTCCTCGTTCTCAGGACTCTTCACTCTAAGCGCCATTAGTTTGTAGGCGAGGAGAGTTGTCGTTTCCACCAGATCAATGTCACTTACTCTTTGGAAGGCTGGCTGTGCGAATTCATCAATGAAGAAGATACCATACTCAGGCTTCTTGATGACACGGTTAGGAATGAACTTGACTCCCTCAGGGGGAATCTTGTTGCAGTGCAAAGCAGCTATATATTGTTCAGGTTCCTGACCCACTGCTTTTCTCTTCCTTCCGGTCTTCTGAGTAGGTTCAGGGATTGCCAGTCCCTGAGAAGCAAGCGCATTCTCATGATCAATCCCAAGACTCTTAGCTACCCTTTCAAGTTCTTCATATTTTGCGTTCAGGGACTTGATAAGAGATGGGGCTATCTTGCTTTGTGTCTTCTTCCTCAGGATGGGCATCATCATATCCCATTCCCTTAGCCCGAAGTCTGAGAATTTAATGGGCTGGTAAACCTCAGACTTCCTTGGTCCCCTGTGAACCGTTATGCTTATGGGCTTGGTGTTGTGAATGGTTATGTCTGTTATTGTGCCTTCGCCCTTGGTTTTGGTCATGTGCCACACATACCTCTCATAGGTTCTTTGCCTCCTTTCTTCTTTTAGTTTGGCTTGTTTGTTGTGTTCTTGAAGAAGTTCAGCTTGTAGCCTGATGAATTCATCCCCCTGAATGTCTTTATCAGACTCCTTGATTTCCTCCTTGGCAACCTCAACAATTAATGGTCTGTTGAGTTCCTTGTCCTTTTCTAGGGCCCTCCTGAGATCTTGTTGATGTAAGACTTCAGCCACTTCATCAGGAGTCCCAAAGAACCTTTTTCCTCCATCCAAATCAACGTAAAATGGTGCATCAGGATCTGCCTGCCTTTCAGTTGAGGCTTGAACAAATTGTTTTGGAGGAGAGCTGTCAGTCACCATGATTTTCTTCCCTTTGGAAGTGGGAGGGGGTTGACTGGTGGAAGTTTCAGGAACAACCACAATTGTTGAAGAAGGATCAGGAGTAGGTCCATCTTTAATTTTCTCCCCCTCAGAAGGTACTGGAACTTCAGTGGATGTACCTGCTGACTGAGGAGGAGGGGCTATATGAGAGGCCTGAAGAATGGTGAGGATACTGGAGACCATCTGTTTTGTTTCTGATGTCTCATTCTTTAGGGTGGTTATTTCAGCCGCCATTGCCTTTTGGGTTGAGGTGAGTTCAGTGACATGGGTGGTTTAGTGGTTGATCAGCTCATTATGTTTTGTTGAGAGCTGATCAAAGGCTGAGGATATCTTTTCCAGGTGCCCCTTGGTATCAGTGACTGCCTGATGAATTGAATCTTGCTGCGACCTGATAGTTTTGAAATCCACCCCCTGAAGAAGCTTGAGAAGTTCAATGATGGAATTGGAGGTGAACTTCTGGGTATCCATGTATTCCTGCAGTCTTTTGATCAGGATGGGATCATCTCCAAGTTCTTCCTGAACAGATTCAATAGCCTTAAGAAGGTTGGAGAGTTCCTTGTGCTGTTCAGTGCCTATTTCATCAATAGACTCTCTCAGGTCGCCGAGTTGTTTGTCAGTAAGTTTGGCGACCTGAAGCACTTTTTCCTGAGATTCTTCAACAGAAGCCCTGAAGTCGGCATAGGAGGCTGCCACTTCAGTGTGCTGAATCCACTGTTCTTCCGTGATTTCATTATAAAGACCCTCGTTGGCTTTGCGAAGGAATTTAACCAATTATCTTTCAGTCAACGGAAGAACATTATCATAACTCTTCAACCACTCAGGAGTGGCTGGAGTTGAGGCACCTGATGATGATGATGATGTGGGAGAGCTGGGTTGTTGATCCTCAGGGGGAGGAGAAGATTGTTGTTGTTCAGGGTGCTGAGGAGGGTTTATATCAGTTTTCATTTCCTCCTCAATACCCAGAACGTCTTCTTCATCACCAAAATTCACTAATTCCTCTTCTGACTCTTCATTCAGTAAAATTTCAAGATCAGCCAGAGAAGGAACCTTCAGGGTATCCGGCTCCCCCTCAAAAGAGGGCTCACCTTTGTTGTGGCCAGGTCCTGACCCCGTCATAATAACTGAGTGGGTTTGCTCAGCCTGACTAGCCATAATAACTGGGGGGTTTTCCCAGCCTGGCTTTTGGGGGCAGTTCCTGAGTGAAGGGATCCGCCTGAGGTGGTTATGGGTTCCGTATCAGCGGGTGGTTTATATCCCTCTGAGTCTTTGTCCCCCTGAGCGCCTTCAAGTCCTGACGGGTGTTTTTCAGAACTATCATGAGGCACTGATTGTGATGGTTGATGGTCCCCCTTCCCATCAGGGTTGTACTGCCCTTTTGGGGATTCAGGGACTTTTACTCCCTGAGACCCTGAGTGTGATTGCTCAGGAACGTTAACGGGATCTGATTGTGATTTGTCAGTTCCTTCATCGGGATGTGAATGGGTGGTTGTTCCTGACCCTACTAACTTGTGTATGTCAGTAGGGACATGTGGAAAAGGTTTGCCCGAGGACACTGAGGATGATTGCTCAGTGCCCTCCGTTGGCCTTTGTTTTGTGGTCAGGGGGGTCTCTGTAGTGGGTGTCTCAGAGGTCTGGGCCACATTCAACCCCTTTTTAAGGTTGAGTTGGTTCTGGGCATGAGGTCCCAAGAAGATCAACTCTCCCTTAACCTCTTGGTCAGTCGGATTGGGCTCAAAAGCCTCAGCAAAATCAAGACCAGTGGCCTTGATGAAGTCATTGTAATCCAGGGAGAGAGTCCTTCTCCCATTCATCACTGTGAAAGTGATGATGGATTCTTTGGTGTCTTTCGGGCTAGTAGCCACAGCAGTACACCAGAATTCCCTCAAGTAGTCATGGTAGATGACTGAGGGGGTCATGGTAAATGCTTTTGCAAGAAAACAGTTTTGAAGATATTTCATTACATTCTTGTAAGCATGGAACTTTTGTGGATAGAAAAAGTTTCCTACCACATTGTTCTTGGTGAGGTCCACACCCTCCAATGTGAATTCCACATTAGGGGCGTATGTCACAGCTTTAGAGGAAGCCATATTTGTTGGTAAGTCTGGGTAACAAAGATGGTTGGGATTTCTTAAAGCTAAGAACACACACACTATTAATTTTGAGAGAAAAATGGGCAGAATTTTGCTTAAGATTTCTAATAGACGTGTGTGTTGTTATTTTGGTTGGGGTATTTATAGGGAAGTGAAGTGGAGGGTATTTTAGGCATTAAGCGGATTTTATTTATTCAAAAAGAATTTTTGGAAACTTTTTTGAATAAAATGTTTTGGGATCCGCATTTAATGCCACCACTCCACTTTTCCCTGGTTTGGCGCAACAGTCAAGATGAACAGTTGAGCAGTTCTGCAAAAGTGTAATTTGCAGAGATGAGTCATCACATATCTGTAATGTGATTGGAGAGGCATTTAATGCCAAGTGGGAATGTGGGGGCCCAGAGGTGGAAGCCAGAAAGGCAAAAGAACAAATATTCTTATATTAAATAAGAATTCAGTTACCAACCTCGGACATTTACTAACTAGATACTTAGAGCATTTAAGTTAGTATTTAATGTCTCATGAGGACCCTGAATGACTTTTCATTCAGTGAACCTGATTGTCAGGACTTGGGTTTAGTCACTGATGGTTCTAGTGTTCAGGAATTTGGGTTTAATTCCTGAGGTTCAAGGGTTCAGGAACTTGGGTTTAGTTCCTGAAGTTCAGTGACCTTTCTCACTGAAGAACACATTGAGTCAGGGACTTGGGTTATCAGAATTTACACATATTTGGATGGAGTCAATCAGTGGACTGATTCTCAATATCCAACATTCCTAGTTCAGCTTTTAGTCTGGTGAAAGTTGGTTCATCCAATGGCTTGGTGAATATATCAGCTAGCTGATATTCAGTAGGAATGAAGTGTAATTCTATGTCACCATTCATGACATGGTCTCTGATGAAGTGATATCTAATATCAATGTGTTTTGTTCTCTGATGAAGAACTGGGTTATTTGAGATGGCAATTGCACTTGTGTTATCACAAAAGATGGGAACCATCTTGTACTGAATTTCATAGTCACTGAGTTGACTTTTCATCCAGAGTACATTTGCACAAAAACTTGTTGCTGCAACATATTCAGCTTCAGCTGAGGACATGGCAACTGATTGTTGCTTCTTAGCACTCCAACAGACTAGTTTTCCACCAAGAATTTGGCAGGAGCCTGAGGTGCTTTTCTTGTCCATGTTGCATCCAGCATAGTCAGAATCTGAGTATCCTTTAAGATCAAGGCCTGAACATTTTGGATAATATAATCCAGGGTTTGGAGTACCTTTCAGGTACCTGAATATCCTTTTCACAGCAGTGATATGAGTTTCTCTTGGGTCAGATTGATATCTGGCACATAAGCAGACTAAGAATTGGATATCAGGCCTTGATGCAAGTAAATACATCAGTGATCCTATCATTCCTCTAAAAAGAGTTTGATTCACTGGTTTTCCAGTAAGATCAGGACCAAGGTTGTTTGGGGGTACCATAGGAGTCTTGACTGAGGCACAGTCACTGAGCTCATACTTCTTCAGTAGGCTTCTGACATACTTCTCTTGACTGATAGAGGTTCCTTTATCAGTCTGCTTGATTTGTAGACCAAGGAAGTAAGTCAGTTCTCCCATCATGCTCATTTCAAATTTCTTTGCCATTAGTTTTTCAAACTGTTTGCAAAGTTTATAATTTGTTGAACCAAAGATGATGTCATCAACATACACTTGTACAAGTATGATATCATTATTTGTCTTGTAGATAAACAATGTGTTGTCTATCTTGCCTCTGACAAATTTGTTTTAGATCAGGAAGGCTGAAAGAGTCTCATACCATGCCCTGGGAGCTTGTTTCAGTCCATAAAGGGCTTTGTTAAGCTTGCAGACATGGTCAGGAAACTCATAGCTTTCAAATCCAGGAGGTTGCTGAACATAAACTTCTTCTTTTAGTGAGCCATTTAAGAATGCACTTTTAACATCCATTTGGTACACCTTGAAGTTCATGTATGTAGCAAAAGCAAGGAAGATCCTGATGGCTTCCATCCTTGCTACTGGTGCAAATGTTTCTTCATAGTCAATGCCTTCTTGTTGATTATAGCCTTTGGCTACAAGTCTGGCTTTGTTTTTAATGACTATGCCATTTTCATCAGATTTGTTTTTAAATACCCATTTCATGCCAATGACTGAAACATATTCAGGACATTTGACCAAGGTCATTACCTTGTTTCTGTCAAATTGTTCCAGTTCATCATTCATGGCTTGAACCCAACTTGGATGTTTTAGTGCTTCCTTAACACTTTTGGGTTCAATTGTGGAAATGAAGTCCACAAATAGGCATTCATTGGCTGAGGCTGCTCTCAGTTCAGCAGCCATGCTTCTTGTGAACATGCCTTCAGTAGGCTCACCAATTATATTGACAAGTTCTATATCCTGAGACCTAGTCCAACTGTCCTGAGGTCTTGAAAACTGATTAGAACTTGTAGAGGCCTGATGGGTAGGATCAGGATCAGACACATGATGTTCTTCAGCATCTTGAGTGTCTGAGTGGGTTGACTCATAACTGTGATTGTTTAGTACCTGAGCACTTTGTACTGACTGAATGAATTCATCAGTACTTTGTGCTTCAATAAACTCAGTGATGGTTGGGTAAGGAAGGTTGTGGGGAATGATGTAATAGGAGATGTCAGCATTTGCATGGTACTGAGTGGAAGGACCATTATCAGTATGATGTTCATCATAAGGGTATCTTGATGATTCATCAATACCTATCTCTTCTACTGAGTTGTTAGAGACACTGATTGCATCAGTGCTCTCATCAAAGCTAACATGAAATGTTTCCTCAGTATGCTGTCTCCTAGTGTTGAACACCCTGAAGGCCTTTGAGACAAGGGAGTATCCTAGGAAGTATCCATCATCAGCTTTGGCATCAAATTTTCCTAAGTGATCCTTGTTATTATGAATAAACACAGGACACCCAAAGACATGAAAGTAGCTGATGTCAGGGATTATTCCCTTGAATAACTCATAAGGAGTTTTGCTATGTCTCTTGACAGTGATGGATCTGTTTTGTGTGTAACAGGCAGTCTTTACTGCTTCAGTCCAAAAGTGTTTGTAAAGGACTGATCCATTTAGCATTGTCCTAGCTGCTTCAATGAGTGTTCTATTTTTCCTTTCAGCCACCCCATTTTGTTCAGGTGTGTAGGGTGAGGAAATTTTTTGGAAGATACCTTTCTCATCACAGAAACATTCAAGTTCATAATTTTTGAACTCTATTCCATTGTCAGTCCTAATCTGTTTGACTTTGATGTCATTTTGATTTTCAATGTTCCTGACAAAGGACATAATTGTTTCAGCTGTCTGACTCTTTTTGATCAGGAAGTATACCCAAGTGTATCTTGAGTATTCATCCACAATGACCAGAGTATACTTCTCATGGTTAATGGATCTAGGACTAATTGGTCCAAATAGATCCATATGAAGAAGATGTAGGCAGTTCCTGATGGAAAAGTTGGTTTTGGTTTTAAAGGATGCTCTGTGATGTTTACTCTTTTCACAAGCTGAGCATGGTTTATCCTTTGAAAACACAAGAGATGGTAAGCCAAGGACCTTGTTTTGTTTCACAAGGTTGTTTATGTTTTTGAAGTTCAGGTGGGAGAGTCTCTTATGCCAAAGCCAGTTGAGAGTATCAGTGGCCTTGGTAAAGAGACAAGTTCCATTCTGAGTCAGACTGGACATGTCCAACACATAAACATCATGTCTTCTTGGTGCAATAAGGACAACTTCCTTATTAGCATTGAAGATGATTCCTTGTTTATCATCAAACTGAACTATGTATTTAGCATCACATAGTTGACTGACACTGATCAAATTGTATTTAAGACCATTTACATAAGCTATCCTAGTAAAGACTATACCATTGCAGTTTACTGAACCATAACCTTCAGTTAGACATGATGAGTTATCAACAAATATCACTTTGGGTCCAGATTCATCCACATACTTGTGCAGATACTCCTTCACACCAGTCATGCTCCTTGAACATCCACTATCAAGATGCCAAATAGGATCCCTGGCATGTTTCTGCACAAATGATAAACTGGGTCAGTTCTTTCTAGGACTCCACTTCTTGGAGGGCTTAGCTTTGGGGGTCTTATTAACATTTTCAATTGATTTATGGTCAGTGGTGGAGTGGACTGAGCTACCACATATTATACATTTGATTGCTGATGTAGACTCAGTGGACTGAGAGGCTGACTTGGTCATACCTCTATTGGCCTGAATGGCCTTATCACCTCCTGAGGTGTCATGAGTGGAATTTCCACTATTTTTACAACTATTGTCAATTTGACAATCCTTAGGATGGTGATCATTGAACCCACAGTAAGGGCAAGGTGCAAAAGGTTTTGCCTTTTGTTTCTATTTCTGTTTAGAATCAGAAGGGTAGTTTAAAGACTGAGCTTTAAGGCTTGCCATCTTTGATGTGACTGAGTGTATTTTATGATCAGAGGTCTTGTGATCATCTTTTTTGCAAATCATGCAATAAAGAATTCTATAGCAATCATCAGTGATATGATTGGTATAGTTACACAGTTCACATCTTTTCAGGGGTTTTGAGGGTTTGGGTTTGGTCTTTGAGGAAGCTGGTTTTTGTTCCTTCTTGGATTGAGAAGGTTTCTCAGAAGATGCAATCTTCTCACCCAGCTTCCTGACCATTTCAGCCAACTGATCAAATTTTGAGTCAGGGCTTTGGGTTATTTCTTCAGAAGGGACTGAAGAAGATGAGTCATCAGTATTTACTGAGACTTCAAATGTTGGTCTTTTCAGGATTGTTTTTCCCAATCCTGACCTCTCCTTTGGAGAGTGTTGAGAGTAGACCATTGGTGGGAGGCCTAAGTTGGGTGCAGCACCCTGAAGTGTATTCAGTGGTGGGAGTGGTGGATATGATTCTTATTCAGACTCATTCACTGACTCAGTATTACTGAGTTGTTCAGTGAGTTCAAGCTTACTGAGTTGTTCAGTAAGTCCAAGCAAATTTTTCAAAGCCTGACTTTCAGGAAGCAAGATCTTTCTAGTCTCAAAGTTTGGTAACTTACTGACTGGGTTGTCCCTGACAATCCAGTCATTTGACTTGGGAAGCATTTCTTACTCAAATGATATGCCAGCTGGAACAAAGGTCAGTTCACTGGGACTTACATAGGGGTTAACCATGTGATGGTCAATTCCTATTGTTTTCCTAGGGATTAAACCCACATTATCAAAGACCTTGGGGTTCTTTTTGGTCCAGCCTTGGATGACAGCTTTTTCTTTGTTAAGTTCAGTTTGTAGGGCTTGGTTTTGTTTCAAAATTTCAGTGTTCTGAATTTGTAGAGTTATTGTTTCTAATTTGGCTTGCTTTAGTACAAGCAATTCATCTCTACATTTATTCAATTCTGACACTATGTTGTTATATTTTGAAAACATGTTAAGCCTTTGTTCCTCAACAAATTTAAGATCTACACAAATATAATTCATGTAAGACTGCCAATCAGAATCATCATCCATAGAAAGTAAAGTGTTTACCATCTACATGGTGATGTTTACCCACTCTCCATTCCTTGCATGGCTTTTCCCAACAGCCACTTGATCACCTTCAGAGAGTGCCATCAGTGCACTCACTCTAATTTCCTCATCTGAGGATACCTCTTCTTCATCCCAATCATAAGCTTCAGCTACTAGAACCTTATTCTTTGCCTGAACAGGTTTGGATGTTTGAGCAGCCTGAGATATAGAGGGATTAGTTTCAAGAATTGCAAGTTTAGCCTTGGCTTTCCTATATTTTGCTTCAAAGTCTTTTTTACCCTTGTTTTGAAATTGTTGGGTCGACTGAAACATTCTAGGTTGAAACTTGCTAGTTCCTGAGGAACTATTTCCTGAAAATTTGTAAGAGGGTTCTGAGGTGGTTTTAGAATAACAGTCCCTAGCAAAATGACCCTTTTTACCACAATTAAAGCATTCAGTGGTTTCATTTGCTTTTCCTTTTGAAAAGTTGGACTGGTTTCTTTTGATGAAACGTTTTGAACTAGCAAGGAGTGCCCTCTCTTGGAATTCCAAGTTTAGATCTTTTAGGTACTCATCACTAGTCCTTTCATCAATTTCATCCTCAGAATCCTCTTGAAAGTCCTGCACAACACCATTAGTATAAAAAGCAGTTGATATGGGTGTGGAGGTCAAGGCCTTTTTGGACTCAAGAGCTTTTGAGTCAGGGTATCTCCTTGAGATTAAGTTGTCTTCATAGACAAACTTCCCATAGATCTCAGGGAGCTCAAGGGTCTGAATGTGATTAGCATTCCTCAGGCCTTGTGAGAAGTTTAGCCACTTCTCAGGGAGACTGTTGACAAAGCCAACATTTGTCTCATGCTTAGACAAAACTACACCATCATTTGATAGTTCGTTTATCAAGTTCTTGTATCTGGTATAAGTCTGAGAGAGACTTTCAGAGTCTTTTGCCCTGAAAGTATTATACTCAAGTTTCAGGTCTATGACCCTGTTTTCCTTGGTATCTGAGGGACCCTCAAAGCTATTGACCAAGTCATCCCAAGTTTGCTTGGCTGTTGAACAGTTGATGACTGATTCCATTATATCGTCAGGAAGACATGATATAATAATGCTTTTCAGGCGTTGGTCTTGATTGACCACCCTCCTCTCATCAATGGTCCATTGAGCCTCAGGCTTGTTTAGCCCTGTAGCAGTCTTTGGGACAAAAGGACCATCTTTGACACAAGTGATGTAGTATGGTTCCATACCAGTCAAGTAGCAAAGCATTCGCTTTTTCCACTTGCTAAATTTACCAGCTTCAAGTCGTGGGGCAACAGCTGAATAGCTTCCACCCTTTTTGTCGACTAGCTGGGGCACATTTGCATCAGTCATAGTAGAATCTTGGTTTTAAAAACCTTGAGCACTCTTGGTTAATTTTGAAATATTTTATAAACCAGAGGCTCTGATACCACTTGTTGATCCCTTAACACGCTTAGAGTTAAAGTGAGTTCTAATTTTCATCATTTTACTTATGAAACTGCTTATTTTGGAATTCTGTTTATTTCAATGCTTATTTGAGTTTATTTATCTTACTTGTGCTTAATTGAAGTTGATTTGTTGCTGTGTTAGTTAATTTCTTTGAGATTCTTCATATTGTGCTTAATGGTGTTTTAGAGGTCTTATTAGCATATAAGCTAAACTTGTTGATAAGCACTTTTCTCATATTGATTTTGTGCTTAAAACACTCTAATGAACTTAATTATAATCTGTTTGAAAGAATAATTGGGGTTTACATATTAAAATAAGCTTTAAATCATATTTGGGCTGCATAAAGGGGTGTTTGGCATAAGCACTCTATTTGACTTTTAAGCTGTTTATTTGAGTTTGACCAATTGGAATGTTTTGATTTAGCTTAATTTGAGTCATATAAACTGTTTTTAAGTTGATTTGAGCTTTTCTTAGTGGATTTGCATGTTTAAGAATGATATCTTAAATTTTGAGGTTTTAAGTTACTTATTTGGCTTTTTGTTGAGAAATCAGTGATTAGTGCTTTCTATTGTAGTTTTTAAGTTTAAACAAGTGTTATAAGCTGGTTTTAGTGATTTGGTATAATTTCATTAGGATTTGTGGTCTCTTGTTCAAGTTTAGTTGTTAATTGTCATCAGAACCAAATTCCTTATGTAGTCTGAGTAGCTGTTTCATAAGTCCATTTTAAGTGCTTAATTGTTGATCCATAGTGCCTGATCTTAGTTTTACAAGTTGTTTGCTTATTGATTTATGCTGTTTTCTAGATTTCAGTCCATTTCTCAGCTTATTAGTGCTTAATTAGTTGCTTAATAGTTGTCTAATCAGTCAGTATACACTGACTCATCAGTATATGCTTGTGCTGAACTGCCTTCTTTTAAGCTAGTTTTTAAGCACTTAATAAGTTCTTTAAGGTCTGAAATTTGTTCTATTAGCTTATTGGTGCATGATTTTAATCTTTTTTCAGTTTTTATGGTACTGCTTATTGTTTTTAGAGTTTATTCTTAAGCTCAAAGTAGCTTGTTTAGGCTGTTTGGCCTGCATATTTACATTAACTGCTTATTTTGAATTTTTGTGCTTAATTGCTTTTTTTAGTCTGGCTTATTCAGTTACATTTGCTTATTAGGTTCTCCTTTAGTGCCTTATAGCTTATTTTGGATTTTTGTGCTTATTTGCTTGTTTGTTCTGCTTATTCTGTTTACTATTGCTTTTTAGGATTGCTTTTAGTATTTTATAGCTATTTTCAGTTCACACTTAAGCTTTTAGAAGCTTGTGTGCTTATTGCCAGTTAGCTTTAGTTCTTTTCTTCTTATAAGCAGTCCATTCTTTATCTGCTTATTCTGGCTTATTCCTTTTGATAATATATATATATATATATATATATATATATATATATATATATATATATATATATATATATATATATATATATATATATATATATATATATATAGTTTTTATATCTCTAAAAACTAAACCAAAAATATTTGACAATCAAGCATTAAAACTAAAAACACTAACGTAAACCTCAATTAAAATCTCGTTGGGAAAACGACCCCGGAAGATCAATTTATCACTTGTCCTCAAGTGAATCTTGGTTCTAACGGGAATACAAAATATTAAAATTGCCCGTGCTTTCAATCGAATCAGTTTTTAGCGCCGCTGCCGGGGAGATTTGTTAAGATTTTTGCGTTTTGTTTGGCGTTCGTGCCTTGAAGATCCTTTCTTTTGAAAGTTTATTTTGTTAAAAATTTGAAAAAAAAAACAAAACAAAAAAAAAAATCATAAAAAGCCAAAAATATTTTTCTTTTTCTAAAACTTTTAAAAAATCCAAAAATATTTTTCCTTTCAAAATATTTTTCAAAAAATCTCAAAAATATTTCTCTATTATTTCTTTTTAGTGCATGAGCACACGATCTTCTTTCAACGAACTAAATTCTCCTCTTTCAAATCCCGAAAGATTAATTCGACAAAGAAATCGTTGTAATTCATCACTTGGTGTGAGTGCACAAGTGTATATATATATATATATATTAGTGTAGGAAAAACCCAACCAAATGGTGAATTCTCTCTCTAACCAAGATTGAATAAACCGATAGGTCAAAGAAATTCAAACAAAATATAAATCCGGAAGTATTGATTTTTCCCGGATCGTTAGGTTCCGATGTAGTGTGAATGAAACTTTGAATTCCGTTCGTGATCGAATGATTTGATTAAGTGAGAAATTTTGGGATTATGTCTAAAAATAGAAAACATAAACTAAAAAGCATAAAAAATGAATAAGCAAAGCACAAATAATCAAAAAAACAATTAAAACTAAAAAACGGGCTCTTACGGGACTAAAAACGGGCCAAAGAAAACCTAAAAGTAAAAAATTAACTCTAGATGTCGCTTTTGGTTCCTAAAAGTCCTAAATGATTAAAAAGAATTTTAGAAAAAGGATTTATATATTTTTGCTTTTTATTTTATTTTTTATGAATTAAAAACATTTTTGGATTAAAAATGATATAAAAAAAATACTAAATTAATGTAAAAAATTATAAAAATTTCTGGAAAACTACTTAAAGTGATAAGGATTCTAAGAAAAATAAAACTACGGTAACAGCTTATTTGGATAAGTTGTTATTAAGCAAACAAGGAAAATAAGCTTAAAAGAGAAAAAGAGGTTAAATAAAAAACCTACAAACACCTTAACGGAAAAGACCCAAGGGCGCAGTTGGTTAAGATGTGTGTTATAAGTGGTTGAGATAGGTTGAGGTCAGGGGTTCGAGCCTCAGGCTCACCCTTGGCTTCCCTGTTTCTCACTTTTTTTTTTTTTTTTTTTTTTTTTTTTTTTTTTTTTTTTTTTTTTTTTTTGCAAATTTTTTTTGGGACTTATAAATAAGCCAAAAAGGAAAAACTTTTGTGAAAACAAAAATTTTAAATCTAAAGAAATAAGCTGGATAAGCAGATTAAGCTATCAGATATTAAGTAACTAAAAATGCTAAGCAACTAACTGATGTGCACACACACAAGCTTCTATAGCTTGTGTGTACTGAAATAAGCTTCTAACTCCTAAAAGCCAACCTAAAAAGCAGTTCTAAGCTAAATAAGCTGTCCTAAACAAACAATAAGCTAAGAATCACAAATAAGCTACTAAGGGTAAACTGTAATACCAAACAGACTAGAGTGGCAACTTCAAGCTATAAAATAAGCAACTTAAGCAATAAGTGATTCGATTGAAAGCACAGGCATTTTTAATATTTTGTATTCCCGTTAGAACCAAGATTCACTTGAGGACAAGTGATAAATTGATCTTCCGAGGTCGTTTTCCCAACGAGATTTGAATTGAGATTTACGTTAGTGTTTTTAGTTTTAATGCTTGATTGTCAAATATTTTTGGTTTGGTTTTTAGAGATATAAAAACTATATATATTATATATATATATATATATATATATATATATATATATATATATATATATATATATATATATATATATATATCAAAAGGAATAAGCTAGAATAAGCAGATAATGAATGGACTGCTTATAAGAAGAAAAGAACTAAAGCTAACTGGCAATAAGCACACAAGCTTCTAAAAGCTTAAGTGTTAACTGAAAATAGCTATAAAATACTAAAAGCAATCCTAAAAAGCAATAGTAAACAGAATAAGCAGAACAAACAAGCAAATAAGCACAAAAATCCAAAATAAGCTATAAGGCACTAAAGGAGAACCTAATAAGCAAATGTAACTGAATAAGCCAGACTAAAAAAATCAATTAAGCACAAAAATTCAAAATAAGCAGTTAATGTAAATATGCAGGCCGAACAGCCTAACCAAGCAACTTTGAGCTTAAGAATAAGCTCTAAAAACAATAAGCAGTACCATAAAAACTGAAAAAAGATTAAAATCATGCACCAATAAGCTAATAGAACAAATTTCAGACCTTAAAGAACTTATTAAGTGCTTAAAAACTAGCTTAAAAGAAGGCAGTTCAGCACAAGCATATACTGATGAGTCAGTGTATACTGACTGATTAGACAACTATTAAGCAACTAATTAAGCACTAATAAGCTGAGAAATGGACTGAAATCTAGAAAACAACATAAATCAATAAGCAAACAACTTGTAAAACTAAGATCAGGCACTATGGATCAACAATTAAGCACTTAAAATGGACTTATGAAACAGCTACTCAGACTGCATAAGGAATTTGGTTATGATGACAGTTAACAACTAAACTTGAACAAGAGACCTCAAATCTTAATGAAATTATACCAAATCACTAAAACCAACTTATAACACTTGTTTAAACTTAAAAACTACAATAGAAAGCACTAATAACTGATTTCTCAACAAAAAGCCAAATAAGTAACTTAAAACCTCAAAATTTAAGATATCATTCTTAAACATGCAAATCCACTAAGAAAAGCTCAAATCAACTTAAAAACAATTTATATGACTCAAATTAAGCTAAATCAAAACATTCCAATAGGTCAAACTCAAATAAACAACTTAAAAGTCAAATAAAGTGTTTATGCCAAACACCCCTTTATGCAGCCCAAATCTGATTTAAAGCTTATTTTAACATGTAAACCCCAATTATTCTTTCAAACAGATTATAATTAAGTTCACTAGAGTGTTTTAAGCACAAAATCAATATGAGAAAAGTGCTTATCAACAAGTTTAGCTTATATGCTAATAAGACCTATAAAACACCATTAAGCACAATATGAAGAATCTCAAAGAAATTAACTAACACAGCAACAAATCAACTTCAATTAAGCACAAGTAAGATAAATAAGCTTAAATAAGCATTGAAATAAACAAAATTCCAAAATAAGCAGTTTCATAAGTAAAATGATGAAAATTAGAACTCACTTTGTCTTTTGCATAAACAAGGACTTAAAATTTCTCCAAGAGCTGATCTACAAGCTCCAGCTTGTTTCTAACAAGCTGGTAAAGTCCAATAAGCCCTTCCCTTTTTGGCTTATCATCCAAGAGCTTATTCTACAATTTGCAAAGGTAATTTTGAATATGATTAAGTACAATTCACTAGATGACTATAGAAGCTCAAAGTAAGCCATGAGACAGCTTATTTGAGTTCTACACAATAATTCAAGTAAAGTGCTTATTAAGTGCTTATTAAAGCTTATTTAACCATTAAAGAGCATTTTAACATAGAAGGAAAGGAGATAAAGCAATAATATAAACTGAACTTTTAAGACTAAAACTTAAAACTTTCAATGCTTGGTGAAGAGGCTTGTATTTATAGGAGTCCCAGGGATCATCTAAGGTTTCTCTTGTTAAATCCCAGCCATTAAATCCATGATGTCGACATCAATCATCAATCACAGCCCTTGGATCAAATGCTACATAGCCTCCTCCAATCAAAAGCTTGAAAAATGCCACGATGGACAATAAATGAGCTCATATCAGCCTAGACATCCTTTTAGAAGGAGTTAATGTCACTTAAGTGGGGTGAATTGGAGCATGGTAAAATCTGAGAAGACGATGAACAATAACTGATATACGCTCCTTTTTTATTGTGTTTGACCCGGATTTTTTATTGTTTGACCTGGGGTTGGATTCGGGTTATAAGGGGATCCGGGTTTTATGGAAGTTGGGCTGGGTTGGTTGTTGGAATTAAAGGGTGGACTGATTTTTTTTTTTTTTTTTTTTTGGTATATAAGGATTTGACACTAGTTAACTTTGGACTAAGTTTGCAAAATTTAGGGACTTGAACTGAAAATAATTTTGGACTTTTGGTGAGAATGATTTATCATTAAGGATTTGGTTTTGAAATTTTGGGTTTATAGCTGATAAAAATATAGAATCACTTCTCCGACTTCGGCTTTTCTTACTCTTTCCATTCTCGTGCTCGTTTCTGTCCGTTTTGTCTTTCTTTTTGTCATTTTCTTAATCATTTACCTGCACATACACAAAAACAAACATATATATGGCATTTATGATCGATTTTTGGTCTTTTAAATTCGTTTTTGATAAAGAAAATGTATGTAATTTAACACATACCAAATATTATATTAAGGAAAATATTTCTTAGCTGCTCAATAGTAAAGCGGTTGGCTGAGGTTAAAAATCCAACTTGAGGAGCAACACACATTATATATTTATTGATTTAATATTCATATTCATGGTTCATATGGGTTTATAAAATGTTTTGTTTGGTCAAATAAGTAAATAACTACTCCGTGTATTTTTGGTTCATTGGGTTTTTAAAAATGTTTTATTTTGTCAACTATCTATATTCATGGTCCATTCATCTCTCTTAAAAAAAATTAATTACCAAATTCAATAATCTAAATCGACACTATTTTTTTCACATTACCAAAATCGACATGGCAAGCAGATACATTTGCCTGTCACCACGATTTACTTGCTACTTATACATTTTGCTCCCCACTTTGTTCAAAAAAAGGTTATTTATTAATAAAAGAAAAAAGACATGACAAATAAATGGTTTCATATATATTTTAGCCCAAGTGCATTGAGGAGGTAGGGTGGCATCGAATAGAAGCAAATAAATGAAAACAAGTCGAATACACAATTGTAGACATCTTTAAAAGCTTTGGAGATTTGGGCAGAAAAAGGTATATTCCCAATCCAATGCAAACAAACAGTTGCGTATAGCATTCAAAGCTATTATCTTGTGCAGACATGCAAAAGCATATCTTGAAACACTGAAATGACAATTGTCCAACCATATGCATTTAAGTGGGTCATATCAACTACACAATGCATTAAAGAACATTTCATGTATACGGAAAATGTAGCAAGTTTATCCGATTCTCATTTAATAAACATCTACCATATCATCGTATAAATATGATTCCTTTCAAACTAAAAGTTTCAAAACACTAGAAATCAGAGAAAATAACAAAAATGAGTTTTTTCCCAAGAGAAGTTTCTCATATGTATTGTTAATGGTGGTCGCGGTAGTAACGTTCTTTTGTCAAAAAAAAAAAAAAAAAAAAAAAATAGTTACAAATTAAAAGTTTCAAATAATATGTTTGCAATAGGTTTGGTTTAGATGTCACCGGGGTGATCCGTTTATCATACCGAATTCAACTTGCAACCAAGTATATGAAATAAACGATGATGAAGAGTTACGGTATTTTATTAATTATATAGTTACTAATAAGGAAGATCGTAGGTGATATAAAACAAAAGATAATCTATCTCCCAAAGAAAAGAAAAACACTCCTAATTGCTAATTAATTACTGCTAAATAAATTGACACCATGTATTCCTTGTATGGGTCCATACTTGACCATTGACCGGTCCTACTATAAATGTTAACACTCTGTATTGTATCTTAACAAGTAAAAACAAATGAAAATGACAAAGCTCATAAACTAACAGGGGTGGTAATTTTGGCCCACTTGCCTATGAATGGGTTGATCCAACTTATGTTTTATTAGAATGGGCTTTGAGAATTATGGATCAATAAATTCATTTAAGTTATCTAGTGAATATTTTTTATTTGTTTATGGCAAACCAGGCAACTTTTCGGCATGAGTTGGAACAAATCGTACGGGTTGGGTTGATCCAACACACTTATTTGTGCACTAGTTTTAAAAAAATTTACAAGGTTAACTAGTTTGTCAAATATGGTTGCAAAATCCTTATTGTTTCAGCTAGGGGTGAGCATATGGACCGAGAACCGAACCGGAACTGACCCAACCCGAACCGAATTTTAGAACTGCGGTCCGGTTCTCGGTTCAGTTCGGTCCAGAACCGCGGGTATCGGTTCCGGAACTGAAGAACCGCCCTAGTTCCGCGAATATCGGTTCCGGAACTGAAGAACCGCCCTAGTTCAGATAGTGTTGGCATACGTATCTGGCACCTTCTCTTTTGATGAAGCTACTTACTTTTGAAACCAGCTCCACTCACCAAACTTGTGTTTCTCTACTACTGATGTACTCCGTAATAGACTATAGTTTTGGCAACATCTATGTTAATATATATTGTAATGTTGTTAGCTACGTACTACTGCATGTCGTTACTTATTACTAATGGTAGCTGTTTTAATTACATGTTTAATAGAAAGTAATGGTTTTTACAGTCACATGTTGTTACTCATTTTATTTTACATGCTCCAACGTTTATGATTGTCATCAATAAACAGTGAGCATACATTGCAAACTCGAGGATCAAAGTAAATTTATCACAAATAAATTTATCATTCGTAAATGGGTTAAAGGCATTTAAAGAGAACGTGTTTTTCAAAATATATTCGACTATATACTTTAAATCGTTCAATATCATTTACGCTTTAGACGTAAATGAGTACAACCATAAAAAATATGTTGAATTTTTTGGTACTTTAAAAAAAATTTCAGTTCCAATCTGGTAGAACCGAAATGCCCAAACCGGACCCGAAAACCCTACCGGAACCGAAACACGCTCTTCGGTCCGATTCTCTGTTATTTTGCGGTTCTCGGTTCTCTCGGTCCCGGGTCGGTTCTTTGCGGTTCCGGAACCGCGCTCACACTTTTACCATTTCTTAATAGATTATATTATTAAAACTTTTATACAAATACTATGTAGCATGTCACATTACTTTTTTACCCTTGCCTATTCATTAAACAAACACAACTTAGGGGCCGCTTGGTTAAGGGTCATGATGTGTAGGTAATGGTAAAGGAAATGAAAAATACGCTTGGTTAAAGGAGTATAATGCAATCAATACCCAAAACAGGCCCATACTCCATTACCTTCAAATTTGTGGGTATTGGGAATTTATAACCCACATGGCCACGTGCCTTCTTTTATTCTCATCTGCCCTCACTCATATTTAATGATCAACTGCCATGTGCCCTTCATCATATAATCATATAAGAGATAATTCCCAAACTAGGCCAAGAGTTTTGGCCTATTTCAAGAGGCAGCCAAAAGTAACATCTCTTTCCCATTTTGTCCACGCTCGACTGCTCGACCGCTCGACCCCATAATTTTTTTGACACTTGTCTTTGCAGGTACAAGTGGTTGGTGGGAATATTTTTTTAGTTTTGGGTTAAATGACAAATATGCCCTCAAACCCATATATAAATAGCCACATTTCACTAACTTTTTTCTCTCTCTTTTCCCCCATCGCCGGCCACCGCCACCTTCCAGCCACCGGAAAATTTTCAGGCGAGCTACTTTTCTAGCCAAATCGATAGATCGGTGCACCCTCTTCGTTTCTGGAGCGTTTTAGCTCGTGACTCCCACCGCAACACCACCCACGCGCCACCCACCGCCACTGCCACCACGCCGCCGCCATCACCACCTTCCCCTTCCTCTTTTCAACATCAGACTGATTAAACACTCATCACAAAAGAGTCATCACCAATCGAAGAACACCATCAAAGAGAATGCAGCGAAGACTGATGTCTGCTATCTCATATCACGCGTCTGGAAAACATCAACTGATGGTCTAATATCACTAGGCCATTTGGTGGTGGTTTTTAACCGTATGGAATATAAAGGAGATATATCACATAAGTAGGCCTCCGTTGCAGGTATCTAAATTGGTTTCTGAAGTGAACTGTTGGTCTAATATCATGTCAACACAAATGAATAACTCTTTTAGTGACAAATATCAGGTATAGTAATAGGTATAGAGTATAGACGTATAGTAAATAATTTATAAGAGATATAATAACCAAAACATTGAGTAATGATTGTACTTCGGTTATCTTTTTCTATACATGTTTTATACTAAAAGCACACTGTCAAGTTGGAAGATGAGATGAAGTTACAGTTTTAATGAAATTGAACCAAGTATAGCAAGGGAATTTTTTTTTGAATAAGACTCATAGCCTGCTGTATTGATTCGGAAGAAGTACAGCTATGAATTACTTTGTTTTACTATGTGCTCGGCATTTATTGGTAACATAGAATCAATGTTTTTTTTTAAGTAGCAATGTAAACAAGTTACATACCATGCTTTGTTTATGTTTTACTTCGCGGGCATAATAGGATACTCATTCGTATGAATCATTTTTAGAGGTTAGGCTGTTTGACAACACATATGCATATCAAAGCTAGTTGACTGTCTTGGGTATCTAAATTTTGATTTTCTAAATTGGCGCTTTGGTAATTACTAACTACACGGACATCATTTGTAATATTTGGCTCTCTGATATAAAGACTTCGTCTTTTGCTACTCTTCTAGTTAGTAAATGAATAATCAATCTACCTGGATCATCAAATAACAACCTTTTTGCGGGAATTCCATTACTTTAGTTAGATGTATGTATCTGGTTTAAATATGTAAATATGTTTAGCACCTTTGTGCTTCATAATAGATAGTGTGCCTGGCTCTAGAATTTTTGGTTGCTATAGCTAGTTTAGTACTTTATATTGATATGCTTGTCCACTCTTGAAGGATGCACATCCTTATTCAAAAAGCAAATTTACGTGATAACTTTTGCTTAGTATTAAGTTACTTCTAATTGACAGGAATCCTATAACCTACTTTGTGTTCAGGAGGAAGATACAGTGCCAGAGGTGCATGAAATTACCAATAGAGTATTTCTGGATGTTGATATTGATAAGCAGCGATTAGGTATGGTCCTTTGCTTCTATGGAATGGAGTCTATTTTGCATTGTGATATATGTATGAAATTAGCTTTCCTTTTGCTCAACTAATGAATCGTGCAAGACAAACTCTATGAATATTAAAGTCTTTTTTTTTTTTTTTATTTATCCTATACATTTACCATGAACTCATAGGATTTACCTTTTGCTTGTACTACAGGACGAATTGTAATCGGCTTGTATGGTGAAGTTGTACCTAAAACTGTTGGTAAGCCTTCAACCTTCTGTTTGACTTCTTTACTTGATTTACAATTCTTTGTCTAATCAACAAATACCTTTGTTTTCTTTGCAGAAAATGTTCGAGCTCTCTGCACAGGTATCTGATGTTTCATATTCTAGTAGATAAAATATCATTGACCTCCCACTTACTCACATTCAGAAGATAAAATAAGAACGAATTTTAGTTCATATTCACTGTATCTAACTTGATTCTCTTTTTTGGAATTAGGGGAATTGGGAAAGGGTCGGAGTGGTAAACCGTTGCACTATAAAGGAGTGCCTTTTCATCGTATCATACCTGGATTCATGATTCAAGGTGGAGATATTGTCTATGGCAATGGGAAAGGAAATGAGTCCATCTATGGTGGAGTTTTTCGCGACGAAAACTTTAAGATCAGACATTCACATGCAGGTCTTTACCGTTCTACTCTTGTCCTCTTCTTTATTACATAATACTTGAAGTTAGTAGGATTCAAAACAAATGGTATGTTACTCCCTTCTAAAGCTATGGTTATTGCAGGTATGGTGGCCATGGTGAATTCAGGACCAGATTCTAATGGTTCACAATTCTTCATCACTACAGTTAAGGCCTACTAGTAAGTTCGTCGTGATTATTTCATCACATCCCCATAAATGATCGCTCTCTTATTGTTAGTGCTCATTATTGGAGTATACATTTTAGCCATGATTTCTTGCTTATTGTTCTACCTCTGCTTTTTTTTCAAGAATACATTGGAGCCAGTCTTTATTTACAATTTCTTAATCTGATTACAATGTTTAGACATCAGTTGGTAATGGGATTCATAGGCTTGAGTGTTGTTTTTGGTCCTTTTTGCCTGCATCTCATAGGCTTGAGTGTTGTTTATTAGCCTCTGATGTAGGTGGTTCAAGTGTGTTCATAGTTAGATAGTTAGATGGCTTTTATATTGTGCCTAAGTGTGACAGATGATGGATGTTTAGGGAGTTATATATTGGAAAATCAAACTTCACATAATTTTACAAAACAATTTTCAAGTGCTAGTGTTGGAAACCTTTGTTTTTGTCTTTGCGATCAATCTAAGTGTTGTATCACCACGGTGGTAATCGGCTATTCTATGGGAAACAACTAGGGTAAACGGATCAAGGGGTGATTCCGGGCGACCTTGAACAATAGATGGTCGGTTTACTTAACCCTGTAGAGTTGGGCTCAGATATCGGGCCTCAGATTATTCATCCTGCTTGTGATTAAGACACGGCGGAGGTAGTCTGTACTCCCGATCAGGTTCAAACTACACGGGCAACTGTTTTGACAGCTTGTGATCTTGCGAAGACTTAGTGCATCGGCGGTACACACAATCTTGTAAACTCTTTTGCAAAATTTTGTGAACTTTAATTTTCCACTAACAGTGAGTGTACGGATATGATAAAGTATTTGGAAAGTTTAGTTTAAAGTTGCTAGGAACATGGTTATAGTTTCTGGGCTTGTTTAAAGTTGCTACTAACTTTAGTTGTTTTGGTATAAGATAATGAGATTATGACAATGTGGTTGCTTATTTGAAAAGATATACTATGAGTTATCGATTAAATGGGAGAAAGAATGTGGGGGTTTAGGGGCTTATAAGTATTTTTGAATATGTGCCTCCCAATGTGCTTATATCCTCATAGTGATGTTAGAGTTGGGCCACCAACCATTTCTGGTGATTCTGAAAGGAGTATTTCCAGAGATGATAGCTCATCAGCTGTGTCTGATGTGGACAATCTGCTGGGCCTTAATTATATGCATCATGATAATATGGCTTCTACTAGTGATGTAATTGCTCCAATAGGGAATAGAGAGCAAGCTAAACAAAAATGGAGTCGACTTCAACAATTTGATTATTGGGTGTGGAGTTCATTTCGTTCCGCCTTAGGTTCAATAAAACACGGCAAAAAGTCTTTTCTTGATTCATTTGCTAGGTGTGAAAGGTGTCATGATCTATTTTGGAGAGATGAGAAACATTGTCGGATTTGTCATAAAACATTTGAGCTTGATTTTGATCTAGAAGAAAGATATGCTATTCATGTTGCCACATGTAGGTATGATTCAGATCCGGATATGTTTCCTAAGCCTGTAGCAACTCTTATTCATGTTGCCACATGTAGGTATGTGTAAAACCCGAAAATTTAAAACGTGTTATAAGACCAAATTGCCCTCGTAACTTTGAAACTTAATTAAAATTTATATAATTTAAGCATTAATCACAAAACTTATGATAACGAAACAAGTATGACATAAAATAATTACGAGTCATCACAAGATAATTTTTCAAGCTACCAATAATATTAAAACACATTACGAGTCCAAATAAACCGAAAATATCATATTGCGTATGCATTTTAATTAGTAAAAACAATGACGAATATATATTACGCGAATAAGAGGGAAAACTTCAAGTTAAATCGTGTTTGTTTTGAGTCTTGAATTTGGGCCGAACCACATCCTTTTTGCACTCCTATATGTCGACTAAACCAACCCAAAAATTCAGCCCGTACATTCCTTAGCCCATTCCACCATATGTCGATCCATATTAAGCTCCAAAAAGAACCCTAAGCTGCCAAAATCCGCTCCCCAATTCTGCTGCTGCTGCCGCAATATTGCTGCTGTGTTTCGACCAAAAGAAGCCCTAAAAACCTTCCCTCTTGATCCCATTCTAAGGTAATTAATTAATCTTACATCAATACATAGTCGTACGAATCAAAAACTAACAAAAAGGGTGCGTTTTTGTTTCTTGTTTGGGGCTGTCGATCGCACAAAAGGAAGGAAGGAAGGAAGAAGATTTTTCTCGTGTGGTGTTTTTGATTCCGTGTGGTTGTATTCTTCATCTTGTCATCAAGGGTATTGAATCACTCGAATCCTTGTTCAATAATTATGGCTATACATGAATCATGAATGAAAAACAAGTGTCACATAAAATAACAAAAGAGAAAACCCTAACATATGCTACTTATGGATCGATTGGTATAAATATGGTGTATGATTCGATTTGATTATGTTATAAGCAATTATAATCAGACCTAAATGTGTTTTAAACTCACCAATATTGTTTAGTATCAAGAATAAATGAATGGAATCATAAAACTCTAAGTAATCACATGTGATGATGAAAACAGATTCTGAGGTGAAACTTTAACCAACTTTAACCGACCATAAATTAATCATATGAACGTATATTTTTAGGTTTCTGGAGTCTAAAGTGTAGTTTAATGAAGTGGCTACCTGGAGAAATTTAGTTTGTAAATTTTTGAGGCCTGTAAGGCTACCTTTTGATTTTTGGGAGATTAGGTGTCTGGTCGTACTTAAAAGTCTGGAAAATCAGTCCGGGTTTTCGATTTTTAATTTTCAAACCGTATCGAGTTAGGAGGAGTCCTTTGAACTGGGTAATCTATAAGATGTATAATACTTCCTGGAATTTTTATAGATTTTTATGAAATTTTCTTAAAGGGTTTCTAATTGATAACTTTTCGTATAGTAAAATTACTCAGAAATCTGGACGAGTTGGCTTAAGTGAATTTTAATACGTACCTATACTACATAATAAAATCTGGAAAAATTTTATAAAATACTTTAGACATATGAGCATCTCTGGGAGTTTTTGGGAATTTTAATACTGAGTTCTTTTACGATTTATAATTTATTTAAAACCTAGCAATTTCGTACTTAAAACTAGGGGAAGTTATAAAAGGGTTAAATTGTAAACTAAAGGGTGCTATGTGTTTGCTGTGTAACCTAAAGGGTATAAATGGATATTTTGCTAAAACCAAAGGTCTTAATTTGTAAAAATCTGTAACTTGAGGATACTTTCATAATACAACCTAAATTATGAGAATTACATACTAATCCCTAAAGTTGTGATAATTACATAAAACCCTAAATTTGGTAAAAGACATTATGAATCTTGAACTATGAATATGATCATTTGGTAATACTTTGAATTGACATATGAGAAAGATATAACTTAAGGTTATCTAATATGAAATGAGAACAAACATGAAACCTTTCGATGATATGAAACTTAAGAGAACTTATGATTATTTGTAGATCGGTTGAAGAAGGAGTGATCTCCTAGTTGATTGGACTTTCATTTCTTTTGCTTGCGTATTCGTTAAGGTACAGATATTCTGCTCTTTTAATAAGGAGCCTTCGGTCTCTTATTTTAGATTTGTATTAGGGTTTCCCTATACCATTGCTATGTTCCCTACACTTTGATATGAACCTTTGATTTCTGAACCTATGATATGAACCTTTGGCATTTGAACCTTTGACATATGAACCTTTGATATGAACCTTGAGATTCGGACTATGACTATATGAACCTTTGCTTTGATATGAACCTTTGACCTTTAACCCCAGTTTGATACCCGAGCCAAAATATGTTCCCTAGCCATGAAGGTAACATGGCCGTGTCTGTGATGCACCACTGGCATGACTAGTGTGTAGCCCTAGTGATTTGGTTACACCGTCCCCATTATGATATGATATGCGCACTTTATGATTTGTTATGGCCAATATGATTTGTTTGGGGGGCGAATGGATGCATCCTAGATATGTTATGATATGCTTTGATATGATATGATATGGTGACTGGGGCTGGGTGCAATCCACTCCTTTCACAAAATCTGGGAGCTAGCTACTCCACCTGAAGAATGAGGACACCCCTCATATTATCTGATTATCTGAGAGGTCTCCCCTCTATATGATTATGAAGATATGATATGATATGATATGTGATATGTTATGATATGGGCTCGTGGTGGATGACTATCCTAAACCTTACTCTTTATTTCCTTTTCCTATATCTCATTCATTATGATATGTCTGTTCATTTCCATTTGATTTTGGTTTCCGTTTATTATATATCTGTTCACTGGGCTTTTTAAGCTCAGCCGCATTTCTTTTCCTGCGGCAGGTTTTAGTAGGAAGCCAGGAGCTTGGGTTTGCTTTGGGATGAGAGATTAGCTTTTGAAGACGATACCCTAGTTTTAGTATTCATTTATGTATGACTATGTAGATTTGGTATATTTCCTTTGTAATATTGTAAACCAATTGTATTATGTAAGTCGTATGTCATGCTTGCCTTTGATATGTCACCATTTTCGTGACACTTCTACCCTTGCCGGGTTGGGGTGTTACAGTATGATTCACAGTTACAGTCGCTTAAGGCTGCAGCCTACACACTTGAGGTAAGCTATTGTTAACATTTTTACTCAATAAATCACAGATATTTCTGGTCTGATCTATTCATTTTATATATGTAGTTATCAATGCCCGAGGGTTCGATGGTGGGTGCTTGGACAAAATCTATGCATAATGTATGGGTTAGACGGTTAAGACGTACCTCTACTCTGTCAGAGTTGCTACAGGTGGAGCTTTCTCTTTTCTGTCATATTTGTCCACACGTAAATGTTTTAAACCAAAGTATTCAACAGTTCTTGTGTCTTTTCTGAATTTTTACAGGTTCTTGGTGATTTTGTCGGTGCAATCAATAATGGATGGTCATATGAAAGTGACACAGCTCTTGGGTTTGACTGTGATTTGGATGATATCATTGCAAGCTTTGCATCTATGCCCCAAACATCATCTGCGGTTGCATTGTGGTTGGTAAAGTTGGATTTTATTGTTGCCCCTCACTTAAAAAGGGTTGACCTAGAAACAACAACTGGCGCGTCTACGAAAACTAGATCAAAAGGTATGTCTTCATGCAATAAGGCTATACTTGAAACAATAATGCTATACTTGAAACAATTGCACGTATGCTCAATGCATTGTTTCTTAGCTGTGAAAACATGAATTGAAGATGCAATATCCATTCTGTATCACTGCTTCGCCACCACCGCAATGTAGATTTGCTGATGGGTGAATCAGATGGAGCTTTTTGAACATGCATTCTTGTGTTTTAAACTTTGGTAGTTGCTTAATCTCTTGTTGACATGCGTGATTAGAGTTTCCCGTTATGAATGATCATATATACGTCTCCTGTTAGTTGTGGGTCTTAAGGCGTAGCTACTGATTTGCAAAACTTAGTTGACAATATTTAGCTTTTTTGCAACTGGCTTCTATAATGGAAGTAACTTAATTTTGCCTCCTAAAGTCATCTGTTCTTGCTTATGCTCAAACAATATGATTTTATCCATTTGCGTTTCTGCCATTTCATAACATGTATATAGCTGCAGAGCAATTGTGGCCTGCATATGTGTCTTTCTAAAGGATATATCTTGATGCAGGCTGACAATTATTATAATGAAGTAATGGTATTGACTGGAATTCAGAGGAAGATCTCGAAATTGATAATTACTCATCACCTTCCTCATTTGCAATGAGTACAACTGCAGCTGGGGTCAATCATTTTAACTTTTGGGTCAAAAAACAATTGACGTGATCATTTTACTCAATCTACAAATAATGTAATGTTACGTAGTGTATGATCTTCGTTTTAAGTTCTATTTTTAACTTAAAATGTTACCCTTTGACAAACTAACTGAAGAGAATACACGATAGCTATGTTGGTGTTGGCGGTTTTGGGGTCGGATCGGATTGAACCAGAATATCAATTTTATTGCTAGTAAATATACTTCAGTAGTATATTATTCCATATAGGTTATATAACTCACCTTTAAAATTATCATCATTAAATATATCCATAGTCGAGCAGTCGAGCAGTCGATCAGTCGAGCATTAAAGTCGAGCAGTCGAGGAGTCGAGCAGATGTTAACTTTAAATATACTTCAGTAGTATATTATTCCATATAGGTTATATAACTCACCTTTAAAATTATCATCATTAAATATATCCATAGTCGAGCAGTCGATCAGTCGAGGAGTCGATCGGTCGAGCATTAAAGTAATATCTCTGTTTAGTGAAACACCATAACTACTGCCATCTTAAAAAACAAGATACACACAAAATTTAGTACTAGAAAGACTCATTTTTTTAGGATGCCTTTCAATAGTATATTATTCCATATAGGTTAACATTTAAAATTATCATCATTAAATATATCCATAGTCGAGCAGTCGATCAGTCGAGCATTAAAGTCGAGCAGTCGAGGAGTCGATCAATAGTATATTATTCTATATAGGTTAACATTTAAAATTATCATCATTAAATATATTCATAGTCGAGCAGTCGATCATTAAAGTCGAGCAGTCGAGGAGTCGAGCAGATGTTAACTTTAAATATACTTCAGTAGTATATTATTCCATATAGGTTATATAACTCACCTTTAAAATTATCATCATTAAATATATCCATAGTCGAGCACTCGATCAGTCGAGCATTAAAGTCGAGGAGTCGATCAATAGTATATTATTCTATATAGGTTAACATTTAAAATTATCATCATTAAATATATACATAGTCGAGCAGTCGATCAGTCGAGCATTAAAGTCGAGCAGTCGAGGAGTCGAGCAGATGTTAACTTTAAATGTACTTCAGTAGTATATTATTCCATATAGGTTATATAACTCACCTTTAAAATTATCATCATTAAATATATCCATAGTCGAGCAGTCGATCAGTCGAGCATTAAAGTCGAGCAGTCGAGGAGTCGATCAATAGTATATTATTCTATATAGGTTAACATTTAAAATTATCATCATTAAATATATCCATAGTCGATCAGTCGAGCAGTCGATCAGTCGAGCATTAAAGTCGAGCAGTCGAGGAGTCGAGCAGATGTTAACTTTAAATATACTTCAGTAGTATATTATTCCATATAGGTTATATAACTCACCTTTAAAATTATCATCATTAAATATATCAATAGTCGAGCAGTCGATCAGTCGAGGAGTCGATCGGTCGAGCATTAAAGTAATATCTCTGTTTAGTGAAACACCATGACTACTGCCATCTTAAAAAACAAGATACACACAAAATTTAGTACTAGAAAGACTCATTTTTTTAGGATGCCTTTCAATAGTATATTATTCCATATAGGTTAACATTTAAAATTATCACCATTAAATATATCCATAGGTTAACATTTGTGTTTTGTAAATAATTATTGTAGAAATAATAGATGACTCTTCCCTTGTGACCAATATCCTAAAAGACGAATTAAAAAACACATCCAACCAACCAAGAATCTACACCAGTCAAATTAGTTTCAAGAAACATAAGCATACTTCTTGAAATATATCAATGCACTACCTTTTTACAGCAGGATACATCTTTTACATATATGCTAATTCTAACCTCTGCTACTTAAGTTAATTGACATTAGCACAACCTTTGTGCAGAAAATACTCCTTGATACAATAACACAGCATATTTTGCAAATCGATAAATAGGGTGATGATGAACGGACCATCTCTCACTCTACCTTTCAAGCTTGTGGCGTTCGTTCTGCTTCACTGGGCAAAATGGTAAATTCCCATCAAATCCAATGTACCCTCCTTCCGTCTGAGTGTTCCCACTGGCAAATGAACAAGTTAATTGGTTGGTACTGGCTGTGACGTTCAGGTATAACAGTTTGAGTGGACAATAAGCTCATGGATGTCTTGACCTGTCATCATGCAATTGTGTGGTTCGCACACCAGGTTCCTCCTAACAAAAGGATAAAAATAGTATGTCTTTCTAGTATATAACAACATAACTGAACAATTAATAGATTCATTAGAAAATATGTAAAAAGAAAGATTAAAAATAACATTTGTGTGTGTGTAATAATACATTTAAGAACACACTTAATTATGTCCTTTACTTAATGTTCGGGGTGCTTCTTTTTTAGCCATGTTTCTTCTATCTTGCCTCTTTTTCTTTTTGAAAATCCTATTTTGCCTAATTGACCCATTAGCGTTAAAAGAAAACTAAAATACCCCTAGTAAGATTGTACAGTTATGTATCATAATCATGCCACACTACTCACTGAAGTATGAAAATATACATACCTGCTATATTCATTAAGATATCCAGCTTGCACAAAATCATCAACATTTCTCTGAAGACAGAGATGTAAAAAGTCAAATCATCATCATTTAAAAAGAGTTGAATAAACAAACTTAAAGAGAAAAAAAACCTTTTGCACATTTTCCATGCTGGTAGACGCACACTGTCAAGATATAGACACTTGACACGAAAATAACCTGATCTTTCCGAGTACCAATTTTCTTGAACAATGCAAGGAAGTTGAACCTACAAAGATTTAAAAAAAATAAATAAATAAATAAATAAATAAAAGCATCAGCAAGACATGAATGACCTATGTAGCCTGAAAAGATCATCAAATATACTTCCCTTTTCTTATAGCTATCTGATAGACTACGAATTTTTCATAATATAAAATTATAGAACCTAACTTAAGAGAAATGTCGCTCGCTTACCTTTTTGTCTCTAACAACGAGTTGCCCCCCATTTGACCTTCAGGTCATCTCAGACATTAGGTGTCGCATCACCTCATGGACGCTTGGATCATAACGAGCAAACCTTGACTTCTCCATTGCTAAGAATCTCAAAAACAAAAATACAGTAAATCTAGTTACAATCTCGTAGGGTCTAAAATAAAAGGATATGTTATACTTATAGTTACCCATACAATGCAAAAGAATTGCATGTTTTTCAAGTTATTATCACAACTTGAAGATAGAGAAGTAGATAACCAGACAAGCGGGATGTTACAATTAGTGTACCTAGATAAATCACATGCTTACAAGTTCCAATAATATTATTATTTCGCCCCAGTTAATCAACCCACACCCATTTAGACAGATGCTTAAGCAAAACAAATTGAGCATTCCTAGTAATACACAATAAAAACTATTCTGAAATTACAATTTCACTGTCCAGTTTTTTCATCTTGTTTAAAATCTCATTTTGTTGACTCTTGTCAGATCAGGGCAGTAACTACAAAGTCCACCTATTTGAGAAAGAAAGTAAGAAACTAATTTCAATTTGAGAAAGAAAGTGAGAAAGCATCATTTGAAACTTCGACCACTCGATCTATTTAATCTATAAGCACCAACTAACTCACAATGACTAGTCACAGAGGTAAGTTCTAACGACACAATTGAATAAAGGAACGAAAACCATTATGAACTTTATTTCTTTTGTGTGATAAACCTCGTGGGCATGCTACTAAAAAGTTGATGCTGATAATAAAAGAATGTATGGAGTAAGGATGCAGAGAAGAATTTAGATAATGGCGTACCAGCTGCTGCAAGCTGTCTTGGGCTCCAACAGTCATAATATCCTGCTCCGAGCTTACCTGCAACAAAAAGGATTCATAAAATTAGCATAAGATTGGGGGCTTGCACGGGTCCTTATAGAAAAAATGAAGCGTAGAAATAAGAGATAATATCTATTTAACCTTTCTTTTCTTCATAGGATTCTTCTTTTTATTTGTACGCATGTTTCTGTTTTGATTATCCTCTTCAATTCGTGGAGCAGTTGATGGCCCAGCTTCAATAAGGTTCTTATTTGAATTGTTCACACATACACAATTTGCATAAACACTCTCAAGTTCACGAACTGCCAAATTGTAACTCTCTTGACGACTTTTTAAAAAGCATGGTCCTGTTTTTTTAGTTCGGGCCAGGTTTTGACGACTTTTATCAGGCTCTTTATGCCTTCCAGATCCAGTTCGTCAAAATTCCATAACTTTAGTAGTGGGGCATTGCAGAAGGCATCCAGAGCTTCAATCTAAAGCATTTTCACAAAATGTAAGTGCATTATAATCCTTCTCGGTCTGCACCAAGATACCTCACCCAACCCAACCATTCACATGATAAAAGAGTTCAAGATTCGAATCCAAGTGAATCAAAACAATTAGATAAAAGCTATCGGTTGCGATTTTGTTTACATCTTGCAACTACTCTTTCTTCTCATGTTAACAAAAAAGAGACAAAACTTTGAATACCTCCAGAGTAACTTTAACTAGTGTACTAATATGAAAATTGTTTGGAGAATACCTTTTGACAGAGAATGAAACCATTTGGTTGTGAAGAGCGAATAAAAGAGAGATTCACTTGCTCATAGTCGAAGAGAAGTAGAAATTCCAAAATATGGAATTCATTGACATGAAAGCAACACGGGCTTGAAGCGGAATCGCCCTGTAACATATAGAATAAAGCTTTAATCACTTATTAAAGAATCTGATGTAGACTCTAGTATATATAGAATAAATAAGCATATCAGTGACTATATTGTAAGATAGATTTAAGCAGTGTTGCTGCTATAAAAGAGTTGTCTAATGCTTGGTTGCAAAAATCGAAGTTGGAATTTAATTGGCATTGGATCAAAACATATGTTAATAATAAGTAGAGTTTAAAGAGTGCAAAGTGAACTGATACCAAAAAGTAATGTGCCAAGAATATTCCAGTCTGATGTTGAAAAGAGGAAGGGGAAGGTGGTGATGGCGGCGGCGTGGTGGCAGTGGCGGTGGGTGGCGCGTGGGTGGTGTTGCGGTGGGAGTCACGAGCTAAAACGCTCCAGAAACGAAGAGGGTGCACCGATCTATCGATTTGGCTAGAAAAGTAGCTCGCCTGAAAATTTTCCGGTGGCCGGAAGGTGGCGGTGGCCGGCGATGGGGGAAAAGAGAGAGAAAAAAGTTAGTGAAATGTGGCTATTTATATATGGGTTTGAGGGCATATTTGTCATTTAACCCAAAACTAAAAAAATATTCCCACCAACCACTTGTACCTGCAAAAACAAGTGTCAAAAAAATTATGGGGTCGAGCGGTCGAGCAGTCGAGCGTGGACAAAATGGGAAAGAGATGTTACTTTTGGCTGCCTCTTGAAATAGGCCAAAACTTTTGGCCTAGTTTGGGAATTATCTCATCATATAATTATATACACACCATTAGTATTCCTTTGCATTCCTTTAGTCTTTCCTTTTCCTTTTACTTTTAATATGAACCAAGCAGCCCCTTAAATCGGTTTTGCAGTCGAGATTGCAACTATATAGCACTTAGGGCCTGTTTACCAAAATCTGTTAGTGAAGGATACGTGGGTCCCATGTGGGTCCCATATCTGTTAGAGTGTCTTAATGGGGAGATGCTCTTTAATCTTCCTCTTACCACCAAGACCAAATAAGGGAATAATGGACCCCACTTTTAAAAAGTAATAATATAAAATTGGTGGGTTCCACTATCTTTCCCCATTAAGCAAAAAAGAAACACCCCCTTAGTCTTTATAAATTACTGTATAAAAATTGTTTATTCGTGATGGTGGCTTTTATGTGGTATAATTATAATAAAAAATTGTTTATTCATTTAACAAACATAGCTATAAAGGGCCTATATCAATAATAGGTGACGTTTTGATTGTCATTGTGTTTGTTGATTTACTGCAAGTGGTAAACAAAGAGAACGAAATTAATTACTGGAAGCAAACTATAATTTGATAATAGTATATCTTATGTGTAAGCTGTTAAATGATTTTGATAAATCTATTTAAAAAATTAAAAGTAGTTGTTTTTTATCTGTTAATGAAGATAAGGGCAAAAACGTAATATAACATATCAAATAATATATTTATATAAAAGTTTTCAATATTAATTTCATAAAATATGATGAAAATGTATTTTGATGCTTTTAAAGAATATTAAAGTAATTATAAAATTAACAAGGAAATTCTTCCTTGATGTAATTTAAAAGTTTTGAAAGGATATAAATGTAAATTGATTATAATAGTAAGGGCTTGTTTGTTAATTTTTTTTAGAAAAAATTACACGGATGGTCCTTGTGGTTTACATGAATTACAAGTTTGGGAGCTATTGCATTTTATTTACGCCAGACATACCTATTTTGGGAAACGTTTAACGCGTTTGGTCCTTAAGTTGGCTGGGCGTTTATCTTCTCCCGTTAAGTGTTTGCATCGTTAGTCCCTCCGTTAGTTTTGTTTGCATCGTTAGTCCTATTTTTTGCTTAGGTGCCGTCCTATATTTAGTGGTACCGTGTTCTGTATTCTTTTCAAAACTTCATGACTTAATGACTCATTCTGAAAATATGACCGGACACTTAAAATTCTATTCTTTTAGTGATTTAAGAAAACCTTCAAGCTAGTATGACAAAGTATACTTAACCACAAAACTTGTAAGTATTAAACAACTAAATACTTTTCATATTTTATCACCTTCATAGGTAATTTGATACATGGATCGTACTCAATTTTGAAAACCATTTGTTTTAAAATTTTGAGCAATCTGGCTTTGATACCAATTGTGGAAACCGTAGAGGGGGAGGGGGGGTGAATACGTTTCCATTAAAACTTAAAACTTTTTGTATCAAACACCCGATCAAATGTGACGTAATATGAAAAGTGTCAACTATGGTCATATAACATCTAGAGATGATATAGAGTAAACTACCACACAAACATAAATACATCATGACACAAACATAGTCAACATAATATAAGCAACAAAGCACACAAGCATAAATGTAATGCAAATATAAATATAAAGCAATAAAGACTATAATGAAAATAAAGAGATAAGTAAGAAGGCGCAAACCGGACACAGTGATTTATAGTGGTTCGGTCACGAAGCTCCTCTTCGCCCTACTCCACTCCCCGAGTACCCAACTCGAGAGTTACTTCACTAATCAACAAGCTCCCTTCAGGCGGAGAAAACCGTACACGTCGCTTATCCAATTTCCGACACTAAGCTAAATGTCGAGTGCTAATCTTAGCTAGCACCAATCTACCACGATCTACCCGATCTACCCTTGATCCACTTGATCAATACACAATCCCAATGACTTCAAGAGATCTCCAAGATCTCGACAAGATCACAATGATCTACTCTCACTTGACTCGATCTACCCAATCTGCCCTTGATCTTCTTGATCAATCACACAAGCCCACAAGCTTCAAGAGATCTCCAAGATCTCGACAAGATCACAATGATCAACCCTCACTTGACTCAATCTACCCTATCCACCTTTGATCAACTTGATCAATACACACTAGCCCAATGGCTACTAGAGATATTCAATATCTCTATAAGATCACAATGATCTTCCCTCACAAACTCTCAAAAGAAAAATGATCTTGATGTATGCTATGATACAATCAAGAGTGTAACAAATGTTACAAGTGCTTCTACCTACAACTACAACACTTTGTATCTACTTGGATACCTTGTGTTCTTCTCTTGCACTTGAAGAGGAATGAAGATGATCTCTTGGTGGGATGAAAGGATCACTCTTAAAACAAACTAAGACTCTCTAAATGATCATAGAAAGTGTTCTAAGTGAGGAGGGATTAGACCAGAGAAAACTCACTGGAAAAATCAAGTTGGAAGTGTAAAATGGTCCACTATTTATAGGCAAGGGGAAAACTAGCCGTTACAGAGGCACGACTCCACTAATTGTCAGACGGCTCCACTAAATTTAGTGGAGCCGTCGGTACTTTAGTGGTACCGTGGACGCTCCTCCGTTTGTTTTTAGTGGGGAAGGTTTATTTGGGAATGTTTGGAGCTGTTTTGGGGGGGGGGGGGAATTGACTGTTGGGATTTTTAAACTTATTTTTCAAAATAAAACATTTCTTTTTAATTCAAAAATAATTTGTAAAATATATTTTTGAGAAAAATGTTTTGTCACATTAAAAATGTGAAGTTTAGAAAAATATAATCCTTTGATCATTTGTCAAGTAGTAGATTTGTTTGTCCATACCTTGAGTGATTTACGTCGGGATGGAAATCTACGACTTTGTTGAAGCATACTTGAGACGTCGGGAGGTGTTGATGTAAGTATGCATTGATGATTTGTGTTTACAAGTAACTTGCACATTTTATGTTATGTATTACAAGTTACATGTTTGTCATTATTAAAACTGAAGAAACCGTTTAGTTTAAATATCGTAATATTTGCACTAACAATATTTAAAAGTAATTTGGCTAATTGTTGAACTCTTTAATTTTTTTTATCTGTTTATGAAGATAAGGGCAAAAACGTAATATAACATACCAAATAATATATTTATATAAGAGTTATCAATATTAATTTCATAAAATATGATGAAAATGTATTTTGATGCTTTTAAAGTAATTACTGTATAAAATTAACAAGAATATAAATGTAAATCTTATATACTAAAAGATTGAGTAGTGTTATAAATGTAAAGTGGTGATGATAAATGTTTCACGCATTGATAGTCTTCCACATTGATTTCGGGGCAACTCAACCATCTCCATTAATATGCGCACATTGATTCCAGGCAACTCAAACATCCATTGATTAGTTACAAGTTACAACATTCCAAGTATTTATAGTTTAAAGTGTTTCAACTTCTTCTTTGAAGCATAAATAGCATAGTCCAGACAGTCAGGCACACACCAAACCGAAAATCACAAAAAAAAAAAAAAAAAAAGAAAAAAAAAAAGAAGGGTAAGTTACATCCGGGTTGGAAATGGTGGCAGCAACACCCCTAACCAAAGCGCTTATTTTTTATAAACAACGTTGCCTATTTAGTTCACTAATTCTTATCTCACCCCCACATCAGACTCATGGTGTATTTGGTCAACTCTTTAAAAACTAGCTTCCAATTGCCGCTGGCAACAGGAACAATCGCAAGATTTTCAGATCTAATATTGGATTTTATATAAAAAGGGAAGTTATGGTGATATGGGTTTCATTCTTTTTATGATTGTATGAGATCTATGACAGGTTTCCGGCGATAATTCCGGCAAGACTGTAGATTTGTGTTGAGTTGGTTTTTTTGTGGTGTTAATGGTGGTGACGTGAGGTTAATGGTGGTGGTCGGTGTAGTTTCTTTGTTTCGTTTAACGACCAAAAAAAAAACATGTAGAACCTACCCGAGACCCTTCAAAGGATCTTGAAGCCATAAACATGCAATCTATGTGATGTTCGATTTGTAGGTGGATGAGATGGGTTTGTTATTCGACTGAGACGAATAATGAGATTAGATGAAAAAGTTTTGGTGAGAGGTGATGTGATAGTGGTAGGCGGATGAAAAGCATAAGTGCGTGTTTAGATCAAAGTAGAAATGAGACAATGTAGGGTTATACACGGCCTATGAAAATAGGAGCTAATGTTGATAACAATAGGGTCACTTGATCCGGTCTTGGATAAAGCATGGTAACGAAAAATAATATCAGTGTGCTGGCTCATTTCCTGTACCCAAGCAACGAAATAAAAGGTTTTCCTTGCATAAAGAAAAAAAATGAGCTTGCGTACTCAAGCCCATACCACATCATGATTTCCTTTTCTATAGTTTTGTAATATTTATTTTAGAACTACAATTCTACTATTAGATTCCAACTTATATTTTACATCATATATACACAAATTTCACGATTATTGTAACAAATACATGTAGTTCTGAATCGACATACATCTACAACCTTCAAGGTCATCTCGCATATGGTCCACTGTCACCTACAAAATTGCAAGAAAAAAAATGTTGCAATAGTTATTATAAAAAAATGAAATAAAAAACATGTACAAATTGGAAGATATGTTATGGAAAGTTTATCTTTAAAAGTATTTGAACAAAAGTATGTAAATCCTAATAATATGTAAAACATATTTTAAAGTAAAAAATGAATACAAACTGAAAGTTAAAGATATACATATTTCTTCATCTTCTTTGTTCAACATATAAATCTATATGCATGCAAAATCTAAATACAAAAGTAAGGATTCAAAAGTCCACCCTTTAATGAGCTATTTTTATTTACCATAGTTTTAATGCATGTATAAAATCATTGAGATTAAAGACCAAAATATAAGGGTAAAATTCATTACGTGATATTCAGCGTAAATTGTTGAAGTATAAATATGATGGTGCATCTAATTGAAACGCGTGTCGCAATTGTTAGCCAAATAGTTTTAAGATAAGTTGATTTAACCTCGAATCTAACATAACCGTTATAAACTTAAACAACACAAAACGAAGCTCAAACGCATAAATTAAATTTTTCGAATTAAACCCAAAATGACAATCACCCGAATACCCTGATCAGTCACTCTACAACACTTTTATGCGTATATAAATAAAGAAATAAACCTTATTCGATTTGTTTCACTTTAATTCTGTAAGTTCCTCTATTTTGATTGTAATTGTTGTTATCGGTTGTCTTTATTTTTAATTTCATACCACTATGTATGTTATTTCAACATATATTTTAAATATAGGCAAGCACACCCGTGCGATGCACATAATTTGTTACTACACATATTATTTATTCATCTATGTATCTAAGTTGATTTCACATGTGTAATTTAAGCATTCATGTTGATAACTTGGTATGGTAAATTGTATTATATATCAAATTCAACATGTTTGTGCTAAAATTACATGCTAATGTTGTTGTAAGCCCATTGTTTAAAATTTAGACTAGAAACATATAAAAAAAGTAAAGAAACACAACTACAAGAGCTAAACTATAAATCAATGTTGGGAATTATCAAGAGAAAGACTTAATGAGAAGAACAGACTTAAGTCTGCTGGTTACGCGGTTAAGTCTGTTAGTTATATTAGTTAAGTCTTGTCATTGTTAAGTCTGGTAGAGTATTAATAGTTAAGTCTGGTTGACTTAAGTCATTAAGTCTGTTTATGAAAGTTAGGAAAGTTTGTTAGATATAAGTTAGGAAAGGATACGTAGTTATCTTTAGAGAAGATACGTATATCCTTCTACACGTTTTGTATCTAGGGTTTCCTTCGTGTATAAAAGGAACCATAGGCATTAGTTTTTGATAGCGACGAAGATTGTACTCATATTGATTAAAAGAATTAATATACGAAGTTAGTTATAGTTATTGTGTTCTTCATTGTTAGTGTTAAGATTCCGCATTAGCATTAACAATTCGTGTTAGAGTTTTTTACTTAGATTGATTTGAATTTATTCAAGTCGTCTAACAAGTAACAAGGCTACTTGGATCCATAACGTGTGGACCTACAATCAACAAAATAATTACCACTACGTAAACATTAACAAAATTCTTTCAACAATCAACAAAATTGTCATGAGACAACACGAGTTATAGATTGTTGTATATTTGGGCCTCACCATCATACTAACAACCCGACAATTTAGCCAAATGTTCTAATATTAGTTCAAATAATAAACAATAGAGTCAACAGCAAAATGGATACTTATATATATTTTCAATATCAAAAACACGTAGACAAACAAAACTCAAAGTCTAAACAGAAAAGTCACCAAACAACTAATTAAACTCATTCATCTTAATAGCATTAGCTTCTTCCTCACGGACACCAGCTTTCGCTTGAAAAAATAATTCTGCTAACTTTTCAAGCAATACCCGATGCCTCTCCTGAGTCTTTCTCAAAGCTTCTAACGAGTCCATGGCAACACCATGAGGACCTAATGCTTCCATGTTCGCTATCATGCTTCGGTTTTTCGCCATTACCCGCCTCAAATGCTCACAACAAGCGATAAGTAATTTGGACAAAGCATCATCTTCACCTCCCTATTGCACAAACCACAAACGCATACAATCATGCAATTTAGAAAAACCAGTAACGTTCATTAAGTTCTCTAACATCTGAAATTATGCCATTGAATTTTTTTTATCAATGTACAAATGGTTTTATAACTAACTATGACAAAGATGTCAGATAAATAGGCAAAAAATAATTTATGTAACTTATATATATTAAAAAAATTATTTTAAATGATATACATTTTTTAATGTCACTGAACTATTTTAAATAACCCCATGTGCACCGAACATGTCTTCGTCACTAGTCGATTATAATAAGCCCTTAAAACCTTGGAATTCAACTGAATCTTATCTCAGCATCAACAACTACTTACAAGACAATACCAAATTCTATTTTTCTTTCTTTCTGATTTTGTTTATGCTTAGATTACTACACAAACCATTTTACTCACCGATCGCATTTCGTAATTTATCTATTCTCAGGTAGTTACTTTTTTTTACTAACGTTTTTCTATTTATTTATATATATACAGTTAATTAATTCATTAATTCATTTTGTGTGTAGGAGGAGAATGAGTAGTAGTTGTTCGAAGAAGGAGACAACACCTCCGATTTTATCATTGGCTTTGCCTTCCGAAACGGGTCGGGTTCTTAGTATCCAGTCTCACACTGTTCAGGTCCATCCATCATATTTAATTGCATCAATCAATTCTAAATGATATTGTTATGTTTTGCTATTAAAGTAAATGCATTATGTCTTACCCGCGCCCAACGGCGACGGTGTATAGTAGCGTTAATTTGTGTGTGCAGTTTTTTTTTTTTTATGTATATATGAGTAGTCGTTTTTAAATTGTAATTACGTATTTAAATATTTAATAAATTGCATTGTCAGTCTAACAACATAACTCATTTTTTAAGTTTTTAAGTTTTAACCAAATGTGTTGGATAGATGTTTATGAGGTTAGTTATTTGTGGTCTGTAAACCGAATGTAATAACTAATAAGGACATGCACCACCGCCACCTCAGCGTCCATCACTTTTTCACTAAACCACCAAACAACTGTAGTAATGACCACCAATACATTTAAAATTAAATAACATTTAGGTTGGTTTTTGTGTGCGGGATGGTGGTGGTGGTGCTGTACTAAGGTTCACGCATGACCACGAGTGGTCATATGCTCTAGTATTACGTTTAGTCTTATCTATCGTTTGTAACAGGGTTATGTTGGCAATAAGTCAGCTGTCTTTCCGCTTCAACTACTTGGTTATGACGTTGATCCGATTATGTCAGTGCAATTCTCAAACCATACAGGTAACAAAAAATCTCTTTCTATTTACTTTGTCAATGATCATGGTTAGCAACACAAAGTTTTCTTTCTGCAGGATATCCGACATTCAAGGGGCAAGTTTTGAACGGGAAACAGCTTTGGGAGTTGATTGAAGGCCTAGAAGCCAATAATTTGTTATATTACACACATCTATTGACAGGTGTTTTGTATGTTGTTAGTTCGTTTCCGCCTTTTTATTAATTGGATGATTTTTGAATTACATCAAGTGCCTTTGTTGTGTTTGCAGGTTACATTGGATCAGTTTCTTTCCTGGACACTGTATTAGAAGTAGTCAATAAGCTTCGCTCCGTTAACCCTGCACTTACATATGGTGAGTGTATCAACTGATATCACAAGAATAACCGATTACCAGTTATATTACCTTTTTCAGATGATTTGATTTACTGTTTCCTTCGTAAAGGTAGATTCCCTATATCAGTACTTAGTTATACGTACATACAGTTTTCGAATAAATAAGGTCGTTCAGATTGGTTGTTTTTTGGTCGAAGTGGTTGTGGGTTCAGATCGGGAGGTTAAGATGGTGAGGTCGTGGTAATGGTGAGGTCAGGCGATGGTGAGGTCCTGGTGATGGTAAGGTCAGGTGTTGTGTTGGTCAGGTCGTGGTGGTGATGGTGATGTCGTGGAGATGGTGTGGTAGTGGTGTCGGTGAGGTCGTGGTCGTGAGGTCAGGTGTTGGTGTGGTCGTGGAGATGGTGAGGTCAGGTGTTGGTGACGTTGTGGAGATGGTGATGTCATGGTGTCGATGATGGTGAGGTCGTGGTGTTGGTGATGTCGTGATGATGGTGATGTCATGGTGTCGATGATGGTGAGGTCTTCGTGTTGGTGACGTCGTGGTGTCGGTGAGGTCATGTGATGGTGAGGTTGTGGTGATGGTGAGTGCGCTGGTTGGTTTAGCTTCTCGTGTGTAGATTTAGAATTTGTGGTGCGGATCTTGCGTGTGTTTAGAAACTTCATGTAGTTGTGAGCCAGTTGAAGTAGTTTCGGGAGGGTCGAGGTGTCGGGTTCAAGTGAGCAAAGGTCGGGTAGTTTTTGACGTGTGGTGATTTTACAATTATGGAATTTTCATCTTTGTCAACGGATTTTACACATCATTCTACCACCACTCGATTTATTTGCATGGTTGGTATCTTGTGTGAGGTTTCAAGGCGGGGCAGTGTTAAGGTCGTGTGTCATGTTCGTGGTTGGGTTTTTAACCCATATCCATGTTTCTAAGTTGGGTGTTGCCCTCAAGTGGTTAGGTGTTGTGCTAGAGTTGAAGGCGGGATGTCCACTCCTTTAATTGTTAGATCTTCTCCATTGTCAATGCAAGATCGTTTTGGATAGAGATTCTAGAGTCGCCGCAATTGTTTAAGCCTTTGAGGTTGATGTTGTTTAGTTTATGTTCGTTGTCGAGGGTTGTGTTTATGGTTGTTGTAGTCTGTGAGGGTCATTGTTGATCGAGATTGTTGTAATTTCTAGTATCTTGCTAGTTTTAATTCTATAAAAATATATTGCCTTTCAAAAAAAAAGTTATATGTACATACATCTACATAGTTACCATTGGCCCTCATAACTCACCACTTTCCACCTTCCTATAATTTGAAAGCTGCATAGTTTGTTAACATGTTATCGATATAGGTTTGGTCGTGAAGTTGAAGCAATATATGTACTGCGACAAATATGTAGATAAGGTTTCATGTGCTTTATGCTATAAACTTTGGAACTTGCTAGCGGAATTGCATTGCATGTATGATGCTACAGTGATCAATCCATTTCTAGAATTTAAATTTGATGTGTTTCCAAACTCGATCAGTTCCATTCTTCTGCATCAGTATCTGCAACTACTATAATTTGTAAGATAATCAGGACTGATGTGTGTATGTCTTTATATGCCCCCATGTTGCAAGCTTCATTATCAATACTATGAAATTTCATGATTTTAAGAATGTGCTTAAATGTATTTGTTGGATTACTCTTACAAAATAAAATTCTCTATATTCTGTGTGCAAGCTCTAAATCTTCTTAGAATTTTATACTCACTGGACTATCGAAAGTTCTAGTCTTTCTAAAAAAATTACATACTACAGTTAGTGAGGATTTTCGTCCCCAATGCACACCCTTAAAACTCTGTCATGTGAATTTTATAAGGTGGCGATTAGACCGGCTATGTTGTACGGTCATGTAAAGAGGAGGCCACAATCAGCACCCGTAAGAAGAGTCGAAGCGCTAGTGGTGGACGGGGTGAGAAGGAGGGGTAGACCCAAACTCAGATGGGAGGATAGACTTAAGCTCGACATGAAGGAGCTGCTCTTGTCCGAGGACATGACCTCAGATAGGAAGGCGTGGAGAGATAGAATTAGGTTATGCGGGTAGCTCAGGCTAGGTGTGTTGGGTTGCTTTGCCTTAGCTTTAGGCCCCGTGCGTTGCCCTGCTTTGATTTGTTTAGTTGCTTTGCCTTAGCCTTAGGCCCCGTGCGTTGCCCTGCTTTGCTTTACGTTGTTTGGATGCTTTGCCTTAGCTTTAGGCCCCGTGCGTTGCCCTGCTTAGCTCTGTGCTTACTGTGCTTGCTTGTTTTGCCTGCTCTTTTGCCTACTTGTTGTCTGCTATGCTATTCTCGGTGCTCTCCTACCCTTGCTCTCTCACGCGCACACATGCACCCTGCCGGAGGTCTCTTTGGAAGCAGCCTCTCTACTCCCGGGTTTACCTTGGGGTAGGGGTAGGGTCTGTCTACATTCTACCTCCCCCATACCCTGCCCCGGCGGGATTGGGTTTGTTGTTGTTGTTGTACATGCCTGCTACTGTCATAGATGTATCTAAAATGTGTTTCAAGTCTTGGACGTGATACAATATCTTTTTTAGTATCCATGGACAGACATGTGAAGTATAAGTTTTCTTTCTATATTCTGGTTTGTAAATTCTTATATATGCTGAATGAAGAAAAAGGCAGTTCTCTAAAGGATATAATATCTTTCTTACTGTTCGTTTTTCTGGTTTGTTAGTTTGTGATCCGGTGATGGGTGATGAAGGAAAGCTGTATGTTCCTCAGGAATTGGTGTCAGTATATCGTGAAAAGGTAACCTCTCAATACCCACTGCTTACGAGCAGATTATCTATACTAGTATTTAATGAATACTATAGTTTTTTAAACTTGAGTTATGCTGGATTGTAATTAGCCAGTAGTAACAAGACATTATAAGATTTAAAGCACTTTAAAGGAAAAAATGAATCAATATAGTTATAAAAAGCGTTTTTTTCCTTGATTATGGTTATATAACAAGTTTGAGGAAGTATGTTAGTTCTCGTTACATGCAAATTTTTCCATGACATGCATGCAAACACTGGCGGATAAAAGTAATTTATGCATTGGCAGAATCTCACATGTAAATAAAAGATGTGAGGGAAAAGTAGAACTCATGTATCATAAAATCCTATGCGTCAGACATGTTGTCATCCCTATTGTTTTGAAGTGTGTGATATCCTATCCTACATCAAACATCAACTCTGCCTACGCCTACTCTGCAGGTTGTTCCTGTTGCTTCGATGTTGACTCCCAATCAGTTTGAAGCTGAACAATTAACTGGATTCAGGTAATTAAGGCATCCTATTCGGCTTGAAAAAGTCCAACTATCATTTTTCTGCATTTGCTTAGTTTTTGGTAGAGCTAAATAAACAATACTAAATTGCTTTTGCTTCTTGCTATCGTATGCCGTCATGCTTGTCAATACAGTCATAAACATATATCTCAACATCACATATATGTGTTAGCCTTATATCATCAAGAGCCTTCTAGATGTGTGTTTAAAGTCTTTGGCTAGCTATTTGCTTGAACAAAACTTTAGCTCATATCCACAGGGTGACGCCTGACATTAGTTAACCACTTCCTGTTATTTAGTAACTTAAACACACACATGCAAATGGTCAAATCGTGACTGTTGTTAATTGAACATTTCAAAGGTTTAGTAACAAGTAAATTCTGAGACATGTACATCATCACCTGTTGACAGACCAGTCATATATGTGAACCTTCTAAAGGAGTTTTATCCTGTGCAGAATTGCATCTGAGCAAGATGGGCGTGAAGCATGCAGGCATCTTCATTCAGCTGGTCCATCAAAGGTTCTGTGTCAACACATTTTGTGCTTTGGTTTCTTATTATTACAATAAATGAATCAAGCAAATCCACGTTCCGAATCCCAATTTAATTCCCAAATCCCGATGCTAGAAATGGAACATAGCTTCAGAAATGTGCAGTCACTCAAACTTTAGACCATGCGTGTAACACCACAGTATTTGGCATAGCGAAAATGCTGTGTATTATACTCACTATAGATGTATTCGTGAGTTCATGAGGCAAAGAAAACCTAGTAGTACAGTCGTATTTATGTTATTTTTTCACCGTAGATTCATCTGTAATATCTAAATTTCGTTTCTTTTCTCAGGTCGTGATAACAAGCATACACATAAATGGAAATCTTCTTCTGATTGGAAGTCATGAGAAAGAGAAGGTGCACATGCAATGAATTACTACTTTGTGCTTGTTTTCTGTTTGTTTCTTTGTAGGATACATGCAGATGTATCTTAAGTTTATGTTTTCACTTTCTAAGATCTGACTTGTAACTCTGACAGGGTCAACCTCCTGTGCAATTCAAGATTGTGATTCCTAAAATCCCTGCATATTTTACGGTAAGACTTTTCTTCTGAATCATAAAGTAACTAGAACATTTTACAGTGTGTAAAAAAAAGGTAAAGTAACGGGTTATGGGTCCCAATACCATCTTCCACGGGTTATGGGGGAGGTTGAGACGTAGACAACCTTACCCCTACATAAGGTAGAGAGGCTGCTTCCGGTTCTACCAACGGTAGACACACTGTTACATTTTACAGTGTGTGATTTATCTTATTTTGTACTTGCAGGGTACAGGAGACTTGACGACTGCATTATTACTTGGATGGAGCAATGTAATCATTTCTGTTTATGTGATTTAGCTTTCAATTTTGTTAAATAAACTTTCTTATAGACCGTCTGTCTCTTTGATTGCAGAAATATCCCAATGACCTTCATAAAGCAGCAGAGCTTGCTGTATCAAGCTTACAGGTATGCTACTGTTTTCAGCTACATCCATATTTAAACATTGTCAGTAGTTTTGTACTATTTACTTTCTCGAGTACTCATTCTCACTGTATAGTTACAAAGGGCATTTTCTTTCTATAAAACATGTACTCATATTCTAATTTCAAAATATACTTTATAGTAGAGAAGGACATTTATTTACGTAGTGGAGAAGTGTGACTTTGTAGATTATAGTTTTTCTAGATAGCTGTTGCCGAAAGTGACTTTCTAGTTTTTAAATAAACATATTTGCGCGTGAATCTATAAAGAGATAATGTAGTTTTGAGATATAAAACATTCCGGAATAACTGAGCAAGTGTGTTTCAATAGAAAACCTACATTCCTTGAGTGTGATAATTGTAGAGAAAGAATATGACTTCAACAACAACAACAACATACCCAATCCCGCCGGGGCGGGGTATGAGGGAGGTAGAATGTAGGGAGACTGCTTCCAGGAAGACCTCCGGCATTGATAATAAGTGTACATTATTTCTTATATGTTTAGTGTGTATCTGTGCACGTATGCATTTTTCATTTTAAGGTGACTATAGTGTTACCCATTGAAAGCTGTATAAATTTTTGGAGATAGCAAACGCATGTATGGCTATAGAAAGAGAAAGCAAGGTGGAGAAAACTAGTTGAGCTAGAAAACTTGAATCAGAATGACATTGAAAGCTGTATAATTTGTGACAGTTGAGCATGGGTTGGTATATTCTCTAGGGTGCAATTTGAATTTTTTTTTAAGAGCGTCATTATCAAAACTTGAATCAGAATTTAAAAAGTTAGACACAGGTGGGTATGTTTAGGCTAATCGCAATAATCGTTTTATTTGATTGATAAAGATTAAGTGATAAGATAATCATTATTAAAATTACTCTTCTTATATATTGCACAATTATTGTAATTCAACCTTCAATCTGATGATTAGCATATATACTGGATCAATTTGAATTAGATTATTGCATATTAACAGTGTTAGAGCATTTGCTCTTTTAAAACATTTACAGGCCCTTCTGAGTCGAACATTAAAGGATTATGAGAAAGCAGGATATGATCCACAAACGAGCAGCTTGGAAATTAGGTTGATTCAGAGCCAAGATGATATTCGAAACCCAGAAATTAAATTCAAGTCTCAACTATATGATTGATACCCTGTAATATTATGTTTCATATGATCACAATACTTCAAACTTTTCTTATACTAAAGGCAAAGGGGCTACATTTTTATAATGAACTCTAGGTTTTTTCTTTAAGTTAAACTAGAATTTCAGATGTTTTGTGATTAGTAGTTATTATAGTGCCATATCTTACATTGAAGATACCGTTTGTCTCTTCAACATGACAACATCCCCATTTCGTTTCAACGTCTTGTATCTATTAGGGTTCTTTGGCTTGTTGGCTGTTTTTGTGTCATTGTTTTGGGTTTTGCATGCAATATTACTTGCATTCAAATCTCACTTCTTGCTAATTATAATTTCCTCAAGTTCAATAAATTTATACAATCCATTGGTGTTCACTGTAAAAAGAGGTTGTAGTAATTTAAATGGATTGAGAATTTGAGATGGATGCTATTAATATGTTTGACATTTTTTTTTTCAACCTACTTTCTCCAATTTGCCGAGTTGAAACACTTACTTTTTTATTACCTTACTTCACCAACGTACTTTCAAATTTTGATCTGACTTCACCCATATAACTAAAATAAACTTGCATCGTTAGTCCTTTATACTAACGGCCGTTAGCAAATAACTTAAAATTTGGTTTTCTTACGTTTTCGTTGGTTTTTACACATTTTTGCACGTTTTCGTCCGTTTTACAAGTTTTCGTCTGTTTTTACACGTTTTCGTCCATTTTTGCACGTTTTCGCCCGTTTTTGCACGTTTTCGTCTGTTTTGCACGTTTTCGTTCGTTTTTACACGTTTTCGTCCGTTTTTAAACGTTTTCGTCTGTTTTTACACGTGTTCGTCCGTTTTGCACACTTTCGTCCATTTTAAACGGGCGAAAACGTGCAAAAACGGACGAAAACGTGCAAAAACGGATGAAAACGTGTAAAAATCGACGAAAACGTGTAAAAACGGACGAAAACTTGTAAAAACGGATGAAAACGTGTAAAAATCGACGAAAACGTAAGAAATTCAAATTTTAAGTTATTTGCTAACGGTCGTTAGTATAAAGAACTAACGATGGAAGTTTATTTCAGTTATATGGGTGAAGTCAGATCAAAATTTGAAAGTACGTTGGTGAAGTAAAGTAATAAAAAAGTAAGTGTTTTAACTCGGCAAATTGGAGAAAGTAGGTTGTTATTTGATTGTGTTTATTTTTATTATTATTTTTTTTTTGTGAACAGTAATATGTTTGACCTGCTTCATCATCATTTCCGGTATTCGCAGGCAAGTAAAAATTTTCTTTCATTCAAAAGAAAGGAAAAATAGGCATTTGCAATACATATAAGTCGTTTCGTGGTTTCCTGTGGCTCTACGCTGGAACTAAAGTTATGCCCCCTTAGAAATGAAATGGAAAACAAATAGCATATCATAGTATTTCTACCTATGAAATACGCCAGACCTCAATTTTTTACCTTATAGCTTCTACAAAATGACACATCGGATGAAAATAGTGCGACACTGTTCCTGAATTTCACTCTCCTTGTTGCTTCTTCTCTTACTCATTACTTCCACCTGTGTCATTTCGTGTCGTACTTCCTCTCACTTATTTACTCCCTCTAAACTACTTTGCGGGCTTTTAACGAGCAATAACCCGAATTTTTTCATTTCATCGGCATTTCATAAAGGTGGCTTGCCGTCTCGACTCTCCACACACTGTCACACTTCAGTTTTTAAACTGGTTTTTGTTTACAAGCAAACATCAACCTTTTTTTTCCCGTCATATTCATCATTTTTAAAAATTGTATTATAAATCAAATTTGATTTTCTTTGTTATTAGGCTTGTATATTTGAGTTCGCATGACCAAGTTTTTTAACTTTCTTAGTTTTCTCAGCTTTTCAGTTTTGTTTTAACATTAGTTTTTTGTTCTTCAAACTTACGAGAACTTTATTTTTGCTATTAGGTTGGATATTGCACAATGGTGGTGTTGAATGCTTGAAGAATAATATCATTTTAGCTTCAAGATAACAAACTCAAGAAAGGTGTCTTTATTCACAAAGTGTTGGTCTACACTTAAAAACTTATCTTTACAAGCATTCATTAATTCACATTGTCTGTAACTTCTTCATATTTTCTATACTTTAACATGGAGTATATGTTTATTAAATAAGCAATACATCTAGGTTGTTGCAAATATATGTTTCTAATTGGGACTCATTATTCATACCAATTTTTTTCATTAGAGATACCAAAGTAATCAAAGTCAAATGCTAATGATGCAGTAATCATGATTGTTTTTTTTTTTTCTTTTTTATTTTAAATGTAACTAAAATAGTTATATAAGTAATGATTATGTAATCATGATTATATATATATATATATATATATATATATATATATATATATATATATATATATATATATATATATATATATATATATATATATTATATTTTTTTTTTAAGTTTTTTTTAAGTCCATTTTAATTAGTAATATATCTAATAAAAAATAATAAGAGTACAAACACTAAAATACTTAATAATTATGTTTCCATTATGTTATTAATCTCTAATAAAAAAAAATGCACAATCTATAAATAAGAAAATTCAAAAATTGATTATGAATAAATAAAGATACTAATCTCCAATAAAAAATAATAAGAGTACAAACACTAAAATACTTAATCACTTACATCAACAAATACACTTTCACGATGACAAATTTGTGTATATAGTTCTAGACGTGACTTATACATGGTTTCCAATCTAACTGTAGAGTGACAAAACTCGTTAAAACAATAAGGCGTGATGACGGGCATCAGGTACTCTCCTTGTAACTCGACCATAACATAATGCATCTCACCGTTTACTAGGGCAATTGTAAGCGCTCTGTGATGTTGAATCTCTTCTGGATCACTCCAAAACGGGAAAATAGTTGAACTGCCCGACATGCTTAAAGAATGGATGATTACACCAAATTTATTGGCAATCAGAACACCAGCCTCGGGCATTTTCATCCAGTGTTTTGGCGGACAAGGCGACCCAAAGAAACAGAAGTCTTGATACAATGAATCTACATCCTTGACGATTTTTTTTTTGTAGATATCATATCGATTTTGTAACTCTTCTCTCATTTGTTGTCGAATGTACTCATAAGAGTTATCTTCGTCAAGCCCGAAGCAAACAACTAGTGCTCGATATCCACAATTTCCATCGCCAGAAACATTTTGTATATTTCTTATGTATGGATGAAAGACTTTCAGAATATCGTCCATTAAATTTGAACCATTTATGGGTGGCACTTCATTCAAGTCTATCGTGTATGAACGCTCGAACTCATCTGGGACCTCGTTCAGGTCAAATTAAAAACAGCTATGTCAGGCCGACTCCTTAACCGAATCGGCAAAATTGGGCATGGCTGAACAACTATGTCTGGCTGAACAAAATTCGGCACGCCCTTTTTGTTGCGATTTCTTTGGTCGTCCACGAGTATTTTTTTGAACTTGAGGTTCCCGAATGTCGGTTGTACCTGGACTGAATATATTCTTCAACTTTCTTAACCAACTTTTTCTTCCAACTTTGGACTGCTTGTTGAAGTTTTCTTTAAAATGTTCCAGTACACTCTCACAACTAACATCATCATTTTGCACAGATGTTGCCGCTGAAAAATCTAACTTCCTCCAAAAGATGTCAATAGAATCCAATGAAATATATTGACCTGTATTAAAATATAAATAAGTATTATATTTACAATATTTAGAATAATGTTATAAAAAAAACAATCTATCGAATTATACTTACCTGAACTTATATACATTGAAAGTTCGTAAGAACATGGTAACCCATAACTGTTGCGAAGTCGACAATCACAATTAGAAGAGTCTACTTGACGATGGTTCGTAAGAATTATATCGAGAGCTTCATTCGAAACAAATCCACGCAATAGTTTGAAACATCGTAGATTGTGTTGTTATCTCCATACCCAAGCCCAGATTTATCACTTGAACTCATTTGAGATCTATTAGTTTACTAAGATTCTTAGAAGAACTTTGCCAAGATTGAACTCTGGTTTTTAGTTCCTCTTTTTCTTTTTCAGCAGCAGCTAATAGTTTCTTATTGTATATAAGCTTATCAGTTTTAGCATCTAAATCAATCTTCATAAACCTAAGCTTTTCTTCATAAATGACTTGATTTCTTTGATGACAAGCTAATTGAGCTTCTACAATTTTTAAAGCTTCAGTGTAGGCTTGTATTTCTATGATATCATGAGCAGTTTTATCTCTTTGTTCATTATATAATTGTTTAAGCTTAGCATAAGATTCTACACATTCTTTTGAACAAGATTGTACCTCATTGAAAGCCATCAAAGCAAGTTCTGTTTCAGCATAGCCTGACCAATTTATCTCATCTCCATCAACAGTCACCAATGCTTTGGCTTCATCAAACTTTGCAGGTTCCTTGTATCAATTCTTTCCAGCATCTCTCCTTCTGCCTTCTTGATTGCCCTTTGATCTGCACTCTCTAGCAAAGTGCCCAAACTTATGACAATTGAAGCACTCAACTTTGGTCTTGTCAAAGCCAACTGGTTCCTTTGCATCAAACTTCAGTTTTCTTCCTGTCTCCTTGTGAAACTTCTTTAGTCTCATGGAAATCATGGCCACCTGCCATTTCAAGTCCATCTCTTCTAGGTCATACTTATCAATCTGTTCTAGATCTTCATGATCCATTTGTGGAGCACTGGATTGATTAGCAAAGAAAGAGTGCATAAGATCATCAGTATATGATGAGGAGCCTTCCCTTTGTGAGTTATACCCAGAAGCAGTAGAAACACCATGAGCAGTACTAACTCCATTAGTACTGCTAGTGCTTTCAGAAGACACAAATGCCACATTCTGTGTGCTTGAAGATGATCCAGTTGAGCCTTTAACATCACGTTCAAAAACCCTAAGGTTATTATACATATCATCAAAGCTGAGAGTGTCAATTCCTGGCTTAGTCCTCATGATCAAGGATACTTGTGACCAGGAAGAAGGTAAAGCCCTAAGAAACTTCTGATTGGCATCTTCAGTTGAGACACCTGCACCATGAATTTCAAGCTGACTCAAAAGGTTTTGAAACCTATCATACCCTTTGTGCAATCCTTCTGAGTTGGATAAAAAAAAGCTTTCAAATTACTGCTTCAGAATATACTTCTGCATCTTCTTGGATTCATCATTCCCTCCAAATCTAGATTTGATAGCATCCCACATCTCTTTGGCATCAGTCATCTTGTGAAACTTGGCTAAGTGATCTTCTGGTATGGCCATCAATAAGGTGGTCCTAGCTTTTCTTTCTCTTTCTCTGGCTTGAATCTCTTCAGCAGTTTTAGGAGGCAAAACCTTAACATTCCCTTGGGTATCTGTTGCAATCTTAACAGGACCATTGCCATTCTGTATAATTTCCCACAGAGAATAGTCAGTGTGACTTAGGTAATGCTCCATCTTCATGGCCCATATGTCATATTCACCCTTCTTCAGTACAGGAAGTTTAATTGATGACATGGTATGAGGGATTGGTTGTGTTTGAGTTTGTGGTGGTGGTGTTTGTGGAGGTTTCTGGTTGTTGTCTTCATTGGTTTCGATTTTATTAACTTCTTCTTCTCCTGACATTATCTCAGATCTGGTTTTGGTTCTTCTTACTCAGAGTTTCTCAACAAGCTCTGATACCACTTGTTGGTCCCAATCTGAATGGATCCTTCTAGTCTGTTAAGGGTCGTAGCTAATCTGGATAGATCCAAACTAACTACAAGAGAAACACTGACTATGAACAATATAAGTTATGCAGAATCTAACTTGTATTGCTAAGAAGAACAACAAATAATAAAAGAATTTTTATTACTATTAATCTGCTTAGGTTACAGATTACTAACTAAAGTAGACACACTAAAGACACTTTGTTCTAATGCCATAGGTTCCTTTTATACACCAAGGAAACCCTAACAGCTTACAATAACGTGTAAAGAGATGTTACATATCTCTTCCTAATATAACTCCATGCATATCTCTGCATATCTATTCTAATAATAACTCATGCATATCACATAAGCAGTACTAACAAAACATGCTAACAGTACCTTTCTAACACGAACAGTACTAACTTAAAGCTAGCAGTACTAACTACATAACTAACAGTACTAATTATAACCAGCAGTTGAAACTTCAGAAACACATAATTCCCAACATTCGTCTTGTACGTGACGTCTGTGATCAACACGTGTGGAAATGCACGCCAAGTATTGAATGGTGTTGGATTTCATTTGAACCAGTTGTAGAAAATTCATAAACATAATTATTAGAATGCAAAATAGCCATGAGAACCTGTATTGGAGAATTGCCTACTTGCTCGACCATGCGAAGTTTAGTGCGTGCGTTGTAGATTGTATTGATTGTAGACACATTACTTAGATTCCTCTCCTTAAGTATTGATAAAATATCGCGTGGCGCCACATTCATCCTTGTCAATTCTGCAACCAAACTAAATTCATCTTGAGTTAACCGCTTTGCATATGGATGCCCCTCCATATTCTGTAAAGGGCGATGGTTATGTTCATCACATATGACTGTTAGCGTCCAGAAATTATATTCATTTGAATATTTCGCTTCTAATTCGAATGGACAGTCAGTTTTTCTTGTGCGAGGAGCTCTACTTGAACCCTTCGCGTTATATTTTCCACCATGATCACACATGAGTACAACTTTATACACGAAACCACTAGGATATTTGTTCGATCTTTTGGTGATGACGACAACACCAATAGAGTGTGCCAAGTCTTTTACCCAATTCATCAATTCTTCCCGGGACCCGAACACCTAAAATGAATACTATTGTGTTAGAATTTATCGAAAGAATTTGAAAGTTAAAACATATAAATATAATTCTAAAAAATCACTTAATAATAAAAATTCAATAAAAATACATATGAATATAATGATAACAAATACACTTACTAATAAAAACTCAACAAAACATATATATACTCTATTGTTTATAGATATAATACCTGATCAGTGAAAAATTATGGTTTAGTCATAATAAATTCGTCAGCTTCCATTGAATGATTTCATAAAAAGCGGACATCTATTTATTAAAAAAAAAGAAAACATGTTAAAAATTCAAAAAATTGATAAAAGAAAAACTGAAAAATTCCAAAAACATATATGTCACAACCCGCATTTTCAGGATATTTTCCATATTCACTATTCATCTCGGGAAATTACTATTCACCGATCACTATTCATCATTTTACTATTCATCGTTTTTGGAGTCAATTTGAGATTCTGAGAAGCGTTCAGAAATTTTACTATTCACATGACACTATTCATTCCCGGAAGAATTCACTATTCATGGTTATCGTTCATCACTTCGTAAACTAGGTTTACGGGTATTCAAATACGCGTAACCGGTAAGGTTTAGCGGCATATTCATGCATCATCATTAAGGACCCGTCATATAGACTAGAAGTAGTCTACTTACCATCAGTAACATCATCAGTATCCTAGGTCATGCACGGATATGCATTATTTCTATTTACGTATGCTTAATTTGTAATTAACGTTACCACTCAGTTTTTACTACTAACAATATACCCGATACTCCCGACAATGATCCTAACATATTTTCATACTTATTATAATGATATAAAAATTATATTATTAATTTACCCGGTGTTTTAAAACCATTTGCTATATTTTCCGGAAAACGCCTATAACAGCGTCGGTTTGCGAATTTTCAACTCGATAATTATTTTAACACCCGATTCTCATCAGGAATACAATTTCATAATTTTTACAAGATCGTCATATTTTATTTCACCTCGTCACGATTTATTTCAAGATAACTCGGTACCCGATAACACCCAATATATAATTTAAACTAGCTAATACTTGTACAATTGGACACCATCATTAACTAGCCCACAAATCTTCCACCCCTCCCCTTGTTTCACGCCACCATGGCCCCCTAGATACATTGCACATGCTTTAATTAACTAAGCTTACATAACAAGATTGCTAGATATTTCACTTCATTATCTTCATTTAAACAAAACATAAACTAGCAACTTCTCTTCCCTTTTTCCTTCTCTCTATATTCGGCCAAACAAGAACACCAACAAGAAGTCATCAATTTTTCAAGATCCAAGTGTTTAACAAGTCCTAGTAGTAATCTAGTTTGGGTTTTGAAATAAAAACCACAAAGATTAATAGGGTTTTCATCACCATCTTTCAATAATCATCACAAGTAAGTTACCCATTATTTTCCTACTCTTTTAAACATTTACTTGATGTATTTTCATGATCTAGTAACAAAACATGCAAGTATGTATGATCCATACCACTTTATTAGGTTTTTATTACATAAAAATGGGTTTTGATTATCCTATGCTTATTCCCTTGAAACCCACCAAGATTGGTGATGTTTAGGACCCCATGACACCCTAAGAAGGTGTATGGTAGGATTTGCGAACTTGTGGAGTTGATTTGAAGAGATTTGAGTAAGTTTAGAACTTTAAAAATGGATTTTAAACATTATAGGTGAGGGTCTGTCCATAAACGGCAGATCTGGAAACCTCAGTAATTTTTGAACTATTTTGGTCTAAATATTCAGAAAGTACTTTCAAAAACGAAACCGTGGGCGCCGGAATCACTAAAATCGGACTTATAACGAAGGAGATATGATTTTCCGAAGTTGGGTGACGAAAACTATTGTTTCAGAAAATTAGGTGCTGATTGCCGAACTTTAAGGGGCAAAATGAGTCGTTAGCCGTGATCTTGATGAGCCGAGCCATTGAAAATATGTTAGTTTATATTTATACGAACCCGTGGATATAAAGAACGTAGAAAACGAGCTTATAACGACCGAGATATACACGTTTAAAGCCCGACAATTCATCACTTATTTTGACAGCCCACTTTTATAAAGTGTTTTAAGTATGAAAACTAGTATTTTTACAAGTCACTAAGTTGATAGCCGATTATCTAATTGATCGAGACATAATTGGTCAAAAGTTGAATATAACGATATTTAGATATTGTTACAAGGTTTACAAAAACATCGAGTTTTGTCACTAACACTTATCGAGCTATATTTCACGACTAGTTTTACGAGGCCGTTTTGGCATATTTTCACGAGTTGTAAAAAGAGTTATTTTGCGACGAAAACATTATATTAACCAATATAACACCAAACAAGGATCGTGGAGTACCGTTTCAACCTATTTACACGAAAAGTGTTTATTAACTTAACGAGACGTCAAAAATGTATTTTTCGACGATAAACGTTATTTTCCAAAATCATCAAGTGGTATCGATAACATACGTATTTGCATGTGCAGCATCATCTCATTTCTTACATTAGATTCCATCATTCATATTAGGTCGCGGTTAGAGATCGTGCCTCATTTCAGTGTATTCACTTTTGTCATCATAGCTATCATACCAGGTGAGTTTCATAGCCCCTACTTTCGTACGTTTTGAATAACTGTTTTGGGGGAGAATACATGCTCATTTTCATCCAAATGTATACATGATTTACTTGATTATGCCACTTGTTTCATCAAAGTATTACTTGCTCCACTTATGAATTTGTTATTGATCCGAATGCATTCACTAGTATTGCACTTAATTTTTATTACTCATGGACACAAGCACTTCAAACATTATGCATACTTAACCGAATGAACCGGCTCCACTACTATGTACATACATGACAAATGAATGGGTCACATAACCGAATGTACGGGTATTATGACCGAATGAACGGGTCACATGACGAATGAACTGGTCACACAACCGAATGAATTGGTCACATCATCGAATGTATTGATCAACCAAATGTACTGTGAATCTTGTGGTCCACATATTACTTTTATTCACCAAACCAAAACTCATTTGGCAGTGGGTTGTAAACACACAGGTTGCAAGTCTTGTTATGGCCAAGGCTTGGGACTGAGTGGATTTACAATGCCTTTGCTGGGAAATCATTATCCAAAGGCATTACTTTTTGCAACAACTCTATGAACTCACCAACCTCGTGTTGACGTTTTAGCATGTATTTTCAGGTATTTAGCAAAGACACGCTACTGGAGGCTTTGGCAGGGCATGGCATGGTCATAGAAGACTCTGATATTTATGCAGGGACCGTTTTAAACTATATTTTTAAGGGCCTAATTCCGCATTACTTTTAACAATGTAATTCAACATTTTTGTTAAACAATGTTATTCTAAATGATTGAGTTGAAAACCGTTCTTTGCACTTGTGTTGTGATACCAATTGAGTTGCACCCCAGCTACATGTATGCTTCCGCTGGACCCGATTTTGGGGGTGTGACAGATTGGTATCAGAGCCAGGGCTATAGAGAACTGAGTGTTTTTAAAACCTAGACTATAGCTACATTCACGAAAACTTAAACCTATGACCGTCACGTGCCTGCCTGCCAAGCTGATGCCTCATTTGTGGTTTGTTGCTGACATAATTGATGAGATTTGTATCTCATTATCAGATAGATTATACTCACTTATTCTAGTTGATTACCATACTTGTCTTCCATATTAGTATGCTTACATATCATATGCGTTTCATTGTTACGCCTTTTTCCTTGCGTAGTTTCATTATTCGACCTCGAGATTGGTCATTTGCATTAGTCTTTCAGAACATCTTTTCATATGTAAAGGACATGGTATTAGTATAACTGGGCTGAGTATTTCAAAATTCATGGAACCTCGGTAGAATATAGACTGGTCATCTATATTCGACCCGGGATAGTGGGACATAGGCTGACCACCTATATCCGACTCAGAGATGAATTTTGCAATACTGAGAATGGTTATAATAAAATTTTGTCCAGATCAATTCTCTACCCAACTTCCAAATGTTTCATTCAGGTGTGCGTACTCAAACGTTGCAAGAACATTTCACACCTACACCACTTCGGTTACCACTGAGTGGAAGTGCGCCGATAAATCATTGCATCTCATGGACATTCCCATTGTGCACCATACATTTACATCACCGTACTCTCTTTCATCATTGTTATGTGAATTCCTCATCATTGTTATTTGACTTCCTCACCAAGAAACATTTATAGGGATGAATCCAACCTCCTAACCAAGATTATAGAACATTCATGCCTTCATTTCCCTCGTGAACCACCGCCTAGAAGCATGTCAACTAATCATAACGACTTCAAGTTTTCATTTTATGACAAGCCACTCAGAACATCTACTTCTAGAAAACGTCTTATTTACGTTTCACCCTCCTTTTCTTGTTTTGAAGAGTTATGCCGCGAAAGAAAGCTACTTCAACTATGACACCAGCTGCTATTCGGAAGCTTGTTGCGGATAGTATAGAGGCAGCACTAGTAGTTGAAAGGGAGGCCGTAGCTGCACGGGCTGCTGAAGCCGCTTCTCGGGCAGAAACCGCAGGAGTTGCCGGAATGGCTGCTAATGGTACTAATGGTCGTAAATGTACATACAAGGACTTTAAGAGTGGAGATCCCCCAAAATTCAAGGGCACTGAAGGAGCCACTGCTATGATCCGTTGGTATGAAGGGATAGAATCTGTGTTTCTTCTATGTAACTGTCCAGAGGAATACAAGGTAAAGTTTGTTGCTAGTACACTTGTTGAGGAAGCTATGTCGTGGTGGAATTCTTATGCAAAACCCGTGGGAATGGAAAATGCTCACAAGCTTACGTGGGATGAATTCAAGAAGTTGCTGACTAAGAAGTTCTGTCCACGCACTGAAATAAAGAAGTTGGAAACAGAGTTTTACGAGCTAGTGACAACAGGTAATGATATCGAAACATACATCAGGAGATTTCAAGAATTGGCTGTGCTATGTCCAACTATGGTTCCAGATAATGAAAAGCTGCTAGAAAATTTCACTGGTGGACTACCTCACAACATCCAAGGAGATGTGATTTCCTCTGAACCACACACACTGGACGAGGCTATCAGAATGTCTCAAAAGCTTATGGCTCAAGTAGTGAAGCAAGAAACTACTGTCAACAACAACAACCACAACAACAACGAAAACAAGAGGAAAAGGGATGACAACCAACGAGATGATCAAGTATGGCAGCCAAACAAAGGACATGAAATGGTTAAGGCCTACGTTGCAGGACCAAGTAAAAGGAAAGGATATGCCGGGACTTTGCCCAAGTGCCACAAGTGCCGGTTTCACCACGAGGGACCTTGCCCCACTCAATGTGGAAACTGCCAAAAGGTCGGACACAAAGCCAAGGATTGCAAGGTTCCCACCCTCGTAATGCATCAGAAAGTCACGGTAACCTGCCATGAGTGTGGAGTAATTGGACACTTCAAGAGTGAATGTCCAGAGCTGAGAAACCAGAATGGAGGAAGAGTTCGTTGAAGTGCGAAGCTCGTCAGGACAACAACAACAATGACAATGGTTAAGAAGAGAACTTCTGCCTTATCTATTTAAACGGAAGCGTAAACCCTCTAGTGTTGTATTTCTTTTGTGTCCACTTTGTGTTCTATCGTACGAACTTCATGTACTATTACGATTCCGATCTAATGAATGTTTTATCTTTTATCACCGCAATGTGACTCATATATCCACGTCTCTTCACCGAGTACCCTCCAGAGACCAACGCTAACTGAATTCAGGGACTGAATTCCTTTAACGGGTGGAGACTGTCACAACCCGCATTTTCAGGATATTTTCCATATTCACTATTCATCTCAGGAAATTACTATTCATCATTTACTATTCACCGATCACTATTCATCATTTTACTATTCATCGTTTTTGGAGTCAATTTGAGATTCTGAGAAGCGTTCAGAAATTTTACTATTCACATGACACTATTCATTCCCGGAAGAATTCACTATTCATGGTTATCGTTCATCACTTCGTAAACTAGGTTTACGGGTATTCAAATACGCGTAACCGGTAAGGTTTAGCGGCATATTCATGCATCATCATTAAGGACCCGTCATATAGACTAGAAGTAGTCTACTTACCATCAGTAACATCATCAGTATCCTAGGTCATGCACGGATATGCATTATTTCTATTTACGTATGCTTAATTTGTAATTAACGTTACCACTCAGTTTTTACTACTAACAATATACCCGATACTCCCGACAATGATCCTAACATATTTTCATACTTATTATAATGATATAAAAATTATATTATTAATTTACCCGGTGTTTTAAAACCATTTGCTATATTTTCCGGAAAACGCCTATAACAGCGTCGGTTTGCGAATTTTCAACTCGATAATTATTTTAACACCCGATTCTCATCAGGAATACAATTTCATAATTTTTACAAGATCGTCATATTTTATTTCACCTCGTCACGATTTATTTCAAGATAACTCGGTACCCGATAACACCCAATATATAATTTAAACTAGCTAATACTTGTACAATTGGACACCATCATTAACTAGCCCACAAATCTTCCACCCCTCCCCTTGTTTCACGCCACCATGGCCCCCCTAGATACATTGCACATGCTTTAATTAACTAAGCTTACATAACAAGATTGCTAGATATTTCACTTCATTATCTTCATTTAAACAAAACATAAACTAGCAACTTCTCTTCCCTTTTTCCTTCTCTCTATATTCGGCCAAACAAGAACACCAACAAGAAGTCATCAATTTTTCAAGATCCAAGTGTTTAACAAGTCCTAGTAGTAATCTAGTTTGGGTTTTGAAATAAAAACCACAAAGATTAATAGGGTTTTCATCACCATCTTTCAATAATCATCACAAGTAAGTTACCCATTATTTTCCTACTCTTTTAAACATTTACTTGATGTATTTTCATGATCTAGTAACAAAACATGCAAGTATGTATGATCCATACCACTTTATTAGGTTTTTATTACATAAAAATGGGTTTTGATTATCCTATGCTTATTCCCTTGAAACCCACCAAGATTGGTGATGTTTAGGACCCCATGACACCCTAAGAAGGTGTATGGTAGGATTTGCGAACTTGTGGAGTTGATTTGAAGAGATTTGAGTAAGTTTAGAACTTTAAAAATGGATTTTAAACATTATAGGTGAGGGTCTGTCCATAAACGGCAGATCTGGAAACCTCAGTAATTTTTGAACTATTTTGGTCTAAATATTCAGAAAGTACTTTCAAAAACGAAACCGTGGGCGCCGGAATCACTAAAATCGGACTTATAACGAAGGAGATATGATTTTCCGAAGTTGGGTGACGAAAACTATTGTTTCAGAAAATTAGGTGCTGATTGCCGAACTTTAAGGGGCAAAATGAGTCGTTAGCCGTGATCTTGATGAGCCGAGCCATTGAAAATATGTTAGTTTATATTTATACGAACCCGTGGATATAAAGAACGTAGAAAACGAGCTTATAACGACCGAGATATACACGTTTAAAGCCCGACAATTCATCACTTATTTTGACAGCCCACTTTTATAAAGTGTTTTAAGTATGAAAACTAGTATTTTTACAAGTCACTAAGTTGATAGCCGATTATCTAATTGATCGAGACATAATTGGTCAAAAGTTGAATATAACGATATTTAGATATTGTTACAAGGTTTACAAAAACATCGAGTTTTGTCACTAACACTTATCGAGCTATATTTCACGACTAGTTTTACGAGGCCGTTTTGGCATATTTTCACGAGTTGTAAAAAGAGTTATTTTGCGACGAAAACATTATATTAACCAATATAACACCAAACAAGGATCGTGGAGTACCGTTTCAACCTATTTACACGAAAAGTGTTTATTAACTTAACGAGACGTCAAAAATGTATTTTTCGACGATAAACGTTATTTTCCAAAATCATCAAGTGGTATCGATAACATACGTATTTGCATGTGCAGCATCATCTCATTTCTTACATTAGATTCCATCATTCATATTAGGTCGCGGTTAGAGATCGTGCCTCATTTCAGTGTATTCACTTTTGTCATCATAGCTATCATACCAGGTGAGTTTCATAGCCCCTACTTTCGTACGTTTTGAATAACTGTTTTGGGGGAGAATACATGCTCATTTTCATCCAAATGTATACATGATTTACTTGATTATGCCACTTGTTTCATCAAAGTATTACTTGCTCCACTTATGAATTTGTTATTGATCCGAATGCATTCACTAGTATTGCACTTAATTTTTATTACTCATGGACACAAGCACTTCAAACATTATGCATACTTAACCGAATGAACCGGCTCCACTACTATGTACATACATGACAAATGAATGGGTCACATAACCGAATGTACGGGTATTATGACCGAATGAACGGGTCACATGACGAATGAACTGGTCACACAACCGAATGAATTGGTCACATCATCGAATGTATTGATCAACCAAATGTACTGTGAATCTTGTGGTCCACATATTACTTTTATTCACCAAACCAAAACTCATTTGGCAGTGGGTTGTAAACACACAGGTTGCAAGTCTTGTTATGGCCAAGGCTTGGGACTGAGTGGATTTACAATGCCTTTGCTGGGAAATCATTATCCAAAGGCATTACTTTTTGCAACAACTCTATGAACTCACCAACCTCGTGTTGACGTTTTAGCATGTATTTTCAGGTATTTAGCAAAGACACGCTACTGGAGGCTTTGGCAGGGCATGGCATGGTCATAGAAGACTCTGATATTTATGCAGGGACCGTTTTAAACTATATTTTTAAGGGCCTAATTCCGCATTACTTTTAACAATGTAATTCAACATTTTTGTTAAACAATGTTATTCTAAATGATTGAGTTGAAAACCGTTCTTTGCACTTGTGTTGTGATACCAATTGAGTTGCACCCCAGCTACATGTATGCTTCCGCTGGACCCGATTTTGGGGGTGTGACAATATATAAAAAAACCCACTCCTACAACTATTTTATAAGAAAAATAAAGTGTTGATTTATTAAAAGAAATATTAATAAAAGTTTAATAAAAAAACCCACTCCTCAACCAAGGCCCCCAAAGGCCTAAAGCCATCATCTATAACCTAATTCACTACTTAAAACCATAAAATCCTCATATTCTCTCATTTTTTTCCCAGCCTCAACTTTTACCTCCCAATCACAAACCATAATACCACCACTATCATACCGCCACCACCATACCACTGCGAACAACAACCACGTCAACCGCCACCATCTGGACGAACAAACCCCCACCACGAACCCCCACTACCACCACCATCTGGATGAAGGGGTACGTTTGGATCTGGACCAAAAAACCACCACCACGAACCCTCTACCATCACCATCTTGACGAAGGGGTACGTTTCATTCTAGACGAAAAAAAACCACCACCACGAACCCCCCCTACCACCATGATGAGTGGCCTTTAACTCATCATTTTATACCCGAAAAACCCCACAAAAATGACCAAAAACACCCAAATGGACCATATAATGTTACAAATATCCTTGGATTGTGTTTTGTGTGTTTCAGGTACAAAAGGATTGAAAACGGGGCAAACACGGACAAAACCAAGCTTGATTTGGAAAAGAGTCAAAAACAGAAGCCGGGAAAGACGATTTTCATTTGGATTTTTATTCGAGCTCAAGAAATTCCAAAATGACCCTTGGATTATATTTATTTGGCAAAAATGGACCCTTGAAGAACTTTGAAAGTATGGCAGAAATGGTCCTTGAGGTTTCATAAATTACAACCATGGTCCTTGGTTAATCCCATTTACTCTTAACTATAACCAAGCGGATCCTACAAAATATAATCCAACCCAACATAAACCCATCCCAAAAATATCTTAAACCAATCTAACCCAATTATACCCACAGCCCACATCCACTAAACTTAAACCCAGCCCACTAAAAACCATAGCCCATAAACCAATCCACCTTGACCCGACCCACCCACCTTCTATAACTAATAATAAAACACGGGTTATTGGTCAAATCCCCAAACCACTCGGTCAAAATCCCTAAGTTTAACTCAGACAATCCCTATTCCACCTTCTTCTCTAAATCATTATCCCGCTTAAACCTCTGCTAATCTCCCCATCCCTTTCACCACCACTACCAGCCAAACATATCACATGACCTTGTCTTGGTCCCCCCCACTCCACCTCAGCGATCCGGGGCACCAAAAGAAAGATCAACGGCCAAGAATTAAAGATGTGGTGACCAAGTTATGATCCAAGGGTCAAGAAAGAAACACAAACGCACGAAGAGGAACACACACACGAAAGAAACAAACTCAGAAACTAGGGTTTTGTTATATTTTTTAGTATAAATAGGATAGTAGAGAGCCGTTTGGTTCTAGGTTTATTTTTAGCATTTTATTTATTTAAGGTACTTTGTAATTTAAATTTCAGTTGTAATTTACTCTTATTTTAATTTAATCTTCAGTTCAAGTCTTCTTTTTAATCCAGTAGTGTAGCTTATTTTGATTGCCTATTGCTTATTATGTTTTTTTTTTTTCACCTTGCTTATTTGTTGTTTGTTAGTTATATGGTATGCCTATGTAGGTCATGTAGAACACAAACTGTTTTTAGGTTGTTTCTTAGGTAGTATAAAGATTTTTGAGGTTTTTAATTGCTAAGTAGAAAATAGGTAGGAAGACTGTTTTTCTTTGATTTGCAGATAAAAATTAGTTGAAAGTTAGGTTTTGAGTTATTTGGTGTCTAAATATTGTTTGAATTCAAAGTTGATAGATTAAATTATTTAAGTTTGAAGTGTTGTAAGCTCATTCCCAAGTCTGCACAGACCATTACATTAGCAGCCTGCACTTTTTTATTTTGCCCTTTTTAATATCAGTTTTAGTTTAGTTTAAGTAGGATTTGGATTTTAATTTTTGTTTTTCAAATAGATCACGAGATAGTCTTAATCTGTTTCAGTTAATGTTGGACTTATGAGTTTGTTTTCTAGATTATTTGTAGCCTGCTAAGTTGCCATCTTTTCTGCCTTTGCCCTGCATCATGTCAGCAGACTCTAGTTTATCTTTTAGCTTATATTGTGGCTTATTTGAGCTTATCTTTGGGTATACCTAGCTTCTTGTGGCTTTAATTCTTAGTTCTTGATATCATCTTAGTTAAATTTTCCATTAGCTTTAGCTTTTTAGCTTATTTGTTTTTTTTGTTTGTTGCATTGTCCTTATTCTTTTTGTGCTCTTATCTGATTAGATAAGCTATAGCTTATCTGAGCTTTGCTTTGAGTTTCAAAAAAAGGTCATCAGTTTTAAAGTTACTCATTACCAAGTTGCTTATTGGATTTTAAAAAGAAAGTCAAAGAAAAAAATTAAATAGAAAAAAAAAAAAAAACTGACAAGCCTGGGGTTCGAACCCAGGACAGTTAGCACACAAACCCAACAACCTTACCACTGCACTCTTTGTTTTTCTTAGTTCTCTTTTGCAATATTTAATTCAACACCTCTTTTTAGCCTTCATTTTCCTTTTGCTTATTCGCCCTTGTTTGCTTTTTCTCAGCTTATTGAAATAAGCTGGGACACTTTTTATATTTTTTATAGCTTCATTTAAGTTAAAAGTATTTTAGAAAAAAATTTCAGAATTTTGTTTTTCAATTTAGTATTTTTAATCAATTATTTTCTTTTAAATAGTTTTTAATTTATAAAAAATTATTAAAAAGTCAAAAAAATATTTTTCTTTTTTCCAAAATTTTCTTTTTATATTTAGGACTTAGGAAAATTATTTTGGTACTCGTAGGATTAATTTTTAAATATTTTGACGTTTTTACTCGTTCGTAGTTTCCGGTTTACGTTATTTAATTTTCGTTTTTAGTAGATTTTAGAAACACAAGAAACCCTCGTCTATTCAAGCATTTTAATACCGAACCTTAAACGATATTCTTAATTTCACGCCTCGCTGGGAGAACGACCCGGGTACACGCTTATCCGGTTATTAAATCGATTGTCGCGTTTAAACCGTCGCGAGTTGACTTTTCTTCGTGAGAGGTTTTGGCTTGTGACCGCGTTTGTAAACGACCAATCAAATTTTGGCGCCGCTGCCGGGGAGGTGTGTTGCGACAATATCGTCACGGTTTGACGATTATTGACTTGAAGATCCTTCCTCGTGAAGTTTCGTATATATCTTGTGAATATTTTTATCCAAAATCCAAAAAAATTGAAAAATCTTAAAAACCCAAAAATATTCTTCTTTCCTAATGTTCTTGGTGCATGCGCACACGTTCTTCTTCGTCATCGAGTCCCTTACTTGAACTCGTCGCAATTCCGCGAAGACGTAATCGTAGACGTGCTGCCTCATTAGTCGAACCCGAGATTCGTACTAATCCCGATCCTCCCATTGTCATAATGGCGGAGAATCGCACCATGCTTGAGCTTCTCCAAGCACCCACCGAGGGTTATGGAGATGCTATTGTTGTTCCCCCGATCGTTGCCGATAATTTCGAACTTAAACCGGCATTACTATCCTTAGTAACGTCGAATCAATTTTACGGTTTCGAGAGGGATGACCCTCATTCCCACATTCGATGGTTTAACAAAATTTCATCTACCGTCAAATGTAGGAATGTTCCTCAAGAAGCAATTAAATTGCTTCTCTTTCCTTTCTCTCTCGAGGGGGCAGCCCGGACTTGGCTTGAAAAACAACCCCCTCGTTCTATCTTAACATGGGAAGATTTGGTGTCGAAATTTGTGAACGAATTCTTTCCCCCTTCTAGAACCACAAGTCTTAAGAATGAAATTACCAAATTTACTCAAAAATTTGATGAATCATTTAGTGAAGCGTGGGACCGTTTTAAAGAATTGCTTCGCAAATGTCCTCACCAAGGATTTTCTGAGTTGCATCAAATTGATACGTTTTACAATGGATTAAACCAAACTGACCAAGATTCTCTAAACGCCGCCTCTGGTGGTTATATATTGAATCGAACTACGGGTGATGCTTTGTCCATCATCGAAAACAAGTCAAAGGTTCGCACTTCACGGAGCAAGCCGGTTGTTTCCCAAGTGAGTGCTTCGCCTCCTAGTTCACATTCGATGAATACTTCTAGCACGGATGCTAAAATTGACAAGCTCACGGATGCAATTCAAGCTTTGGTTTTCTCTAATCAGAAAAATCCTTCTGCTTCTTCTACCATTTCTTCTACTCCACAAGCTTCTCCGCCCGCTCAAGTCAAAGCGGTGGAAGAAAGTTGTGTTACTTGTGGTGGTCCTCATGCTTATTACAATTGTACCGCCACCGATGGCCGTCCTTTTGAAATCAATGCCGTAGCCGGGTCTTACAACCAAGGAGGTACTCAATACCGTCCTCAAGGTGACTCGAGCTATCGTGCTAGCTATCAAGCAGGACCACCCGGTTTTCCTCAAAACAATCAAAACCGATTCAATCAAAACCAAAGTAGGGGGCAAAATGTTCCATATCAAGCCCCTACTAACCAATACCCGACCCAAGGGGTCAATTACAATCAAGGGTATCAAGCTCAAAATTACCCAGCCCCGATTGCTCCCTCAAATGATCTTTCAAATTACATGAAAACAAATGAGGTGAAAATGAGGGCTATGCAAAATCAAATCACAAATTTGAAAAATGAATTTGAAAATTCAATGATTAAGCAGGGTAATGAGCTCAAAAGCAAAATTGATCAATCTCAAACGAAGATTGAAAGTATGTTTGATACCCTTATCAACCAATTTCACCAAGCTTCATCCTCGGGAACTCTCCCGGGTAATACAATTCCTAACCCGAAGGGTGAATTGAAAGCCATCACCACTCGAAGTGGTGTAGCTTATGAGGGACCCACGGTTCCAACTACTACTTCTTCTTCTTCTACAAAAGTAGTTGACCGTGAGACCGAGGTGACCAAGGACACGGAACTTCCTACTAATAATGGAAGTCCCGAAAACGTCCAACCTACGGTTGTCCCGATGCAGGAGCCAAAAGTTGCTCCCGTTAAGTCTCAACCTAAACCTTCTATCCCATACCCATCTAGACTTAATGACCAAAAGCTCCGCGAAAAAGCTAGTATCCAAATTGAGAAGTTTTTACAAATCTTTCAAGATTTACACTTCGATATTAGCTTCGCAGATGCTCTTCTTCTCATGCCAAAGTTTGCTTCGACAATCAAAAATTTGCTCAGTAACAAGGAGAAATTATTTGAACTAGCAAAAACTCCTCTAAATGAGAATTGCTCGGCAGCTCTCCTTAAAAAGCTTCTGGAAAAGCTTGGAGATCCCGGAAAATTCCTCATTCCTTGTGATTTTCCGGGCATGGTTCAATGCTACGCCTTGGCCGATCTTGGTGCAAGCATTAACCTTATGCCGCTTTCCATTTGGAACAAGCTTTCTCTACCCCCACTTACTCCCACATGTATGACTCTTGAGCTAGTCGATAGGACTCTTACTAGTCCTAAAGGTGTAGCCGAAGATGTTTTTGTGAAAGTGGGGAAGTTCCATTTCCCGGCTGATTTCGTCGTGGTAGATTTTGATGCCGACCCCCGAGTTCCTCTTATACTTGGAAGATCTTTCTTGAGGACGGGTCGGGCATTGATTGATGTTTATGGTGAGGAACTCACCTTACGTGTTGATGATCAAGCTGTGACATTTAAGCTTGATCAAACTATGAGATACTCCTCCACTCACGATGATACATCAGTTAATCGTATTGATGTGATTGATGTTGCTTCTGAGGAGTATGCTCAGGAGGTTTTAGGATTTATAAACAAATCCTTGAGTGGCAATCCCACTCCTCCTTCTTCTCAACCTATTCTTTCCGACTCTTCCCCTTCCCTCACTCCGTTTGAGGGAAGTGATTTCATTTTGGAAGAGATCGAGGCCTATCTTAATGATGAATCAGTTTCGCCGGAAATTGATTATGCTGACATTGATCAGGAGGGAGATATTCTCTTGCTTGAGAAAATGCTTAATGATGATCCATCACCTTCTCTCCCTCCGAAGAAAATTCAAATTGAAGAAATCAAAGAACTTGAGCCAACTAATCCTCCGGAGCCCGAGCTCAAGGATTTACCTCCTCATCTTGAATATGCTTTTCTAGAAGATGATGACAAATTTCCCGTCATTATTTCTAAAGAATTAAAAGATGAGGAGAAGGTTCAACTTCTTGATGTGCTTAAGAAGCACAAGAGTGCCATTGCTTGGCAACTCTCGGATATCAAGGGTATTGACCCTAGATTTTGTACTCACAAAATTTTGATGGAGGATGACTTCAAACCCACGGTTCAACAACAAAGAAGGGTGAATCCGAAAATTCATGAGGTGATTAAAAAGGAGGTTCTAAAACTCCTTGATGCCGGAATGATTTACCCCATTTCTGATAGCCCGTGGGTTAGTCCCATCCATTGTGTCCCGAAAAAGGGGGGTATGACCGTTGTTACCAACGAAGAAAATGAGTTGATTCCTACACGCCTCGTCACGGGATGGAGAATGTGTATTGATTATCGAAAACTCAATGATGCTACCCGTAAAGACCATTTTCCGCTTCCTTTTATGGATCAAATGCTTGAGCGTTTAGCGGGAAATGAGTTCTATTGTTTTCTTAATGGCTTTTCCGGGTATTTTCAAATACCAATTGATCCCCAAGATCAGGAAAAGACCACATTTACGTGCCCCTACGGAACGTTTGCTTATCGACGTATGCCTTTCGGCTTATGCAATGCTCCGGGCACGTTTCAAAGGTGCATGATGGCCATATTCCATGATATGATCGAGAAAACAATGGAGGTCTTTATGGATGATTTTTCGGTGTACGGAAATTCTTTCTCTTCTTGCCTCTCCCATTTAGACAAAATGCTTAAACGGTGCGAAGACACCAATCTTGTTCTAAATTGGGAGAAGTGCCACTTTATGGTCAAAGAGGGCATTGTCCTCGGCCATAAAATTTCTAATGCCGGGATTGAGGTCGATCAAGCTAAAGTTGATGTTATCGCTAAGCTACCTCATCCCACCACTGTAAAAGGAATCCGAAGTTTCCTTGGTCATGCCGGTTTCTACAGACGATTTATTAAAGACTTCTCTAAAATCGCCCGGCCTCTGACCCGTCTTCTTGAAAAAGATGCTCCATTCTTCTTCTCTCCCGAATACATCGAAGCATTCGGGATTCTTAAAAAGAAATTGACTGAGGCACCAATTTTAGTTGCCCCCGATTGGGACTTGCCATTTGAGCTCATGTGCGATGCTAGTGATTATGCTATTGGGGCAGTCCTGGGGCAACGGAAATCTAAGCACTTTCAGCCGATACACTATGCTAGCAAGACAATGACCGAGGCTCAATCTCATTATACTACTACCGAGAAAGAGTTATTGGCCGTTGTCTATGCTTTTGAGAAATTTAGACCATATCTCGTCTTATCTAAGACCATAGTGTATACGGATCACTCGGCTCTTAAGTATCTTCTTGCTAAGCAAGATGCTAAGCCGAGATTGCTTCGGTGGATTCTCCTCCTACAAGAAATTGATGTCACTATTCGTGATAAAAAAGGAGCGGAGAATCTCGCCGCCGATCATTTGTCTAGACTTGAAAATCCCCATCAAAGTGATCTCGAGAGAAAGGAAATTACCGAAACATTTCCTCTCGAGACACTTGGGATGATTTCATTGAAAGATGATCCGAGTACCCCATGGTTTGCCGACTTTGCAAATTACCATGCGGGGAATTTTGTTGTGAAAGGGATGTCGTCCCAACAGAAAAAGAAATTTTTTAAAGATGTGAAACATTATTTTTGGGACGACCCCTACTTGTTTAAAGTATGTGCCGATCAAGTGATTAGACGGTGTGTTCACGGCCAAGAAGCCGTTGACATTCTCACGGCTTTCCATAATGGACCCACAGGGGGACATCATGGCCCGAACTACACCGCTAAAAAAGTCTTTGATTCGGGTTTCTATTGGCCGACGATTTATCGTGATGCCCATGACTTGGTAAAGTCATGTGACTCTTGCCAACGTCAAGGAAAAATCTCACAAAAGGACGAAATGCCTCAAAATGCAATTCAAGTTTGTGAGATCTTTGACGTGTGGGGCATCGACTTTATGGGCCCGTTCCCGTCTTCACGAGGGAACAAGTATATACTCGTGGCGGTCGACTATTTGTCTAAATGGGTGGAAGCAAAAGCGCTCCCTACCAACGACGCCCGAGTAGTTGTGAAATTTCTAAAATCTCTCTTTGCTCGGTTTGGAGCTCCTCGTGCTATCATTAGTGATCGCGGGACGCACTTTTGCAATGACCAATTCGCAAAAGTCATGCTTAAGTACGGTGTCACTCACCGTCTTGCGACCGCGTATCACCCACAAACAAGTGGGCAAGTGGAAGTCTCAAACCGAGGTTTAAAAAGAATTCTTGAAAGGACCGTAGGGGAAAATCGTGCCTCTTGGTCGGACAAACTAGATGATGCATTATGGGCCTTCCGTACGGCTTACAAAACACCCATCGGGTGTACTCCATACAAGCTTGTGTACGGAAAGGCGTGTCATCTACCGATCGAGCTTGAGCACAAAGCCTATTGGGCCTTGAAGCATGCAAATTTTGACCTCAAGACCGCGGGTGATCATCGAAAGCTCCAAATGAATGAATTAAATGAGTTTCGGGATCAAGCCTACGAGAACTCTTTAATCTACAAAGAGAAAACAAAGAGAATTCATGACTCTAAAATCAAGAACCGCGTTTTCAACGTTGGTGATCGAGTCCTCCTCTTCAATTCTCGATTAAAGATTTTCTCGGGCAAATTAAAAACCCGTTGGTCTGGGCCGTTCACCGTTGCTCAAGTTTTTCCATATGGAACCGTCGAGTTATCTCAAACCGACGGTCCCAACTTCAAAGTGAACGGTCATAGGTTGAAGCATTATTTTGGAGGGGACATACCATCCATGGTTGTCCCGGATCTCCAAACTTTCCCCATGGACAATTAAATTCGGGGACGAGTCAGGCTCGTGACTCGGTTACCAAAAACAAGCGCTTCGTGGGTGGCAACCCATGCCTATCTTCTACCTTCTTTCTTATTTCTAACACTAAGTGTGGGGGAGTTCCTCTACTTGTGCTTTGTTGTATGTTTGCCTCTGTTTTCAGGATTCCCGTAGATCGTGATGATTGATGCGCCTGTTTTCAATCCAGCCGCCCAATATCCGATCTTTATATTTATGTTTATCCAGGGATATCTTATTTAATCCTTTTTGTGAAAAAGATTTCGTTTCCACACTTAGGTAGTAGTCTTACCCTTTTACGTTCTATAGTGTCGGCTTAGGCCGGTACTTTGAATATTGAGGGCAATATTCAATTCTAAGTGTGGGGGGGAATTCTTATTTGACCCAAATTTTAAAAAATTTCACATTTTGTACCTATTAGTCCCCTAGCACCCCCGTTTTGACCAAAAATTTTAAAAATTTTTATCGTATTTTTCATGAAAAAGAAGTGCTATGCACAATAAAAATAATTTGCTAAACATTAATACTTCGGTATTAGTGAAAGTTTAGACTTGATTAGGCTAGAACAAGGGGAATCCCGACTCTGCTAGAGTGTTGATCTAGCTGCTACCCTTAACGTTTAGGCTAAGTTTTTACGAATTGTGCAAATGAAAATGCTAAGCGTGGAGTAGTTGGTTCTCTTTAGAGCTTATATAAGTAATCTATGGCTTTTCCTCCCAGAAGATCCTAATCTGACTAAAATTAGTGCTATTTTCAAACTTTTGAACGCAAAAACCGTTTTTGTTAAGCAAATAAATTTTTATACAATCTTGATTTAGAATACTAGTTCAAAGTTTTATTTAAATTTCGGAACAAGCATACTTTCTTAAAACGTAATAAGAATGCAAAATGAAAGTGAGCAATTGCTTGAAAGTTGCAAAAGTTAAAGTTTTAAGTATGAATAAATAAGTGCTCTAAGCTACGGATTCGAGATCGGGCCTTGGATCCTTATTTCCGGAAGGCGTTTAGGTCTTGGCTACCCTCTTTCACCGGCCCTTGGACCCTTAATTCTGAAAGGCATTAAGGTCTTGGAACTCTCCGTTGTAACGGCCCTTGGATCCTTTATTCCGGAAGGTGTAAGGTCTTGGAACTAAACCGTGAAGCTCCGTCGTTTAGAGTACGCAAGTAAAAAGTTAGTTAAAAAAAAAAAAAAAAAAAAAAAAAAAAAAAAAAAAAAAAAAAAAGAAGTTAAAAAGTGAAAAAAAAAAATGAAAAAGATGTTTATGTTTGTTTATGAATAAATGTGAGAAACTTGCTTCTTCTCAAATTTAAATCGAAAGTTGAACTAGTATTCGTCAATATTGTCTAAAAGTTGGACGGTGATTTAGAAATTGTTGACTTCAAAGATCCTGTGAGCTCCGATACTATTCTCGAGGGTGTAAAAACCTAGCCTCCTAAGTTTACTAAGGATAAGCTGAGAAGAAAGTCGCTACATGGAGTGATCTCACCTTTGAATCTCTAATTTCTAAATCATTGTCGGTTTTTAACCCTAATAAATGTCGATTTTTACGATCAAAACTTTGAAAACAAGCACACACACCTAACATATGAATAATTGTGGGAGTGAAAAGTTAAGTCTCGGCGTACATAGGTTGCTAATATAAGTAGTGTTAGCATTTTACAAAAATGTTTGCACAAGGGCTTTTAGACTTAGTTGGGAAGTATAAAAAGAGGATGACGATTACAATTCCCCGGAGTCACCCATTTTGTGTGATTCCCGTTCCATGATGCCATTTTTGATAATCAAGCATATTATTTACGTTTTTTCTCGTTTTAATTTACTTGCATTTTATAATAAGTCAAAACGGGGTGTAATATTTTTGGTAACCGTGACATTTTTGATCCTTTCATTACTTCATATGATCGGATTGCTAGGGACTAGCAATTGCTTAGTGTGGGGGATTGATGAGTGGCCTTTTACTCATCATTTTATACCCGAAAAACCCCACAAAAATGACCAAAAACACCCAAATGGACCATATAATGTTACAAATATCCTTGGATTGTGTTTTGTGTGTTTCAGGTACAAAAGGATTGAAAACGGGGCAAACACGGACAAAACCGAGCTTGATTTGGAAAAGAGTCAAAAACAGAAGCCGGGAAAGACGATTTTCATTTGGATTTTTATTCGAGCTCAAGAAATTCCAAAATGACCCTTGGATTATATTTATTTGGCAAAAATGGACCCTTGAAGAACTTTGAAAATATGGCAGAAATGGTCCTTGAGGTTTCATAAATTACAACCATGGTCCTTGGTTAATCCCATTTACTCTTAACTATAACCAACCGGATCCTACAAAATATAATCCAACCCAACATAAACCCATCCCAAAAATATCTTAAACCAATCTAACCCAATTATACCCACAGCCCACATCCACTAAACTTAAACCCAGCCCACTAAAAACCATAGCCCATAAACCAATCCACCTTGACCCGACCCACCCACCTTCTATAACTAATAATAAAACACGGGTTATTGGTCAAATCCCCAAACCACTCGGTCAAAATCCCTAAGTTTAACTCAGACAATCCCTATTCCACCTTCTTCTCTAAATCATTATCCCGCTTAAACCTCTGCTAATCTCCCCATCCCTTTCACCACCACTACCAGCCAAACATATCACATGACCTTGTCTTGGTCCCCCCCACTCCACCTCAGCGATCCGGGGCACCAAAAGAAAGATCAACGGCCAAGAATTAAAGATGTGGTGACCAAGTTATGATCCAAGGGTCAAGAAAGAAACACAAACGCACGAAGAGGAACACACACACGAAAGAAACAAACTCAGAAACTAGGGTTTTGTTATATTTTTTAGTATAAATAGGATAGTAGAGAGCCGTTTGGTTCTAGGTTTATTTTTAGCATTTTATTTATTTAAGGTACTTTGTAATTTAAATTTCAGTTGTAATTTACTCTTATTTTAATTTAATCTTCAGTTCAAGTCTTCTTTTTAATCCAGTAGTGTAGCTTATTTTGATTGCCTATTGCTTATTATGTTTTTTTTTTTCACCTTGCTTATTTGTTGTTTGTTAGTTATATGGTATGCCTATGTAGGTCAGTAGAACACAAACTGTTTTTAGGTTGTTTCTTAGGTAGTATAAAGATTTTTGAGGTTTTTAATTGCTAAGTAGAAAATAGGTAGGAAGACTGTTTTTCTTTGATTTGCAGATAAAAATTAGTTGAAAGTTAGGTTTTGAGTTATTTGGTGTCTAAATATTGTTTGAATTGAAAGTTGATAGATTAAATTATTTAAGTTTGAAGTGTTGTAAGCTCATTCCCAAGTCTGCACAGACCATTACATTAGCAGCCTGCACTTTTTTATTTTGCCCTTTTTAATATCAGTTTTAGTTTAGTTTAAGTAGGATTTGGATTTTAATTTTTGTTTTTCAAATAGATCACTAGATAGTCTTAATCTGTTTCAGTTAATGTTGGACTTAGGAGTTTGTTTTCTAGATTATTTGTAGCCTGCTAAGTTGCCATCTTTTCTGCCTTTGCCCTGCATCATGTCAGCAGACTCTAGTTTATCTTTTAGCTTATATTGTGGCTTATTTGAGCTTGTCTTTGGGTATACCTAGCTTCTTGTGGCTTTAATTCTTAGTTCTTGATATCATCTTAGTTAAATTTTCCATTAGCTTTAGCTTTTTAGCTTATTTGTTTTTTTTGTTTGTTGCATTGTCCTTATTCTTTTTGTGCTCTTATCTGATTAGATAAGCTATAGCTTATCTGAGCTTTGCTTTGAGTTTCAAAAAAAGGTCATCAGTTTTAAAGTTAGTCATTACCAAGTTGCTTATTGGATTTTAAAAAGAAAGTCAAAGAAAAAAATTAAATAGAAAAAAAAAAAAAAAAAACTGACAAGCCTGGGGTTCGAACCCAGGACAGTTAGCACACAAACCCAACAACCTTACCACTGCACTCTTTGTTTTTCTTAGTTCTCTTTTGCAATATTTAATTCAACACCTCTTTTTAGCCTTCATTTTCCTTTTGCTTATTCGCCCTTGTTTGCTTTTTCTCAGCTTATTGAAATAAGCTGGGACACTTTTTATATTTTTTATAGCTTCATTTAAGTTAAAAGTATTTTATAAAAAAATTTCAGAAATTTGTTTTTCAATTTAGTATTTTTAATCAATTATTTTCTTTTAAATAGTTTTTAATTTATAAAAAAATATTTTTCTTTTTTCCAAAATTTCTCTTTTTATTTAGGACTTAGGAAAATTATTTTGGTACTCGTAGGATTAATTTTTAAATATTTTGACGTTTTTACTCGTTCGTAGTTTCCGGTTTACGTTATTTAATTTTCGTTTTTAGTAGATTTTAGAAACACAAGAAACCCTCGTCTTTTCAAGCATTTTAATACCGAACCTTAAACGATATTCTTAATTTCACGCCTCGCTGGGAGAACGACCCGGGTACACGCTTATCCGGTTATTAAATCGATTGTCGCGTTTAAACCGTCGCGAGTTGACTTTTCTTCGTGAGAGGTTTTGGCTTGTGACCGCGTTTGTAAACGACCAATCACACCACCATCTGGACGTTGGTGTTTGTTTGGATCTGGACAAACGGGTGTGTTTGGATCTGTTGCTACTTAAGATCTGGACGAACGGGGTGTTTGAATTTCGAAGGGGTACGTTTGGATCTGGACCAAAAAACCACCACCACGAACCCCCTACCATCACCATCTTGACGAAGGGGTACATTTCATTCTAGACAAAAAAAACCACCACCACGAAACCCCCCCCCCCTACCACCACCATCTGGACGTTGGTGTTTGTTTGGATCTGGACAAACGGGTGTGTGTGGATCTGTTGCTACTTAAGATCTGGACGAACGGGGTGTTTGAATGTCACTGCTGGAATTAAAACTTGTAAACATACAATATAAAATTTGTTTATTACGAATTACCTTGTAATGTTGACAATCTAATATTTTAGATTGTTAACCAGTGTACTCAAAATCATATTTAGACAATTTATATAATATGATTATGTCTGATTTTAACTGTAATTAAATTTGTTAGTTAGGAAGTTAGTAAATAAAGTTTGTAATTTAAAAAACTGTGATTAATAGTATAAGTTAAGAATTAAGAGTTACGAGAATATAATAAACTAGCTTATAAACCCGTGATAAATCACGGGCAGCTAATAACAGGTTGTATGTTGTGAGGAAAAAAAAAAAAAAAAAAATTGAATAATAGTAGAGCTTTTTATAATTGTTTCTTTCTGTTCTCAATTTAATTGAAGAAACAACCATTACAATATGTAATAGCTTATTTTATCAGGTTGTTCGTTCGTTTGATTTGAAATAGATAAATATTAGTTGCAAATTTTGACCACGATTGTGTTATCAGTGTTGATTATAAATACACTTCAATCAAGTGTTTAAATAGATCCAAAACAATCTTGAACTAAAAAAAAATTCAAAGACGGTATTCAAAGAAAATTCTTACATTATTTTCGCAAACAATACGTTAAAGTTCAACTGAACTATACAAATTCTCTTAACAACTCGTTAATATATAACACGATTGATGCAACTCTCTCTAAATAGTTTTAATAGGTTGGTTCAAAAATCATACATTCAATCTCTTTCGACCAAAACAACATGTTCCTTTCATCTAACCCATTTCCTACTGAGCCAATTTGAATAAATTGGTCATTGACCCGTTAATAAATTGGTGGGACAAATTGCCACCAATACTCGAAATCTTAAGCTATAAAAACTAATGCTTTAAAAACCGGGTATCTAGTCGACCCAGTCGAGTCACTGGTTCAACCACCAGATCACCTATAACATGTATAAGTAAACACTAAACACACATAAAATATGAAAAATATAATACGGACCACATAATAAGTTTACCAAACATATAATCCAATGCAAAACACACACAATCAAACGTGAATACGAGTTTCAAACTTCAAAACAACATTACGAATAAAAATATTAAATAGTTCGAACATCGAACAACAATTATTATTATTTTATTTTATTTGAAAAGCAAATTTTCTTAGAACCCAACTTGGGCATCGAACAACAATTATTTCAATCAGACAATCACCACAACCAATCCAAACATATCACAATTAATACAAATCATGGCAACATCATCACTTTTATTTTTTACAACACCAACAAAGAATATAAATACATTACGATCAATCTAAGTTAGGTCGCCATTACATATAGTTTGTGTTATTTACAAAGCCTCATAACTTAACTGAATTTCAAAAACTGAGCAAAGATTCAATTTCATATAGAGGGACAAAAGGTGAAGTCTATTTGCAATTCACTGTGATAAAGATAATCAAAGGCAATGGATTTTTATCGAACAATTAAAACCCAAATCACACAATTAGCATAATGAACCTATCAAGATTGTGAGAATACGTTAGTCGAACCTTTTGGTTAATGTACTAAATAGATTGAGGTTCTCATTTAAAAACAAAATGAATAAAGAATGAGTTACCGTAAGAGGAGGATTTTGCTAAATGAAAATTCTTTCTCAATTCATTTTTTGTGATTTCGGGTGTAAAACCAAAGAGTATATCTTCCTAGTGAAGATTGCAAATAAAGAAATGACATTAGGCTTACAAAAATACCAAATAATGATTTTCTACTCCTTAATTTAAGGATATCACATTAACTAAAATTTAAAACATTCTGTAATAAAAAGGTTGGAAAACGGAATTAATGATTTTCTATGCCACATGGATTTAATGATGTGGCATTAATGACGTGAAAAGAGTGCAAACATGGCTTAAATGACATGACAAGTTTTCAAAAAAATATTTGTTTATTATATATATAGATTTTTAGTATAATAAATGGGTGACAACTTTTTGAGAAACCAATGTATTGACTCAACAAAAATGCTATTCCCTATCTTAAATAGATGAAAAGTGTTATTCTCAATATTGACTTAGTTGACCAAAAAAAATCTTGGTGAATTTAGTTTAAAAGAACATAAAAATTGGCAGCTTTAATAGCATCCTTCTAATTACCTCTACAATCTTAAAACATTTATTTTTAGATAACTCAAGATCTAAAACTTAGAGTGTTTTTTGGACATTTTGTATTACAAAATTGTTTTGTTTGCAATATTTTCTAAACTTATATAACATATAAGTTATATTATAAACCTGAAAGAAAAAAATATATATACACGTGAGGCCATCAGGGACCGATATGCAAAATATAAAATAAGATTAGAAAGAAACATTAGTAACATATAACTTTCATTAAATTGTAAGCCAAAAATGAGTGGTTAAAGAAAAGATGAAATACCAGGTAGGGCGGCAACCGCGGCGGCAGGTAGTCAGACACAGACATCATCATTTGTTAGACGATCGTCCATCATATCCACAAAAACCCTAGGAGCACAAACAAAATTAGAATGACAATCATTTCATTAAAACACAAATAGCAATTAACATAACTTTTAATTTAGTAACTTCAATAATTACCTCCTCGTTTGAGCACTCATAGGTGGTAGGTGGTTGATATGTTTAGTTTAATGTTATTTATTGTCCCTATTAGAGTTTAATGTAATTTATTTACACTCTTATTTACTTCGTCATTTTTAGCTTTATATATTATTATTATTATTATCTATTGCTTGCTATGTTTAGTTTAATGTTATTTATTGTCGCAATTAGAGTAGATTTTACCATGAACAAGTAGATTTATATATGTTAGACGATCAACCCATGTATCCACAGGAGCCCTAGAAGCACAAACAAAATTAAAAGGGCATTCACTATATTAAAATACAAATAACATTTAACATAACATTTAGTTTAGTAACTTCAGTAATTACCTCCTCGTTTTAGTACTCATAGGTGGTATGTGGTTGATCCTGTTGCGGATCAACAACACAGTGTTGGGGTTATTAATAAGCCAGATTTGGATGGGCTTATTGGACTTTACCATTTTGTTTAAAACAAGCTGGAGCTTGTAGATCAGCTCTTGGAGCATTTATAGTCCTTGTTTGAGCAAAGGACTAAGTAAGTTGTACTTTTACATTTTTAGCTTATTGAACTGCTTATTGTTCATTTCTACTTATTATATGCTTATCTGAGTTTATTTGTGTTGTATATGCTTATTAAAAGTAGATCCATCCGATTTGTTGCATATTTCATAGTTTAAGAGTTATTTGTTCTTAAAAGTGTTTTAATAGTTAAAATAGCCAATAAGCTTTGCTTATTGGCTAAGTGCTTATTTCTTATAAACTTTTGCTTAAAAACCTTTGAATACACTTAAGGTTGATCTGTTTTCAATAAAACTTAAGTTTAATAGCTTAATTCAGCTCTAAACTCAGTTTTCACTTTTTAAAGGAGTGTTTGGATTTAGGTTTTAGCTATAGTAAAAATCTGTGTTAATGTGTTTTGGTTAAAAAATCATTTTATTTTAGCTTTAATTCAGTCTTATAAGTTGTTTTTAAGTGGTTTAAAGCTTTTCTACATAGATTTATAGGTTTTAGATTAGTTTTCAAAATTTCAAGGTTTAAAACTATTAGTCTTAGCTTATTTTGATAAGTTCATGAAAAGTCCTTTTTAGGTGTTAGTTTTGAGTCAAAATCAGTTTCATAAGTTTGTTTTCATGTTTTGATTAAGTGTCAAATTGATTTAAGTCATAGTTTTCCTTTTACAAGACTGTGTAAAAAAATCAAAAAGCAAAAAATAGTGCAACTACCTTTGCTTATCAGCTGAATTTTAAGCTCAACTTAAGTTCTAAATGTATGAAAATTGTTTTATAAGTTCTTGGATAGTGTTTAATGCTCTTTTATAGTACTCAGCTTATTTCATAGCTTATTGAAGCTTATATCTAGTGTCTAAAGTAGTAGATCAGGTCTGTTTTCTAGTATATCAGTTTTCAAGTTTGTCTTAAATAGCTATCTTATCAGCTGATTTTTAAGCATCTAAAAAGCTCTAAAATGTTTGAAAATGGTTTGATAAGCTCTTTGGTTGCTTAGCTTGATATGTTTTGAGTTTTCATGGAATTGCTTATTGATTCAGTAGCTTATTAGGTAGCTTAAATATGCCCCATTAGACTGTTTGGTTAGCAGCCTGGTCTTATTGCTTAGTTTAGTTATTTTTTTTAGCTTTTAGCTTTTCTGGCTTATTTGCTACCTCATTTTAGGTTAGATTTGCTTATTAAGTTAGCTTTTAGGTTACTTATAGCTTATTAGGTTTTAGTCTAGCTAATAGCAGCTTGTTTGCATTAATAATTAAGATCCCTTTGTTTTTTTAAGCTTATAAGTAAACTGTTTGTTAGTTCAGCTGTTTCCAACTTATTTTGCTAGATATAAAAAAGTTGCTTTTATTAAAAGTGCTTATTTTTAAGTGGTTAAAAAGTTCCTTAAAAGTTTTTTGAAAATAAAATAAAAAACGGGAAGTTGCGAAGTCAAGGGTGAGCAGGGCTCGAACCCCTGACCTCAACCAAACCTCAACCGTTTTACCACACCACACCACAACCATATGCGCCCTTGGGTCTTTTTCGACTAAGGGTGCACTTGAATTTCATTTAAGCCTTTTTTTCCCCCTTTTAGCTTATTTTGCTTGTTAGCTTATTTACAGCTTATCTAAATAAGCTGTCAATTCATTTTTATTTTTTCTAAGTTCCTTATAGCTTAAAGTAGTTTTCCAGAACTTTTCATAATTTTTCATATTAATTTAGTATTTTTAATATTATTTTTAGTCCAAAAGTGTTTTTAATTCATTAAAAAGAAAAAAAATATAAATCTTTTTTCTAAAATTATTTTTAATCATTTAGGACTTTTAGGAACCAAATTTACACATCTAGGGTTAATTTTTGATTTTTAGGTTTTCTTAGGCTCGTTTAATTCCCGTAAGAGCCCGTTTTTTAGTTTAATTTGCATTTTTGCTTATTTGTGATTTACTTACTTATTTTATATGCTTATTAGTTGCTTTTTAGTATATATTTTCTGATTTTAGTCACAATCCCCAAATAACTCAATTATGGGCAACGGTTCTCGAGGGAAGGATTTTAAACTAGTTAGCGTCTAAACTTGGTGCCTTTATCGGACTAAAAATCTATAGAAATAAAAAGAAAACTCTTTTTTATATATATATATATATATATATATATATATATATATATATATATAAAATCCTTAGAGGAAATAGGAATAAGGGAGCAAGAAGTAGTTGTGCGTACACAATTAGCATCTATGGGTAGTGTTGGCATCTAACTTGTATTTAAAAATGATTTCATTTTTAAGCTTGGTTTGGGGACTTGTGAAAAATCAAGGACGATGAATTTTATCCATATGAACGCTTTTTCATGAAAAGTGCTTCTTACTCCGTGATCCTAAAAGTTATTTGTTAAATAATGAAAGTCAACATTCCGTCATAAAAATAAAAAAACACAAAAAGATATTATATATATTCAAACGGAGCGTTTTTGAAACTATTGATTTCTTAATCTCTTTTGAGGAACATTTTGCTACTTTTCAAATTTTTTAGTAGAAAGAGGTTTGAAATTTTTGGTTTTAAAAGCGTGATGTGATGACATTGCGTGAGGACACGGCAATAGCTTAGTCTGGGGGATTTTGGTATGTGTTAAATCACATACCTTTTCTTTATCAAAACGGACTTAAAAGACAAAAAACTGATCATAAATGCCAAATATATGCTTATTTTTGTGTTTTTACATGTTCAGGTAACGGATATGATGAAAAGGACAAAAAAGAGACAAAACGGACAGAGACGAGCACGAGAATGGAAAGAGTGAGAAAAGCCAGAGCCGGGAGTGTGTTTCTACATTTTGGATCAAGCCTTAACCCATTAGTCCCTAAACCTTTTCACTTATAGTCCTAAGCTTAATTGCAAAATTAGTCCAAAACTTAACACCCATTAACCTTTTATATATACTAAACATAAATAAAGCCCACTCCATATTCAGCCCACTCCCTATACGGATCCAACCCATCCCTTAACCCGACCATTCCAATTAAAACCCAGGTCAAAACAATTTTAACCCGGGTCAAACAGGAGAAAAAGAGAGCGGGAAGCACTGTTTACCTTCGTCTTCCCTTTACCTCTGGTTAACTTGTACGAGTTAAACCATTGGATACCTCCCTCTTCTAGAAGACCACGTGGATGAAAGAGTGACGTGATTAATGTCCACATTGGCGATCCCAAGGCTTGTGATTGGTCGAAGTGAGGTGGCTCATGATCCAAGGGATGTGATCATTGCTTATGACGAATCAATCATTGGAGGGCCAGGATTGAAGGGAAAGAAGCACACTAGAAGACCTAGAATCATCCTCAGCTCCCTATAAATAGAGGCTCCATCACACACAAGAAGGATCTTTTACTCGTTTTTATTTTTAGCTTATTGTAGCTTTCCTTTATTGTCTTTTAAACAGTATTTTATTTCTTTTTCAGTATTGTAATTCTCTTAAAGTTTTAATAAAATTCCGTTTGTTTAAATAATTGTCTATTTAATTTTAATGCTTAAATAATGTTTTCATATGGTTAAAATTAGCTGTTTTAAACTCTTTAGTAAGCTCTTATATATATATATATATATATATATATATATATATATATATATATATATATATATATATATATTAATATTATAGCAAGAAAAACCCAACTAAAAGGTAAATTTTCTCTCTAACCAAGAGTGGATGTACCGAGAGGTCAAAGAAATTCAAACCAAATATTTACCGAAAGTAGTTTATTTTTCCCGGGTCGTTAAGTTCCGATGAAGTGTGAATGGAACTTTGAGTTCCGTTTGTGATCGGATGATTGGAATAATTGAGATATTTTGGGATTATGTCTAAAATCAGAAAACATATACTAAAAAGCAACTAATAAGCATATAAAATAAGTAAGTAAAGCACAAATAAGCAAAAACGCAAATTAAACTAAAAAAAGGGCTCTTACGGGAATTAAACGAGCCTAAGAAAACCTAAAAATAAAAAATTAACCCTAGATGTGTAAATTTGGTTCCTAAAAGTCCTAAATGATTAAAAATAATTTTAGAAAAAAGATTTATATTTTTTTTGCTTTTTTATTTTATTTTTAATGAATTAAAAACACTTTTGGACTAAAAATAATATTAAAAATACTAAATTAATATGAAAAATTATGAAAAATTATGGAAAACTACTTTAAGCTATAAGGAACTTAGGAAAAATAAAAAGGAATCGACAGCTTATTTAGATAAGCTGTAAATAAGCTAACAAGAAAAATAAGCTAAAAGGGGAAAAAAGGCTTAAATGAAATTCAAGTGCACCCTTAGTCGAAAAAGACCCAAGGGCGCAGATGGTTGTGGTGTGGTGTGGTATAACGGTTGAGGTTTGGTTGAGGTCAGGGTTCGAGCCCTGCTCACCCCTGACTTCGCAACTTCCCGTTTTTTATTTTATTTTCAAAAACTTTTTAAGGAACTTTTTAACCACTTAAAAATAAGCACTTTTAATAAAAACAACTTTTTTATATCTAGCAAAATAAGCTGGAAACAGCTGAACTAACAAACAGTTTACTTATAAGCTTAAAAAAACAAAGGGATCCTAATTATTAATGCAAACAAGCTGCTATAAGCTAGACTAAAACCTAATAAGCTATAAGTAACCTAAAAGCTAACTTAATAAGCAAATCTAACCTAAAATGAGGTAGCAAATAAGCTAGAAAAGCTAAAAGCTAAAAAAAATAACTAAACTAAGCAATAAGACCAGGCTGCTAACCAAACAGCCTAATGGGGCATATTTAAGCTACCTAATAAGCTACTGAATCAATAAGCAATTCCATGAAAACTCAAAACAGATCAAGCTAAGCAACCAAAGAGCTTATCAAACCATTTTCAGACATTTTAGAGCTTTTTAGATGCTTAAAAATCAGCTGATAAGACAGCTAGTTAAGACAAACTTGAAAACTGATATACTAGAAAACAGACCTGATCTACTACTTTAAACACTAGATATAAGCTTCAATAAGCTATGAATTAAGCTGAGTACTATAAAACAGCATTAAACACTATCCAAAGAACTAATAAAACAATTTTCATACATTTAGAACTTAAGTTGAGCTTAAAATTCAGCTGATAAGCAAAGGTAGTTACATTATTTTTTGCTTTTTGATTTTTTTTACACAGACTTGTAAAACGAAAACTATGACTCAAATCAATTTGACATTTAATCAAAACATGAAAACAAACTTATGAAACTGATTTTGACTCAAAACTAACACCTAAAAAGGACTTTTCATGAACTTATCAAAATAAGTTAAGACTAATAGTTTTAAACCTTGAAATTTTGAAAACTAATCTAAAACCTATAAATCTATGTAGAAAAGCTTTAAACAACTTAAAAACAACTTATAAGACTGAATTAAAGCTAAAATAAAATGATTCTTTAACCAAAACACATTAACACAAATTTTTACTATAGCTAAAACCTAAATCCAAACACTCCTTTAAAAAGTGAAAACTGAGTTTAGAGCTGAATTAAGCTATTAAACTTAAGTTTTATTGAAAACAGATCAACCTTAAGTGTATTCAAAGGATTTTAAGGAAAAGTTTATAAGAAATAAGCACTCAGCTAATAAGCAAAGCTTATTGGCTATTTTGACTATTAAAACACTTTTAAGAACAAATAACTCTTAAACTATGAAATAAGTAACAAATCAGATAGATCTACTTCTAATAAGCATATACAACACAAATAAACTCAGATAAGCATATAATAAGTAGAAATGAACAATAAGCAGTTCAATAAGCTAAAAATGTAAAACTACAACTCACTTGGTCCTTTGCTCAAACAAGGACTATAAATGCTCCAAAAGCTGATCTACAAGCTTCAGCTTGTTTAAAACAAGCTGGTAAAGTCCAATAAGCCCATCCAAATCTGGCTTATCAATAACCTCAACACTTTGTTGTTGATCCGCAACAGGATTAACCACATACCACCTATGAGTACTAAAACGAGGAGGTAATTACTGAAGTTACTAAACTAAAAGTTATGTTAAATGTTATTTGTATTTTAATATAGTGAATGCCCTTTTAATTTTGTTTGTGCTTCTAGGGCTCCTGTGGATACATTGGTTAATCGTCTAACATATATAAATCTACTTGCTCATGGTAAAATCTACTCTAATAGCGACAATAAATAACATTAAACTAAACATAGCAAGCAATAGGTAATAATAATAATAATATATAAAGCTAAAAATGACTAAGTAAATAAGAGTGTAAGAAGATAAAACTCGGTATTTGCTCGAAATGATAAAAAGCCTAATATCATTTTTCACCAACTATTAATGATGTAAGATTTTTACTTTTAGTCTTTTAGAAGCTAAAAATCTATAAAAACTCATTTATAAATAAATGTAAAACCACCCAAGTTACAAATAAAAATGTTTACTTTTATATAAACTAAGCTTGAGATACTAAGGTAAAAGATTTATAGTTACCATCAAATGAGAAATAAAATTAAAATGAAAATGGTGATAGGAAACCACAACCGCATATTTGAGATGCGGCTACAAATATTTAAACTGTGTGACTGAAATTTATTCTCATTCTTCTCATTTCAAATTTTCTTCTCATTAAATCTTCCCAAAAGATTTATGTATACTTTTAGCAAATACAGACATATAAAACTAGAAAGATAAACTTTTAACAACTAAAAGATTTTATAAAATTTAAAATAAATATTAAACTTTCAAAATAAATTCCAAAAATTTAAAAAGAACTAATTCTTAATAAAAAAATAATTTTTAAAAATGAAAACAGAATATTTTAACTGACGAAAATATTTTTAACTATTTAACGACTAAAACAACTTTTACATCTAAATAAAATACTAAAGAAATTCGAAAAATTTACCCTAGCTATAAAAAATGTTATGAAGTTACCAGAAATCAAAATATTATTTTTTTGATAGTCTTTGCTATTTTTTTAAAGTGAAAACGAAACTATTTAAAAAGCTAAAAACTGTAGAAACTATTTTTGTTTTTTTTTTTTTTTTTTTTTTTTTTTTTTAATTATTTTTCTAATTTTTCTAAAATACTATCCATAATAATAAACCTTTTAAAATTTAATACTAACAGATAACACTTTTTAGAAATTTTTAAAATTAAAATATGTTTTTTTTTTCTTTTGTATTTTTAAACTGTACAAAACTAGGTAAAAGGATAAAAGTTTATAAAACATAAAGATGTGAATATGAGTGTGTGTAACCCAAGTGTAATGACACCTACACAAACTGAGAAGAGAAAGATAGATTGCAAGATATAAAAAGAACTTACACTAATACTTATAAAATTTAAAGCAAGACATTAAAAAAACATAACTTTTATATAAACTAAAGAGAAAACTTATAAAAAAATGAAGAGAAGTGATATGGTTTGAGTTGAGGTGGGGGTTTATATAAGTCCCAATTTACAATATTGACCCAAAATTAGGGTTTTACATATTTTCCAAACAGCCATTAAGTTAGATAAATTTGCAAAACTGGTCACTGATCTCTAACGGTGCTAAACTGGTCTCATCCTCTGGTAGGGCATCCACAATTGATACATTTTGATCGATCAATGAGTGCTTATTCATCAGTTAATGCATTGTGAAACTCGAGGTAGACCCGTGCATTAAATGTCCATATGTCTCTGAACACACCTTTGATATACGTACTGAGGTAGGGCCCAACTTCAAAAGCATGTATCATTTTCATTATTTGTAGGTGGACCCATGCATTGAATGTTCATCTTTTAATACAAATTATTATTTAATATTTGGTTTTTTATTTTTTTAGCTTATTAAAATTTGGTTATTAAATAAAAGTTTAATGATATGGTATTTTATTAAACTATGATAAGGGGATATGTTATCCCCACACAACCAAAAAATACCAACCGCACACCCCCTAATTTTTGCATTATTATTATTATTATTATTATTATTACTATTTATTTTTATTATTATTATTATTATTATTATTATTTTTATATTTTGTTTATATAAAAAAACTATAAACCTTAAAGTGTGGAGCAGAAAATATAAAGTTTAATAAGTCAAACGCTTAAAACTGTCAGAAATACGGAACATAAACTGACAAAAACTGTGATATACTGTAAACAAAAGGGGGGGTGGGGGATAAAGGGAATAAAGGACAAAACACCCCCTGATTTGACATCATAGGGGGTGTTTGTATAGTAGAGCCCATGATAAGTTCAATGCATTGTGAAGATTGTATGTAAAAGTTGATATGTTGAGGTGGCAATGATGTGAAAGCACATTAAATCTTGTGTTGCATTATGGGTTGGAGATGCTTTTAGCCAACAGCTGACACGTGTCAGCTTCTGATATACAGTAAATGTCGGGAGCGTGTGTTGCACATGTGCGGGACATATGCAGGGCGTGTGCTGGGCAGAGGTTTCAGCTGATTTGGCGCCATGCATTGCTGACGAGGATACTGACTGGGCGTGCAAATAAATCCCAAAAATTGCTACCAGTGGGATTCGAACCCCTGTATCCAGATTCATAAACCAACGTGTTAACATAAGCAAATAAAGCGGTGTTGTTACTCTCCATCAGCTTACTTTTGTCCTTTATTTAGGCTGGATACAGAAGCAAATAAAGCGGTCATTCATTGGTCCGGCCGGTTCGAGGTGAACCGGGTTGGTCCTTGGAGCGGGGCCGGATATTTGGAACTTTTTTTTGCTCTTTCTTTAGGTATCCACTGGGCTTCATTTGGACTTAGATAAGAATGTATACGTAATCGATACTCGTCCATAATTCCACGTTTTTGCTCCGTTTTTAATTTTTCGTGCCTACAAAATAAAATAACGGGTTTTAAGAGTATTAATATATAGTTTCGTTATTTATTTAGCTATAAAATGAGGGTTCTTCGATACTAAATTACGTATAATTTAACGAAGATTAATGTTTCTTTCTAATCTTATTTATATTTTGCAGATCGATCCCGGTGGCTTCGTGTGTATATATATATATATATATATATATGTATATATATATATATAATTTCTTTCAGGTTTAATAATATAACTTATATGTTATAAAGTTTTAGAAACATATTGCAAACAAAACAATTATGTAATACAAAAATGTCCAAAAACAATTTAAGTTTTCTGATGATGTGGTTGAACGTCACCAAAAATATTTTTAAAACGGTAGGATAAATACAAATCTTAATACAATAGTATCTTGGTAAGAATAGATATCCCAAGTATCGTATCAAATGAGTGGTGAATTGAGATTCGTCAATTGAGTTTCGTTGAATGCTTAGTAAAAAGGGAGGTTTGGGTTTTGAAATTTAAACTAGTTAACTAAGGCAAAATCTAAATTAAACTTGAATCTAAGGCAACGGTAAATGATGATGTAAGTTTAGACTAGATTACTTTCAATTTAAACGATTAATATAATTTATGAGCTAAGAATGAATCGAGTCTTAATTTGTAATTAAGTACTCCCTCTGTCCAAAAATAAATGTCCAGTTTGACTTTTTATAGTCAAACTGGTTGAAGTATATTTTTTGAACTAGGCGAGTACCCGTGCATAGCAACGGAAATTCCTAACGGCAGACAATTAACGATATGCAATATTGTAGTAAGAGTTTCGTGTAACATTCAAAATAGAACGCAAAAATATCAAAATATAATTGCAAAAAAAAAATGCAACTACCTGATTAAACTAATGCATTGCAACTGAGTTGACTCAAACGGATTCTATTTGGACACCACTCGCACACTTGTGTTCATTGTAATTAACTAATCTAATCACATCTTAATTACTTACGTACCATAAACATTCAACCAACACATAATATGTAGTTAAGAAGTTAAGATTTAGAAAAATTGGCCATATGATCATAAAAAGGCGAACCAATTTTTGGTCAAATTTCTAATTTGATTAAACAAATATATTCTCATACATAAAACCTCTCAAACTTACTAAATTTTGATATAAATAGAATTAATCGCATTATATTATAGATAAGGCCCAAGCAAAGACTTCACAATCGGCAGTGGAATAGCAGCGGCTTCATCAACCACCAAAAGTTCAACTTGAGACAGTTTTGTATGTTCACCAGGTTGTATATACTGCACAAAAAAAAAAAAAAAAAAAAAAAAAAAAAAAAAAAAAAAAAGGTTACAAGTATCAAGATAAAGCAGAAAATTCCCCACAACAACAACAGTTTTATTGCATATGATTTTGATACTGTTTCGCGGTAACAGAGAAGTATAATCTGAATTACATAGATTCTCATAGAAAAGTTTATTTCCAAAAGAGTCAAATGCATAAATACCTGAATTGTCTGTCTATGCTGTTTGTAAATATTTATTCTAGTAGTCACTTTCTTTAACTCTGGGTTTGAGCTTTTCACAATATCATAATCTGGATGCTCCTGAAAAATGTCAGAAAACCATATTAAAGGGCAGGTACAATCAAAGTTATAATCAAACACAGAATCAGTCAGATCAACAAATTTGTAAGTAACCAGGGGAGGGGAAAAAAAAAACTGGCTTTACCTTGTTCTCAAGCATATCAAATCCCTTTGTTATAAAGCCAAACAATGTTTTTAAATTTTCCGGGCTAGGAGCAGTCACGAAGATATTTGAATACCTGTAAAATCAAACATTCATTAAATCAAAACATTCAAGTGAAACCAATGCGTCATATGTAGGATAATATAGGCAGAGTAGTTACCCTACAGCAACAGCTCCAGCAATTGCAAGACCAAGTGCAGCTGACTTTCCACGCCCACGACCAGCAAGCAAAGCCACTGTGCTGCGAAGTGTCTTATCCAATATCGCGTCAAGAAAGTGACTAACAGCTTTTGCCTACATAAATTATACAAATTATGTCAACTCCACGTATGTATAAAATTGTATAATGTCAATATCAAGGAAGACCCCATCAACTGAACTGCTCAATAGGATGTATCACGGCATCTATTGTATTGGAGATACCAAAATTATCTAAGCTGGCAAAGTAAGATATTTAAAAAAATACATCATTTTATAAAACAACAAGAAACATTGGTACCTGGTCGTATGTGCAACACTTTTTAATCAGTGGACCAACAGGAAACGCATCTTTCAATTCTTCTTTCATATCTTTCAATTCACGCTCTGCTTCTGAGAGTCCCTCGGAGTCCTTTTATTGACAACAAGAAGCAAAATTAAAAAATTAGAATGCAGTTCCAATGGAACTAACAAGAGTCAGCATTGAACAACAAATAATCTCAAGTATCATTTCATATTGCTGGAAAGTACCTCTTTTACTGGAACCGGTGTGACTGACTTCATATGAGATGAGATTGGTAGTATATTTAACTCATCATCCATAACTATACAAGATCCACATGATGCAAGAGAAAGTAAGAAACGTTCATTGAAGCGTCCAGTGGCTAATGTGTAAGATTCTGTGCAGAATCTCTCATGTACATCCTGCAAGTACCAACCATCTAGTTAATAATCCTTTTTATCTGAAAACATGTTTGATTTTCAGTCAAATGTATTATTTAAAATTAACACATTAGAACAGAGTTGTTGCTACAACACAACTAATAAACTCGTAAAAATTCCAATTACTGATCATATCGTTAAAAATGTTTAAAGGAACTGGTAGAAAAAAAATTCTGACACGTACCATGACCATGGTATATAGACTGGTAGGTGAAGACAAAGAACGAAGCAACAGAATAACTAATCCACCACCTTCCACTGTCTCTATAGTTCTTGCTAGAAGATTTGGTGTCAAAGCCTCAAAATCCTGAGACAAAAAACACATTTAACACCTTGCATATGAACAAGTACCAATTACATCCGAACTTGATTTACAGGGAACGTGGATGGTCTACCTGTAGTATGCACATGCCAAACGTATTACCAAGAATCCTCTCAGAATCCTTGTACTGACAATACGTGATCCCTGCAGTTTCAAGGAAAAGTGAGAAGGGGTCAACCTTCTCAGGGTCTAGAAGTCCTCTGTGCATGAGCTTCTTAACCTGCTTCACCCGTTTTTTCTTATGACTGCGAGACACGGTGACAAAATAAAATTAGCCAAGATTTCAATTCTCTTGTCACAACTTAAAAAAAAAAAAAAAAAAAAAAAAAAAAAAACTGCTGAAGAGCATGCTCATTAAAGAGAAAGACGCCATTTCCGCCCCATCTCCACATATATGTTTATACCATGAAAGATATCGTTATATGTTCACCTACCTTGTAGACAAATCAATCTACATTAAGATGCTATATACTGCAATGCCAACTCCTACGATTGATAGTTTACCTAAAAACTAACTACTATAATTGCATTAGCAAGTGCTAAACAAGGCATAATTGACAGTAGAGACACCTTTAACTATTGTACCATTTTTTATAGGGTAACAATATGTGCAAGTCACGAGATGAACTTCAAATAAACAAAGGCCGAGTAATACATAACATCATAGAACATGATTAAACACTCATTGTTCAATTTGCTACTATATCAAACACTCATTGTTCAATTTGCTACTATATCAAACATAATCTCTAATTGCACCTGTTATCTACCTGGAACTAAAAGCTTTCACAGGCATGTGAATAAGCCAGAGTTTCTTGAATGCCTACTTTATGTAATGAACACAATATAAAGTACACATAGCATACAACAGATAAACATATATTTCACTAAATAACATCAGTACAGCACTTTCAGTTTACAGATCAAATAAAAAAATTTGAGCTAATGAAAGATACAAGCGCGGTGTCAAGTTACATCAATCTACACTTCTACGGTCACATAGATTTGGACATTAGGCTGCTCAAATGAGCTATTGATCTTATAGCAGAAATCACTAACAATTTAAGTCACATTAGTAAGAAGTTCAAATAAGCAATCAAACTGCTTATTTAGAAGACGGAGTAGCTTATCTAAGCACATTAAACAAACAAATAGATCTTGAGCAATCCCAAACACCCCTAATCCAGCCTAAATCAAGTAGAGATGAAAACTGTAAAAGATCCTATATCTATATAAGCAATTCCAAGTACGTCAAACAATACACGACATCGCAATTTTAAAAATGCAAGTCATTGAGCATATAAATGTAACTCGGACAACATCCGCAAGCTCTTCAACACCTCCAAGTCATTGCTTCTACTCAAAATTTTATGTGTTTGGCTGCATAATTTCAGTTCCAAATAATAACAACAACATTATAACAAATATTAACAACTCTACAAATAAACCATACATATTCCGGCGACCACAAATGCTTCAGCGGCGGCGGAAACAATGTTTGTCATGAGATATCAGCAACGACAGCAAGATATCCGGCGGCAACGGCTACTGTTTCGACGAGTCATCGGCACAGCAGCGGCGGCGGCTTGTGGCAGCTACAACAAAAAATGCAATTTTTTTAGATCTATTATGAAAAAACTCATATCTACACAAACACGCCTGATAAAAACTTCAAAACTTTAGATCTTCTAATAAAACCATCAAAATACCTCAACACCTTCAAAACCATTCAAGAAAACGCAAGTGAGCGGCAACGGCGGCTATAGTTCCGGCGAGTAAGCGACGAAGACGGCGGCGGCATGTGTCGGCTACAACAAGAAAAAACGCAATTTTTTTAGATCTATTACAAAAAAACTTAGATCTACACAAACACACCTATGAAAATTTCAAAACTTTAGATCTACTAATAAACCCTTCAAAATACCTCGATGGTGACGTTGTGGACGTGCGGGTTTGAAGGAGGTTGGGTTTCGATGGTGGTTGTTTGGTTAGGTGGAGGTGAGGTGAGGTTCGGCGGAGTTGATGTCCGGCGGGGGTGAGGTCCGGTGGAGGAGGAGGTCTGGCGGAGGAAAAATTTGGTGGTGGTGGGAGTTGAGTGGATTTTGTTATATGAGAGTGTTGCGTGTGTTTTTTTTGTTTGAGAGTAATGAGAGGATGGTAGTTTGTGAGGCCAAGGGCAATTTCTGTATTAATGAAAGTTCAGTTTTCCGCATTGACACAAGGGCAAAATGGGAATTACATTAATTTCAACTTTCCACAACATTGACTTTTCATTTTCTACTTTTGACCATACACCCATTATATGTAGTATAGTTTTTGAATAGATTGGGTTTTAAGTATATTTTTTGTTGGTATAATTTTTCATTAAGTATTATGTAAAACAAAAAAAATATTAAAGGTCAAAGTTGAACCAGTTTGACTTGGAAAAGTCAAACTGGACACTTATTTTAGGACGGAAGGAGTATAATATTTAAGTAGGGGTATTTTAGTCTAACAACATTACTCATTTTTAATTTTTTTTAAAGTTTTAAGTAAATGTTTTTTCTCTTTATATATGTAACTAGCAGGGTACTCGCGCGATGCAGCGACGGGTACCCTGTGACTATATCGGTCGAGGGGACGAATTCTTTCTCAATTTTGGAGCCGACCGACCCAGTTCGACCCTCGTGCTGCAAGGCAGCGACTCGGTCGGCGTAGCGGCGACAGAACCGGTCGACCGACCACTGTGGGTAGCCTAATGACTTTATTTTTAAGTGATTGACTTAGTAGATTGATTAGATTGTACATTATGGTTAAATGGTTGTATATTTTGATGAATGGGTGATTTAAATAGTGTATTAATTATATGTGTTGAATAGTATTTTTTAGTTTTATTTGTGCTTTAAATACTTGTAAATTATGCTTATTTACTTATATTTGCTTAAAAAGCTATTTTTGATAGTTTTAAAAAATTAATATGAGAGAGGGTTAAAGATGAATTATAAGGTAGTATAGATATAAGTATATAGATTAGACCACATCGGCGGGTTCAACTCAAATCGACCGGTTAGAGATGCCAATTATGAAACGGATTGAACCGAAAACCGTATAAAAAACCGGTTCAGTTTTTAAACCCGTGAATTCTGTTACTTTGTGACTCACTGAAGTTGCTAAAATGTTATAAAAGTATAAGTTTATTAAAACCATATTACTTAACTTGTAGAATTAATACGCTTAAACTACGAGACTTATGATCAAATTAAAAGAAATATTGAGAAGGATGATAATTAACAATAATACTCCCTCCGTCTCAATTTAATTGTTCATATTTTCTTTTTTAATGTCTCAAATTAATTGTCCACTTTCCTTATTAAGTAAAAACTAGAGAATCTAGTGGACGAATATTTCATTTTAGTGGTTGAAAATTAAAGTGACCCCACTTTTATTAAACTTTGTGATTTCTCTCTCATGACAATTAAATTGAGACGGAGGGAGTAATATATTAGAGATGCATCGATTTGAATCAGATGCACCCTTAATTTTTTAGATGCATCATAATATATTTTCTAGTTGCGTATACATATATTATATGCATTTCATCAAGTTAGACGAATTATTTTATTTTTCGTTATTTGCGGGTCAAATTTGTTATTAGTACTACTTTGAATCATTGCACTTTAAAATCACTTTCGAAAATAATTGAAATGTATCTAAATAAAAATCGATGCATATCAAATATGTGATCAGATTATTCTCATTTTTTTCATTTTAAGTTTTTTCTTCTCGATCCCTACCCGCTATAACTTTTTTTTAAACAAAATATCCACCAAATGGATTTTATTTATTTATTTATTTATATTTTTTTACAGTAAAAAATAAATAATAAACACAAAATAGTGATACGGTGTAAAATAAATAGGTAGCTTCCGGAACATAAACAAACACTCATTCCATAAACCCTTTAAACATCATCAAGAATGGATTCAGATACAGCATTAGAGCTGGTGAAAAAAGGGGCGACTCTTCTTTTCCTTGATGTTCCCAGACACACCCTTATTGGCATTGATACTCAGGTTCCCTTTTTTTTTAATAATAATCTCCATATATATTATATTTACTTGTTTATTTAGTACTAGTGTTTGGGCAAAAAATATGTTGTTTAGTGTTGGCAGTTGGACTTTTATTTGGTAGTGGGTGTTTGGGGTTACTTTGTGTTTTATGCGTAGATAAAATGGGTTTGTAATGCTTTTTATATTTATATTTCATGAATTAATTTGGATTTACGTAGAGGTGGAAGGCAAACGAGCAACAAGCTGGGCGGCTAGCCCTTTTTGGATTGCAAAACTAATTCTCTTGAAAATGGGTTACCTTGGGTGGGTGACTTTTTTACTTAGATATACCCAGGGTTATCCCCGTGACTGTTTAACTGGCCACCCCCAGTATTTGTACCTAGTGAGGTGGGTGCCTGCATGCCCACTAGGCTACCTTCGTAGATAATAGTGTTTCGATTTGGTTATGCTTTAGAAAAGTTAGAAATAGAAATAGTTAGTAAGAAAGTGACGATGATTCCGATTTTAATCAAGTATTTTAGGTTAGTTATGAGGGTAAGTGATAACCCATCTCAAATAAGCAGGTCTAAACGTGCTTAAAATAAGCAGAAGCAGAAGCAGAAGCACTTGTTGTATCAAAACACTCCAAATGGCTTACCTGCTTAAAAATAAGCAATTTTAAGCACCCTATAAGATTATGTATGGCTTTGTAGTTTTTTTGTTGATAAATTGCAATGTACTTGAAGGAATTATGTAATTGCCTATTTGGAAAATTTATGTGATCAAAATGAACTTGTGGTGAAAGTAGCAGTGTTTTCTCGAATTCCCTTTATTTGGAGTGTGTGCGTGCATCTTTTAGTATGTTGTGATGCAGTATTAAATATCGGATGTTGACTGTATGATTATAATGCAGATGTTTTCTGCTGGACCTAAGTTTAAAGGTATCAAGATGATCCCTCCGGGTCCTCACTTTGTCTATTACTCTTCTTCTAACAGGTTAGATAGCTTTCATGGTTTATTACCCTCGTTATTACCTCTTTTTTGTATGTGTGTTTATTCATATCATTTTGTGACACATGAGATATCTTCAATTTTTCTTGAGAAGTTGAGCCGCAAACTATTTTTTTGTTCGTTTTTTGCAGAGTTGGCACTGAGTTTTCACCAATGATTGGTTTCTTTATCAATGCGAACCCTTCCGAGGTTATTATTTACCTTCACTATTTGTACTATTTCTTTGATTATGTGTCACAACATTTGTACTAAATCCTGTCTGAACTTGATATCACAAGTTATTATAAGTTGAGCATCTGAATGTTTATTACTCCGTATATTATGAATCAGAATATGTCATGGTCATATGACAGGTAATTGTTCGCAAGTGGGACCCAGTAGAGGAGCGACTAGTCAAATTATCAGACGAAGAAGAGGTACAAACCTTTTTTGGATATGTTTTGTTATCTTTTTTATTGATTGACGCCTCCTTCTCCTTCTGATACAAGTATATGTTTTCTGCTCTATTGAAGGAAGAAAGATACTGTCTAGCTGTACGAAGTTTTGAGTTTGACAAGTACCTTGGGCCATATGCACTAAATCAGTTTGGAGAGTGGAAAATGCTAGCAAACTACATTACAAAAAGTGTCATTGAACGTATTGGTAATTATAATTACGCCATTCTGTTATGTTTCTTTTCTTGTGTATGGTTATATGAAAATGTGGCCGTAGGTCGAATCTGGAAGAGACCCACAAAATGGAAGTAAATAGTGTAAATATATGACATGTAATGTTTTGTCTACATGCAGAACCTATTGGAGCAGAGATCAATGTTATCCATGAACCTGATATTCTTGGATACGGACCTGAAACTGCAATGGAGAAAGCTTTGTCTGAGCAATTAAAAAATACTAATGTTCCAGTATCTGATGATAAGCTAAAGAAAAGAGCTTGTTACTACACGAAAGTTCCCCATCTGATCAAGCAAAAGGGAATTCCCGGGCAAGACCTTACTTCCTTGAATCTTGACAAGGTATACTTACTTCCTTGAATCTTTTCAGTTAAGTTTTAGTCAATATTTACAGTTCCGCCAAAGCTGATAACATTGTATATCCATGCAGACAAGTCTTTTGGAACACATATTGATAAAAGAATATGGAGGAGACGAAGATTTGCTTCTTGGAGAGTTGCAATTTGCTTTTGTTGCATTTCTGGTACGGTTTTATCAGTATATAGTTTCAATGTTTAATTTTATGTTGGAACTTAAACACCCTAAATGTGTCACAGATGGGACATTCACTTGAAGCATTTCTTCAATGGAAAGCTGTTGTTAGTCTTCTACTTGGTTGTACGGAAGCTGTAAGTCATACTTTTGAAGCAAATCATCTGCATGTTGGACTCTCTTTAACACTCTTGTCTAACTTTTCTTTTTGTTTATATAATTTAATCTTGAAGCCTCTCCACACACGGACTCGTCTATTCATCAAGGTAATCACGTATGATTTTGTGACACTACTTAGATGTTCTTTCTTGTCGTTCCAACTGACATTTATTTTTGTAATTTGTTTTTAGTTTATCAAGGTCCTCTATAGTCAACTCAAGTATGCATTTCAGAAAGATAAAACAGATAATAATGTTGCTGCCGAGGGATCTCTTACATTGTTAGATGATTCTCTTTTATCTGAAGATAGTTTTCTTCAGCACTTATGCAAGGTAATCTCTTTACTTTTTCGCTTTTATGTTGTTTGTAGTATCACTTATAGCACCCCCATAATGATCTTTTGGCATTACGATATGGCATTTTCATTTTTGGGAATTTATTATGTACTTACTTGTTACCCATTTTACTTGGTACAACATTGATGGGGCTGATTTTGGTGCATGAAATTCTGTTATAGTTAAGTGTTCAAATAATTCTCATAAACCATGTGTATGTGTTACATGTTGCAAAAAGTACGGATAGATTGAGTCGGTTTGTTGTTGAATTGGATTTATGCAGGAGTTCTTTTCGCTCGTGTTTGAGGCTGATTTTGTTGATGGGGACCTTTTGTCTTGGGTAAGTATTCATGGCCTCTGTATAGCGTCACTATCCTGTATTACTTAAAATCATAAAAAAAACATTTCATTTATAGTTGTTAATACATTCGTAAAAGTGTGGTGATAAATATCTTATATGCATTTATGTAGACGAGGAAATTGAAAGAATTACTCGAGGTGGCTCTAGGATGGGTATTTCAGCAGAACACCAGAGATGGCGTCTTTTATGAAGACGACGACGAGGTCAGTATAGTAGTACTTAAGAATTTAGATTGCACTTGTTATTTATTGCAGCAGTAGATAAGGGATAATTAATTAGTGTAATTAGAATGCACTAGAGTACAGAAAACCTTATTCTCATGTAATTATAGAATTACTACAAACATGACATTAACGATATCTGTTCTGCAGTTTGCTCCTGTGGTGGTGACGTCAGATGAGTTGAATTACGATGAGTTTCCAGCCAGTTCGAACCTTTTAGAAACACCACCAAGACTTGTTCTCAGGTTCAAAGCATAGTGGTTTTTTATGGTGCTCTAGACATCTTTATTGCAATGTCTGATATCTCGTATGTATATGAACTCAGAGAAATCCGTGTACAAAATCATTAGCCTAAAAAGCTGTAGTTAACGAGAAAGTTTCAAATTGTAGTGCTGTGGTGAATCTCAATGAGCACATATGCTAGCTCAGTAAAAAAAACACCTGCCTACTTCTATTGTCTTTCACTAACTGCAAATATACTAGTTACTACGCTTTTCCTTGTTATAGCGGTTTGTGCATCGATCATCGTTGTCAATTAACGACGTTTCTTTTTTCTATAATTTTTTTCTTTTTTGAAAATAAGGTTTTTCTTTGAAAAGCATTTTTGTTAGTGTTGTTATTTGATTATTTGTCAATATTTCTATTTTAGATTTTCTTAACGTTTACTGTGTTACCTTTAAGTAGAGTTATTATTACAAGACTCATCAAGATTGTAATTTCCTAACACAATATTAACTAGCTTAAAAATGACAAATAAGTAATTCTAGTTCCTATCGTGAATTCGTGATGTATTAAACGACTATTGAATCTTGTGGTATAGTTTTGGCTCAACTAGTTATTTAGGTTTATGCAGTGCCTTTCATCTTTGTTAACCCAAATTTTCGTGAGGTAAGCCTCACTGTCTGCGGCTTAGGCCAAGTTTTCATTTTTTAAAGCATCCACAATGGTAGAGGTTTATAAGCGTGTCTAGTCATTAATGTATAAACTTTTTGATGTTATAAACATGTTTTCACTATGTATATAACACTTTTTATAACTCCATATAACACATTCGTTAAATCATGAAGAGGTTCAAGAATGTGGAACTCTTCATGGCACATTTACATAAAACAAAAGATGAATATGGTTAAAACAAAAGTTAAAGTGTTTTTATATGTTTTAAACTTTTTTTTTTGAGTTAACTACATTTTTGGTCCTTGTGGTTGTATCTGAATTGCACTTTTGGTCCAATTTTCAAAAACGTTGTGATTTTAGTCCTATAGTTTGAGTTTTGTTCCACTTTTGGTCCAATTTTCTAACGAAGTTAGTTTAGCCGTTAAGTCTAATTGTAAAGTGGCAACATTAGTCCTTTAACCTAACGGTCGTTTGCAACGTTCGTCCTATATACCAAAGATCGTTTGCAATGTTTGCACCGTTAGTCCTTTCAGTTAGTTAGTCTTTTAAAAAAAAATTTCTAAAAAAAAAATCGAAATAAATTCTAAAAAAATGTTTTTTTTTGTCGAAAAAATTTTTTTTCCAAAAAAAATAATTCGAAATTTTTTTTTAAGAAAATAAAATTTTCTAATAAAAATTTTCTTAAAAAATTCGAAAAAAATTATAAAAAAAAAAAAAAATTTTGTCGAAAATTTTGTTTAAAAAAAAATTTTATAAAAAATAAAAAATCTAATAAAAATTTTCTTCAAAAATTCGAAAAAAATTCTAAAAAAAAAAGTTTTTCCAAAAAAAATAATTCGGAAAAAATTTTGTTTAAGAAAAAAATTTAATAAAAAAAAATTTCTAATAAAAATTTTCTTCAAAAATTCTAAAAAAAAAGAGTTTTTTTGTCGAAAAAAAATTTTTCCAAAAAAAATAATTCGGACAAAATTTAGTTTAAGAAAAAAAATTTATAAAAAAAAAAAAAAAAAAAAAAAATCTAATAAAAATTTTCTTCAAAAATTCTAAAAAATAAAAGTTTTTTTGTCGAAAAAAAAATTTTTCAAAAAAAATAATTCGGAAAGAATTTTGTTTAAGAAAAAAATTTTATAAAAAAAAATTTATTTTTTCTAATAAAAATTTTCTTAAAAAATTCGAAAAATTTTGTTTATAAATTTTTTTTTTTCTAATTAAATTTTTGTTTAGAATTTTATTAGAAAAAAAAAATTATTTTTTTTATAAAATTTTTTTCTTAAACAAAATTTTTTCCGAATTATTTTATTTGGAAAAAAAAAAATCGACAAAAAAACTTTTTTTTTTAGAATTTTTTTCGAATTTTTTAAGAAAATTTTTATTAGATTTTTTTTTTTTTTTTTCCTTATAAAATTTTTTTCTTAAACAAAATTTTTTCCGAAATATTTTTTTTGGAAAAAAATTTTTTCGACAAAAAAACTTTTTTTTTTAGAATTTTTTAAGAAAATTTTTGTTAGAAATTTTTTTCTTAAAAAAAAATTTTCGAAGTATTTTTTTTGGAAAAAAAAATTCGACAAAAAAAACATTTTTTTCGAATTTTTTTTTCGAAATTTTTTTTAAAAGACTAACTAACTGAAAGGACTAACTGTGCAAACATTGCAAACGATCTTTGGTATAAAGGACGAACGTTGCAAACGACCGTTAGGTTAAAGGACTAATGTTGCCACTTTACAATTAGACTTAACGGCTAAACTAACTTCGTTAGAAAATTGGACCAAAAGTGGAACAAAACTCAAACTATAGGACTAAAATCACAACGTTTTTGAAAATTGGACCAAAAGTGCAATTCAGATACAACCACAAGGACCAAAAATGTAGTTAACTCTTTTTTTTTTATGAAACTACCATAGTAACTGCTCTTGACGAACACATTTAAAGTATAAGGTGTTAGCTAAAAAGAATGTTTGTATAAAATTATTTTATGCTTATTTGACATTAATGCTTATGTAATTAGATTATTGGGCATTAAAATGATCCACAATGCGAAGTTAAAAAAATATATCTAGATTTAAAACTAATAAAAATGTATATTTTGCTTCTATTGTAATGAACATCTTCATAATTTACTACGGTTATGATCGAACATGATTTTATACATTGTACGCGAGTTTGTAAAACTAAAAAAACTCTTTTTATCGTGGGGCAAATGATACAAAAAAAGTACCAAGTTAAGAGTCATTTTCAATCAAGGTATCTCACTTTTTTCTAAGCATAAAAAAAGTAGCCCGTTTATTTTATTTAATTTTTACCAATTTGAGTATTTTTGCTAAATTTTTAACGATCATCTATCAAATTTTACATTTTAAGTCCACTGTCAAAACCATCACCTTCAATCACCCTCGCCACCACCAACCCTGCCCACCACCAATACTACCAAGCGTCGCCTCCACCACCAACCACACCGACCACCGCCGCAAACCATCACTACCAACCCAAACGCCACCCAACACTATCGTCACCACCACTGTCCCCCCCTAACCAACATCGTCGTCATTACCAATCTAACCCACTGCCGCCATCATCACCATACCCACCCACCGCCGCCGTCAGTGGTTGGTGGTATTAAGAGGGGTTGGTGGTTTGTGACGGTGGTTGGTGGTGGTGGGTGGGGTTGGTGGTGGAGGTGGTGCTTGATAGTGGTGGTGGTGGGCAGGGTTGGTGGTAGCGACAATGATAGCAACGGTGATTAGTGGTGGTGGCGACGGACTTCAAATATAAAACTTAATTAACGAATGATTGTTAAATACTTAACTAAAGAATGTCTTAGGTGGTGGAGGTGGTGCTTTTGATATATTTGGTTTCCTAGCTCCGGAGGCAGGGGAGTTTTTGATTAGAGTTCAACAGGATGTGCAAAGTAATTTTTCGACCTCTAAGACACAAAATTTCATTTTTAGTAGGATTGGGTTTGCTATCCAAAAAGAGGTTGCGCCGCAACTTGTTGCTTGTTGGCCGGTCATCTTATTGTAATTGATATTATTGTAGATGGACCTTTCGGAGTGGTTACTGCAGCCGAACTGATTGGAAAAGAGAGAGAGAAAAAAAAAAAATAAATTAACCGAAAAAAATAAATTAACCACCTTTTTATGCCAAAAAGAAAAATAAGACCTGGGCATTTGGCCTTTTATCCTGTCAAAAAGCATGAACTCCAAATTAAGTTGGAACCAATGTGTTTAAAAATAAGCTGAACCAAACACCCACCTAAGAAGCAATTGAATTCGAACAACAAAAATGGCGCGATGCTTACCTCTGCTACAATCTGTTTACAAAACATCATCATCATTTTCCAGATTACTAAACACCAAACAACTCATCTTCATCGTTTCATCAAATAGGCCCCACTTCCCTTTTGCACAAGGTTACTGTCTGTCATTCACTTTTATCAAAATATTCGTTTCTTATAAAATATAAATCGAATGTTTTTGTACTATTTTGTGGTCTTGCCTAGTGCAGTTCAACTGTTTGTTAAAATGCCTGACTGAATTTTAAACAGTAATTTTAGGGGAGCTGAGCTACTTGAGCTCGGCTCGTATCCTTGGTTAGAGTTAAACGAGTTTGAGCCTGAGCTTGTACATAAATCTTGATTAGCCTCATGAGCGGAGCTTCTATTTATTAAGATATCAGTCTTAACACATCTGTGATATTTTGGCCTTTATAGATAATTAAGAATATATATTTTACTAAATAAGTCGAGCTCTAGCCTTAAAAATGATCCACTAGCTGAAGCCTTGTTGAGATCGGGCTCAGCTCAGCTAGTTTACGTAAAAATTATTAATTTGGCAAGTTGGTGTATGTTTTGCAGTGTCTCGATCGTATGCTAGAGGGAGACAGCCTCATTATGATCTGTTTGGCAAAGGGAAGCCTGGTGACAAGAAGTTCCGAGAAGCATGGGGAAAAGAAGTCGATGAAGATGATTGTTTGTGGACAGGAAGTGAAGATGAAAGTGATAAAGAAGACAATAAACATCGTCTTGATGAAGAGATCAAGAAAGTGAAAAAAGAAGCTGAGGATCACTCGAAACTTATTGACGGTGATGACAGTGATGAGTTGAGGAGTGTCTGGTCAGGTAGTGACGAAGAGAAGACTCTCTGGACGGGTAGTGAAGATGATGACGATGATGATATCCCAACAGACCCATATCCTAATGAAAATAGTGATGCGTATATTGATAAATTATTTGAGTTTGATGAAAAACCAAAGTATCGGACCATTTCTGAGCTTTTAAAATCAGAGCAGGAACCAGAGGAATTGTCTCCTGGAAAACAAGCTCGAAAACTTGCGGTTGAGAATGCTTTAAAGAAACTGAAGAAAGGGCCTGACGGGCGTTACATTAATGTGTGGGAGGTTATGAGTGATTTGGATATTCTTGTAGGAGCATTTGAAAATATTGTTTCTGGTCCCGAATATGAAGAGCTTAGGAAGGGGGGACCCAAGAAACTGAACATGGAATTTTTTAAGGATATACAAGCGCGAATGAGAGACCCGAATTATAAATTCTCGCCTGAGTTGAAGCTAAAACCTAAGAGCAAAGTTGTACCAAGAAAGAAATGGCAAAAGGCAGAGTCTAGAAGGAGGAAAGCACGGAAACGTTAAGGTTTAGTTCTTTCTTTGTTGTGGTACTCTTGTAAGTTTGACTTAATATAATCGTTACTTTATGATCATTTCTAGTTTAGTAGAATAAGAAGGCCAGAATAAAAATTAGCAAAAACCATAACTAATATAAAGAGATTAAAGCACATGTTAATCAAATAACATATGGTTGCTCGTCTAGTAACATCTGATCATCTCTATATTACTATTGCTACAATTCCCATAAGTAAACAACTTAGTCATAATAATAACAATTCCAGGTACTAAAAACATCAATTTAAGCTAAACAGTTGATATTAGTAATAGTGAGCACGATGAGCATGACGAAACATAGGCGGTGCCTGATTCGACATCTGGGGTTGATGCATGTACATGTTATCATGCAACATAACATTCCCCATGTTACCATGCATGTTCATGTTATGCACATTCCTGTTCATTATCATCGGTGATCGATGACTTTGCTGGTACATGTTCATCGCGGGACTGTTAAACCGTCCACCAAACCCACCAAGTTCACTCCCTTCAAACTCAATAAACCCAGAATCATCCTCCCCAATCAGACTCTCATTAGCCACAACGCTATCATCAAATCCCGCGCGCGCATGATTATTCATATCCATGCTCTGTTTTAAGTACCTTTCAAAAGACAGTTGATCTTCAAGACCTCTAGGATAACCAGAAGTCAACAAAGGTTGACTTTTTTGACCATTTAGACTAGCCATCAGATTTTGAAGTTGGCTTTGGTAGTTCCCACCATTGATGATACTGGACATATCTTGGTCACTTGATGCCCAAAGTTCTGCATGCTTTCCTGATTTGACCAGCTTCTTGATTAGGGTTGTAGGGTCAACATTTCCAGTCACTAGGACTTTACCATGCTCTGCATCTACATCTACAGAGTAAACTCCTGCATTCATAATTACATCAGTATTGATTGACAATAACAAATTTTAACTTTGCATTTAAGGAAGATGCCATATTCATTTAAGTTTTGGTTTCAAAATATCACCAAGGTTAATTTTTGCAGTAGCTAAAAGTTAAAAGTAGGAGTAATTTACTTCTACTTTTTGTGCACCAAAGTAATTACTTTGTACACTACAACCACTTTTGTTGTGACGATTATACCCTACTGGAAGAGACACAGTATCCGATAAGTGGAATATCATTCCCATGGACACTGAAGTCTTAAATAGTCAAAATATTCAACTAAAGAATATGAACCCAATCTCATATTTTCTGGATGAAATGTTAGTAGTTTTTAAGAGCATAAACTCAAAATCAGTTTTTAGAAAAAATATTTTAAAATAAGTGAATACCCAAGAAAGAGAATGGTCACAATTAAAGACATAAACATAGAAAATAAGATTTTCATGTCATCATGAGCCAGAAAAAAGTTGATTTTTACCCTATTTTTCATGATAACAGAGTCAAAATAGTTAATGAAGAAAATGCCAAATGCAAGACTTTGGCAACAGGAGTTCAATCTCCTCTGTCATGGACATTGATGCAATGGTAGTTCTTTAGAAGCGCACACACACGCAATGAAAATTTGTCTTTGAAAACAGGTGAATAATACCCATGAAAGAAAATAGGAGTTTGATACTATCTTTGAACTAAAATAAAAGTCGATTTACCTTCAATTTTCTTGAGTATTTTCTTGACCTTTCTTTTGCATCCAATGCAGTGAATGTTCACCTTGAGTGCACACGTCTGTTTATGCAAGGAAAAAAAAGTAACTAACAAATCAGAGTATGAAGTAGCACAATCCTTGTTTAGGCTCATAAAGAACAGTATAATTAATACAAACCTTAATCTGTAAGATCTGAAAATGATCATTGATTGGCATGTTTCTTGGTAAAACCATTCTTGGTTCTTGACTCTTCTTTTCTGATGTTTGTAGTTGTGTTTTGTTTTGTTTTTTTTTTTTTTTTTATATTTTGAGAATGTTTTAGCTTTTAAAGTACATTGGTGTTTTTTTCCAAATGAAAGGTTGTGTTCAAAGCTTCAAATACTCCCTCCGTCCCAATTTTATTGTCACATTTTCCTTTTCCGTCTGTCCCAAAATTATTGTCACATACCATAAATAGAAAGTGAATAGGTAGTGGAGTTTGGTAAAGTTACTATATTACCCTTGGTTGAAATTAATATTGCAAACTTTAAAGAAGTGTTAATTAATTGGTTAAGGGTAAACTTGTCATTTGGCAAAAAAGTAAGAGAGAGAAAGTAGTGATAGTGATATTTTTCTAAAAGAATGTGTTTTTTGTCTGGTGACAATAATTTTGGGACGGAGGGAGTTCAAAGCTTCAAATAATAAAGAGAGTATCAAATCACCATACCCTATAGGAGTAGGCTGCAAAAACACAGGATGTGTGGAGAGAGAGTGTGAGTGAGAAAAAAGGATGGTATAAACTTGTGATTTGACTAGGACAGGGATTGGAAAGGTGGGTACTTGATACACCTGATTTAGTTACAACAAGTTACTGTAGTACAGTATGTTTTTAACTTGTACTTCTTTTGTTATATTTTACATTAATGGTAGTAGTTTTATTTTTGGGGTTGTGTGTGCTAAAAGCTTCATACATACTTTGAAATTTCGTCATGTTTTATGGTAGATTTTATATAATAACTTTTCCGGTGCTCAGTTTTGTTAAAATTAAAGTAAGATTACAAGATATACATGAACCAAACCGTACACAAAGCCATCTGTTTAATACAATTAACTTGTTCAATTTCATTTTCTGCTTTTCAATGAACCAAACTTTACACTGATCACCTTTCGAAAATCGGACCAGATCAACCAAAACCGGACCGAAAACAAATATGACCTAAAACACCAGACCAAAATGCTCGGTTCAAGTCCAGGTCGGTCCGACCCGATTCGTCGGTCCGGTACAACAAAGCATAATGGTCGGTTGTGTGCGTAAGACCGGATTGGACCGGACCGATGATCGAATGTGAGAAAAATGGTATACCGAAGACCATACCAAAATATATTCGGTGTTGTTTCTTAGGTCCACGATCTATTATGCTTAGCTCTCTACCTTACACAAACTCAAAATTTTAATTTGTTTTACTGTGAATATTTTTTTTCTTTCTTCCAAAACATGGAAAATGGTCATAAAAATGCATTGGAAAATGTTTCAAACAAAAAATTTGGTGTCTGGTGGAAGTCATTTTATTTTTTTATATTTTTTTTTCAATTTCAAATTATAAAGTTTGACATTTTATACATCGAAGATAGTCTAAGGTTGTTTATGATGGATTTTTGCAATCAAATTGTTAAGCAATAAAAAGAAATCCAAATGTCAAATATGTTGTGCATTAAGCAATTGCTAAATTTAGAGCATCAACAATATACAGCTTTTGCAAAAAGCTCGTACTATTTGAAAAAGTCATTTGAAGACATTTTTGCATTCCAGCTTTTTACAAAAGTTTGTTTGAAAGACTTATATTTATGTTTGAAGCTTTGTATAATGTTTTTATTTTAATCATGGTCGACTTGTAACTTTCCCTCTAAGAGCAAGGGGCATAGTAGCGCCCCCTACGCCATTTTTTACATGGCAGCCACAACGGCGCCATCGTTTCAGCGCCACCTCACCGGGTTCCCCCACACAATTTATGGTTTGAAGAAAATGGCGTTGCGCCTTTTTTTAGAGTAGCCGTTGGAATACGCATAAGGGTCAGAAATTCAAAAAAAAAAAAATAAATAAATAAATAAAACAAACAAACAAACTTTAATCCCACCTTCATAAATACAACCTCTATTTAACCATTCACACAACAATCTTGATTCGCTCTACCAAAAAACACATTCTTTCTACAAAAAGTTAATCTGAATGATGAAGTTGTTAACTTTTCCTATATCGATGATGAAACTGATATTTTCTTTATGACGCAAGCTTATTAGTATCACCAATCGTTGCAACAACAACAAGTTCAAAATTTTAGATAGCGAAAACCCCGTAGGTTAAACTTTATTAATGATAAACATTTATAGAGTACAAAGAGGAGATCATAATAAAACCCTAATGGACCCAACCTACAAGTCGGGCTTGGGCCAACTAACTTATCCATCTAATACAAACTTCACGTGATGTTGCTGAAGAACGTTTGTTGGCCGACTATTTTAGTGATAATCCAAAATATCCGGAGTACTATTTTAGACGCTGATATAGTATAAGTAGGATACTATTTTTAAAAATAGTCAAAGGTATTGAAACTTACGATTCTCTTCCCGAGCATTTTGAATTCTTTAAAGTCACACCCGATTATGCGGGTCAATTGGTTTTAGTGTTATTATGAAATACACTTCCACCATACACCAATTGGCAACGACACAACACCTTATGTATTTGATGAATATTTACAAATGGGTGAACATTGTGCATGTGATTGTCTTATTGTTTTTACTATGTGCATTATTGATTTGTTCATGTCTGAGTTTTTAAAAAAACTCGACTTTAGTGGCATTCAAAATTTATATGCAATACATAAGAGGGTTCATGGGTTTTCAGATGCTTGTAAGCATTGATTGTATGCATTGGGAACGAATTAACTGTCCGAAAGCATAGCACGGGCAATGTAAAAGAGGTGATAAAAAAATATCCAACTATAATGCTTGAAGCTACTGCCTCTTACGATTTGTGGATTTGGTATGCACTTTTTGGGGTAGTGGGTGCGAGTAATACGGTGGCACAGTGGGCAACTTTTGTCAAATCATATACGGTGGCACAAGACGAGAAACATGAACACTTTAAAAGGCGTCAAGAAGGTGCACGAAAGGATGTTGAACTTTTGATGTCCTCCAAGGATGTTGGGAAATTATACAACAAGCGACGTCTGCTTTGACTATTAACAAGCTACGAAGAATCATATACACGTGCATCATATTGCATCTCATGATTTTGAAAGATCACAAGTTTGCGATAAATGAATTCAACAAATTGTATACTAGTCCGCAACTAAATATACAACGTGCTTGTATCGAGAGATGCGAAATGCAACGAAGGAAAGCTAAAGAATTACTTGATACATGTACATACGAAAATCTTCAACGAGATCTTATTGTTAGACCCATTTCCCGGGTACTTGGACCCCACCCTAGATGAAAATAGATTAAGGACTTTACGTGATTGGTCAGTCAAAGTGATAGTCAAATGAATGTATTGTAAGGTTATGAAAGTATTGTGTGGCACAATAAGAAGGAAATAGACTTCAAGGGTTAAAGTTGCAATAGACCAAAAGTGTTAAGACATGTAGTATGGTTAAAATAAAATGAAAGAGACTTCAGGGGCCATTCTTGCCATTAGTCCAAACTAGTGCAAGTAAATATCTAGTATCCACTAGTTTTTACAAGTTTCTACCATTTTCAAAGGTGTGTTGTATGTGTCGGCTTAGAGAAGGAAAAAGGAGGGAGGAATGGAGCTTGATGATGAATCCATGAAGAGTTTAAGATCCCAAAGCAAAGGTTAAGGTTTAGTAAGAATCTTCCTAAGTAAGTAATCTATTGTCTTGATTTAATGAAGTTATAGATTGTAAGGAAAGTGGGATTTCATCATATGATCAAGATATGATCATATGATGATGTAGAAAGAAAGATGAGTATGTTTAATGGGTTATGTTAACCCTTGTTTATGTTATTGATTATTATGTTATTAGGTCTTGAGGTTGTAAATGATGATGATGATGGTTAGAGGTTAAGGATGATGGGATATTGATGTTATGCTTAGCGTTGGAAACTAAGGTAAGTAACTTGTACTAAAACATGTGTTATATGTGTATTATCCATTTATGTGTTATGATTATGATAAAGTTTAGTACTTTGTTGAGTATTGTGTGGAAAACTAGAAGGGGGGTTGAATAGTTTTACGTCTTTTTAATTTATGAAAACTTTTGTTTACTTTTTAAAGACTTCGACTCTATCTTATGTGAATTCAACTCTTGATCAATATGAACATATATAAACAAATATAGATAAGTAAAGCAAGTAATGTAAATGTAATGAAGTAAGAGATAGAGTTGGAAAGATCAAACCACAACACGGAGATTTATAGTGGTTCGGCTACAAGGACACCTTCCTTGCCCTACTCCACTCCTCGAGTCACCTACTCGAGAGTTTTCTTCACTATGTCAACAAACTCCCTTATGGCAAAGAAACCTTACACAACTTTAGCTTACACCGGATTAACGACACAAAGCTAGATGTCGAGTCCTAATCGTAGCTAGAACCAATCTCACAACTTATACACAACTTCTACACGACTTAATCACGACTTCTTCACGACTTCTTCACAACGGCTTCACTACTTCTTCACGACTTCTTCTTCACGACTACTTCACGACTTCTTCTTCACGACTACTTATTCACAACTACTTCACAACAAATTTACAACACAACTACGTAGTTACACTTAGATCTACTTATCACAACTACACAACACTTTACACAACAACACAATTGAATGAGGTAAGTAATAACACTTCTTCACTAGTTGAAGTAGAGTTCTTCTTTTGCACTTTTGGTGGTGGAAGCTTGGATCACTTAGAAACCAATGCTTAAGAAAATATGATCAAAGGATTTATAATGTTTAGAATGAATTTAGAACAGAAAGTTTTAGTGTGCAAAAGGTGAGTAAAAGTCCAGGAGAAGACTGGTATTTATAGGAGAAAAATTGGACAGCTGGAAGTCTACTGGAGCGGGGGCGGTCCCCTTAAATAGGGGGCGGTCCCCTTAATAATTAACGGGCCGCCTAGTAAAATTAAGGGGGCCGCCCCTTCTGTCCGTTGGCCAATTTTGTCCTTTTGTGGGGAAGGTTTTTCTGGAACATTTTAACTGATTTTGGTTAAAAATTTGAATTCATATTTTTATAAAAGATTAAACATTTTTATTTAATGCCAAAAATGTTTTTCAAAAATATATAAAATGTTTTTGATGTTTTATAAAAAATCTAGTTATTAAGAAAATGTTCCTTTGATCATATAATGCATTAAGCATTAGTTCATTCATACCTTAAGTGATTTGAGTTGTAGAAATAGATATTTACAACTAAATACTTGTTTACGTCATAATTTTTCGATTAATGATTTTACATTTTGTGATTATCAAAACGTAGAGATATCGAAAAATATTAATAACGTGTTTAGGCATTATTTATATCAACAATCTCCCCCTTTTTGATGATTACAAAATCTAAACTCATTAAATCTAAAAATAAGTTTTTAGACAAGTATTTAGTGAGTTTACATCTATTTCTCCCCCCTTTTGTAGAATCAAAAAGGTTAAGCCGACAATTTTTAGAATCAAATATGTCGGGACGAAAACTCCCCCTTGATGTGTACTCCCCCTCGTTTGGGGGCACCAAGGAAACGAGCTATGGAACGCTTGCAAAAAAAATATTAGAAGCACAAGTGTATATAACAACAATAAGCAAGCATATAAGATCATTCATTCAATAAAGGTGTTGTGTATAAATACACAACCAAAAGATTACAACATGAAGCATGCAAGCATACAAATAAAAACTACTAATTAAGCTACATAATCATCTTAAAGGTACATGGTCTTCCATGGAGCTTGCTTGCAAGAAGGGTTTGAAAAAATTATTTTTAAGCATTGCATATGCTTAATTGGGTGAAAATGGAGGTGGTGGTGGTGTAGTGGGTGAAGGAGGTGGTGGTTGTGGGTTGGCAATCATGTGTTCAAGAGATGAAAACATGTAGTGTATCTCATCTCTAAGACCAAAGATTAAGGTCCGGTTATGGACGCAACAAAGACAATTATCACCATGGGCTTCAAGCATTGCCCAAGGTATAGGAAAGAATGGTGGTGGGGTTGGTGATGGTGAAAAATGAGCATCAAGAGGTGTGATGGGTGATAGGGAAATGGCAAGTTGGGTGTATGAAGGTTCTTGAGTGGATGGTGGTGATGATGCTCTTGGTGATGATGTTAGGTGAGTGTGGATGTAGTCATTTATGGATGAGGTAGATGGAATGGAGGAAGATGAAGCTCCATGGGTGGATGGTGTTTTTGATGGTGCATTTGGTGTACTTGGGGATGAATTTTGAGGTGGTGGTGATGGAGTTTTGGTGTCATCTTGGGTTAGGTCAATGAAAGGTTGTTTTGGTGGTATGATAACAAGTCTTTGTTTCCTTGAAGGCTTAGAGATGGAGGATTTAGGTGATAGCATTGTGGATGACAATGGGTGTTTGATGAAGGTGATGGTTGATGAAGTGAAAGGTAATTGTAAGGAGGGTTTTTATATTGTGAAAATGTGGTTGATTTAGGCAAATTGTGGAGATATTGTGGTAATATTCCAATTCCAGTTCGTGCATTAAGGGTAATGGTAGCTGGGGCTAGGTAAAAGTGGTCACAAGATGCAAAAGGAAACAGTAAATTTTACTGTCCAGATGGCCGGTCCCCTTAATTGTTGGGCGGCCCCCTTAAAAATTAAGGGGACCGCCTAAGGAATTAAGGGAGCCGCCCATCTGGTGATTTCCCAGGCGACCAAATTTGAAAAATTTCCAGAAAAAGGTTATTTTTAGGGTGTCTTTGCAGCAAGTTCCATTTGGATCATGTACATCAAGAATGATTAAATATTATCAATTGCATATTTAAAACAATATCATGAAACAATTATATTAGAAGCATAGTCACATAATTTCAAATAAACTAGTAGCTAGGTTCTAATAAGTTTATCAACTAACATAATAAAAGACATAGCAAGCAAGTGTCAAGATAATAGTACTACATATAAGTGTCTAATAAAATTCAATTAAACATTCATCAAATATGTTTATTTCTTCTTTTTCCCAAACAACTTTCCAAGTGACTTTCCAATGGACTTGAAGCCGCCTCGTACTTCTTGACGCATCTGATGTGTGGTGTTGAGTAGTTCGGTTTGTCTTTCATATAGCAGCTCGTCTGTTCGTTCGGAAGGAGAAGGGACTTGATACTCGGTGTAATCAAGATCCGGAAGATTTTGAACGAAGGTCCTAGGTGATGGGGTACTAGCACGTGTTGTGCCCTCCTCCTCCTCATCATCATCATCATCGTCTCCTTGATGTGATGTGGAACCACGAGGTGGAAGTGAGACAGATTTACGAGATTTTCCTTTGTCACTTCGGGAGCGACGAGCACGGACACGAACAAGTGGATTGAGGACCGGTAGAACAGACTCATAGAGTGGACTCCGAAGCTGTGGATAGTGTTCCATGATATCATTGTAGAGACGGGTGAGAAACATGCCATACGGAAGATTTGCATTACGAGTGTTTTTGGCGGACATGATTCGGTAGACAAAGAGATATGCCAAATTGTACGGCTTTTCAGCAACGATACAATACAACATGTGGAGTATGCTCGCCGTGACATGATCACGGTGACCACTGGTACCGAACGCATTCTCACGAATGAGTTCTTCCCAACGTCTCATGTCTTTGCGTAGCTCCTTGAGAAGGACTTGGTTTGGAGTGATGTCAACATCTTTTGATTTGATCTTTCGACTAGTCGTACCACGAGCTAGTCCAAGATATTGACGAATCTCTTCAGGAGATGGAATCTCTGAGTAGTAAGGACCCTGTTGAGGTTGATTTTCCTCAAGAGACGAGAGGTCCCACTCATTAGAGAAGACGGCTTGACCGGAAAAGGGAATTATTAGAATTTGCCCGAATTGAGCAAGAGTAAGAGTGATGAATTGGTTTTGAATCATGAAGGATATGAGGATATACCCATAGGGATCGGTTTGTAACATCACTTGACTATAAAAGTCGAGGACAAACCGGGGAATGATTGGCTCATTTATTTTGTAGAGACAATCAAGACCAATGTTGGTGAACATTCGTTCGATGAAGTCGGATTCATAAAACGATGGATGGACAATTCTTCCTTCGTGAATGTTCCTATCCTCAATGGGACGATAGAAACAAGCAACAGAGGGAGCCATGCCCAGAGTGGAAGAGACTTTAGGAATGTATGCTTTTGTTTTTGAGACATCGCCAACTGTCACTTTGGGCATTTTTACCTATACAAGATAGCAACAAACAAAAAATAAGAAAATGACATGCATATATTAAATATGCTACCTATGTGGAACGTAAACATACTTCGACTCTAAAACTTAAGTCCTAAGAAGTAGTTTACAATGTTCCTTAGTTTTAATATTTAACTCGCTTGAAATGTATTTTATGATGTTAAAGAATAGTTATAGGGATATTATGACAAGAAATCAACAATATCCGAACGTTCTTTTATACGTCATAAGCTACCTTGAAATGTGGCTAGACAAACATTGGATTGTATATCTAGCTATTTCTTACGAGTGTTTATGTTAAGTAACTTAGATTTTGACTCAAAAATTTCTTTCAAAATGTTGTGCCAAACGCTCCTTTAAATAAGAAGATAACAAGTAAAATTTCAATATACATATGAATTATGTATCTTGACGACTTAAAACAACTAATTTCATGTTTACAAACTTTGACAAGTAGTTATAAACTTAATTTAGATTAAGTTTTGATGATTCTAGCTCCTAATCCAAACACTCTCTTATATTTAACAAAAACATTTTTTTTATGATTCGAAAAATATATTTTTAGGATTTGTGAGTTGTAACAAACCAATGTGATTAGTTTTAACATGTGTTTATGGCATAATTCAACAATATGATTAGTTTTGAAAAGGAGTGATTAGTTTGACATAATGGTTTTTTAATTACTTAGTTTCTAGGTTGTTTAAGCATTCTAATCCTATGGGGAGCATTTGATTACAACATTCTTAGACTCAATTTCAATAAAAATTAAAGTTTGGAAAAGTTTAGCAAAAGACCTAATTAAGATTAGACTCAAAATTGAATGAAATTAGATGAAATGTATAAAGAAAAACTTACTAAACGTGTTGCTAATCGATGTATAGATGTTTGCCCTTTGTGAAATTGACTCGAAGAGGTGATTTGATAATGGATTTGTGATGGCAGTTCGTATACAGCAGAGTGGGAGTGAAATGTGTTTGAAAAATGGGGTGTTTGGCAAAGTTTTCAAGGAGAAAAATCGTTTTGGCAGCAACAGTAGGCCGGTCCCCTTAAACATTAAGGGGGCCGCCTGCCAAATTTCTGAATTTCTTGATTTTTGTTTCTGACGGCAAAATATTTATATGTATATATTTATAATATATCAAAAATACGTTTATTGGCACGAAGAAGGAATACTTGACACATTTTATTAACATTTTGTTAATAAACTTAATCTTGATAATTTTGGACAAAATGCTCAAGACGTCAAGTCGACAGGAGGTTTAAGGATTGGGAAGAAATGTGCGTATATATATATATATATATATATACACATTTTATTAACATTTTGTTAATAAACTTAATCTTGATAATTTTGGACAAAATGCTCAAGACGTCAAGTCGACAGGAGGTTTAAGGATTGGGAAGAAATGTGTGTGTGTATATATATATATATATATATATATATATATATATATATATATATTTGTATATATATATATATATATATATATATATATATATATATATATATATATATATATATATATATATATATATATATTAGTATTATGTGTAAGTGTGGGATATTAAGTATATTATGAGGAATGATGAGGTAATGACGGAAATAGGTGCTGGCGGTGACGGGAGTTTGTTTCATCCATAGCTTTCTTGACTCGACGGTCAAAGTGCTACTTCTACGTTAATCCACTTAACTCACTTCTCTTCATCACCATGAGTTTTGTGACAGTGGACACGGAAGAATTTCGTGTTGAACGTTAAAGTTCAAAAGAGGCAAAGAGGGAAGAAAAGGTTCGAGGACGAACAATTTCTTTTAGTTCTAGATAGTCAACAAATGACGTATCTAGGTTATGTGCGTATATATTTATATGTATATATATATATATATATATATATATATATATATATATATTATATATATATATATATATATAGTATGTATAAATAGTAGTATAGGTATATATATGTATAAGGAAAAATCTACTAGCTAACATACTAAGCATAAAAGATTAATGGGGCATGCAATAGGCTAGTTCATTTATCTACGCATATAATGGTGAGCATGAAAGAGTGGCGTACCTTTTGGTCTTGAACAAGTGGTCTTCAAGTTCTTCAAAGCGTATTAACTTATAAAAGTCAATTACGAAAGAGAAAACGTCTTTCCCGATGAGTATGCAATCTAGCCACTTGGTCCCCATGATCTCATTTGTCCATAGTTGTTTGGCCCAAACATGGTTTGCAATTGACTCGGATGCATATATGGTGGAAGTATTCCCCAAGGATTGTAGCTTGGTGGATTTGGGTAATTCCACATTGGGTAACTATTATTATGACGGTTTGGTATATTTTGGTTTCTTTTAGGTTGAGGAGTTTTAGGCCGAGGGTGAGGACTAGGTGGTCTTCTAGGTGGAGGTGTTTTTGACCTTAACCTTGGTTTAGAGTATTTTACTTCATTTTTTAAGGATGGTTTATAAAAGGTTTTTACTTCCTCATCACTAGCTATGGGTATTTTTCTATCTTTTATAAGTATATACTTAGGTTTTGACTCTAAAGGTTTTTGCTCACTAGTTTCACATTCAAACTTTACATTTTTAGTTTGACTATTTGAATCCTTAGTTGAATTAAATCCTAATCCGGTTTTATCACTTGATACTCTTTGAATACTTATTATTTCCCTAAGAGAATTACTACTATTTTCGAATTTGTTAAGCCTACAAATTTCCTCCTTAAGTATTTCATTTTCAATTTTTGTTTCTTGACATGTTTTACATTCAAGAATTTCTTTTCCCTTTTCTAAGTTATGTAGTTTAATTTTTAATTCAAGTATTTCTTTTTCTAATTGATTATTAATGTGTTTTAGTGATTTATTTTTAGTCATTACTTTTTGGCCTAATATACATAACCTATTATATTCGTTATCTAGGTCTTTTTCATCTAATGATAAATTTTCATCACTAAAGTATTCGGTTTCGGAACGTACCTCACTTGATGTCTTAGCTATAAGACACTTCTCTTCTTTTGTGATTTCTTTCTCGTCTTCTTCACTGTCACTCCATGCTCCTCCAATGAACGCCTTTTGGTTTTGCTCCTTTGACATCATAGGGCATCTTCCAATGAGATGATTTGGATCACCGCATTTGAAGCACTTCCTCTCGCTCTTGCTACCTTTGTCGTCTTTGTTTCTTTGGAGTGTTTTCCTTTCGTCATATGGTTGTCTAACGAATCTTCCTCGTCTTTTGAAAAACTTCTTGAAGTCTCTTACGGCCATGGCATATTCTTCATCATCACTTTCGGAGGTTGAGCTATCCTCGTCACTTGATGCTTTCCTAGCCTTCAACGCGATTGACTTGCTTTGCTCTTTCTTTCCTTTGACCATCTCGAAGTCTTTCTTGATTATTGCTTCGTAGACTTTCAAGTTGCCAATCAACTCGTCAAGTTGAAGAGTTGACAAGTTCTTTGATTCTTCAATCGCCGTAACTTTAGCCCGCCATTTTGGATGAAGAGCCTTAAGAAATTTCCTGACAAAATTCTTACTAGAAAAACTCTCATCAAGTGCCTTTAAACTTGTGATGATTGTGTTAAACCTAGCAAATGCATTATCAATTGATTCCTCTTTCAGAATCGTGAATTGTTCATATTGTTGAACAAGAAGATCTATTTTATTATCTTTGACTTGACTATTACCTTGGTGAGTTATTAGTAAAGAGTTCCAAATTTCTTTTGCGGTTTCGCACATAAAGATTCTTTCGTATTCTTTACGTGGTAGCGCATTATAAATAACCATTTTAGCCTCATTATTTTTAGAAAGTTTTCTTTTTAAATCATCACTTTGTTTTTCAAAAGGTACAATTTCATCCTTTTTAGTTTCAAGATTATGTTGAATAGGTAAAAAGTCACCATTAGTAATAACATGCCAAAGATCTAGATCTTTTGACTTCACATAAGTTTCGAATCGATTTTTCCAATATAAAAATCCATCACTTTCAAATAGTGGTGGTCTTTGCATAGATTGCCCTTCTAAATATTTTTCAGATTCCATAGATCGTTTCAAGTTTTAAAATACAGTTAATTTTAAAAATCTTGTTTGACGTGGCTCTTGATACCAATTGCGGAAAACTAGAAGGGGGGTTGAATAGTTTTACGTCTTTTTAATTTATGAAAACTTTTGTTTACTTTTTAAAGACTTCGACTCTATCTTATGTGAATTCAACTCTTGATCAATATGAACATATATAAACAAATATAGATAAGTAAAGCAAGTAATGTAAATGTAATGAAGTAAGAGATAGAGTTGGAAAGATCAAACCACAACACGGAGATTTATAGTGGTTCGGCTACAAGGACACCTTCCTTGCCCTACTCCACTCCTCGAGTCACCTACTCGAGAGTTTTCTTCACTATGTCAACAAACTCCCTTATGGCAGAGAAACCTTACACAACTTTAGCTTACACCGGCTTAACGACACAAAGCTAGATGTCGAGTCCTAATCGTAGCTAGAACCAATCTCACAACTTATACACAACTTCTACACGACTTAATCACGACTTCTTCACGACTTCTTCACAACGGCTTCACTACTTCTTCACGACTTCTTCACGACTTCTTCTTCACGACTACTTCACGACTTCTTCTTCACGACTACTTATTCACAACTACTTCACAACAAATTTACAACACAACTACGTAGTTACACTTAGATCTACTTATCACAACTACACAACACTTTACACAAAAACACAATTGAATGAGGTAAGTAATAACACTTCTTCACTAGTTGAAGTAGAGTTCTTCTTTTGCACTTTTGGTGGTGGAAGCTTGGATCACTTAGAAACCAATGCTTAAGAAAATATGATCAAAGGATTTACAATGTTTAGAATGAATTTAGAACAGAAAGTTTTAGTGTGCAAAAGGTGAGTAAAAGTCCAGGAGAAGACTGGTATTTATAGGAGAAAAATTGGACAGCTGGAAGTCTACTGGAGCGGGGGCGGTCCCCTTAAATAGGGGGCGGTCCCCTTAATAATTAAGGGGGCCGCCTAGTAAAATTAAGGGGGCCGCCCCTTCTGTCCGTTGGCCAATTTTGTCCTTTTGTGGGAAAGGTTTTTCTGGAACATTTTAACTGATTTTGGTTAAAAATTTGAATTCATATTTTTATAAAAGATTAAACATTTTTATTTAATGCCAAAAATGTTTTTCAAAAATATATAAAATGTTTTTGATGTTTTATAAAAAATCTAGTTATTAAGAAAATGTTCCTTTGATCATATAATGCATTAAGCATTAGTTCATTCATACCTTAAGTGATTTGAGTTGTAGAAATAGATATTTACAACTAAATACTTGTTTACGTCATAATTTTCCGATTAATGATTTTACATTTTGTGATTATCAAAACGTAGAGATATCAAAAAATATTAATAACGTGTTTAGGCATTATTTATATCAACATATTGGATGAAGGTTAGGAAAGTGGTGACTAGTTATGAGCTAGACTAGCAAGTATATGGCTATTTGCTAGTGAGACTTGTTGTAGCTTATTTGATGAAGGTTTATGTGGTAATAGAATGTTATGGTCTGAAGCAAGTAAGTGTTCATGATGCTTATGTGTTAATATGTGTATGATATGTGTTTTATATCGGGTTACTTACTAAGCAAAAGCTTATGGTTTAGTTGTCTAACCATTTTGTAGGTGGACATGATGTTATGGATGGCTTGGATATGTGGATTAAGGATTTGAATATGCGAGATTAAAGATAGTTTGTATTTAGGAGCTTAGGTAGAATACCAAGCTCATGTATAAAGTTTGTACCCCCGTTGGTCTTTTATTGGTTGGTAAGGTGTAGCCGTATGGCAAATGGTATGTTAAGGTTGTCCTATCGATTTGGTGGTCAACCGTTGTGTCAAAGTATGTTTTATGTGTTTCTAGTCCAAGTTAAAGGGGCGTTTGGATTAAGTGTAAAAATACCCATTTTGGGTTGTGAACGGGTCAAGTGTTTATGGAACATGTCTTGTATGTTAAAGTAATGATACTGGTTAAGTTTGGTAAGAAAATGAAGTGGTATAAGTGGTTTTGTAGTGTAAATGGGTCAAACGGGTTTTGGTGCAAAACCCGTGCTTGTGTAAAGTACATTTCCGAGGGTCAAACAGTAAATGTTTTTAATTGAAAATGAGCCTAGTGATATATTAAGTAATTCTGGAAGGTTTGGTGAAATATCGAGTTCGGGAGGTCGGGTTTCCAAGAACGGCACTTGAAAACTGATCCGGGAGACCAGAAGCCTCCATCCGATCGGATGGGCGGTTTTCGGCAGATTTTGGCAAACTTTGAAAAATCATATCTTTTAATCTGTATGTCGTTAGAGGTCGTGTCACCCGGCGTTTTGAAGGTAATTGAGTCTAGTTTCATTTAAAAATAGTCTCAAAGTCTGAATGTTTATATATTTTTGTCAGTGTTCAAAAGAGTAATCGGATGTCCGTAAAAGTCAAGCGTTTCCGCGTAGAAAGTTTTAGTTTTTGGTCTAAGCGGGCACGGGGTGTAACAATTTGGTATCAGAGCTTCGGTTTAATTGAATTAGGTTCCCACTATAGGTTGCCTAGTCTTAAACCACTCGTAGAAGCGTTTAACGTAAGTGCTAGTGATGCGGGAAGAAGTTGTTAAGTATGAGGTGGATTATGTCTTTTGATTAGATGAGCTTATTGATGATAAGTGATGGATGTGTGTTATGTGCTATTGTGTATGTGATAGAAGTCCGTGGAGGACTTGAGGTGTTTGAATGATTAGTTGGCCGTACACCTTGATTGGTGCCGGTGTTTATTTTGTGATTAGTGAATGTGTGATAGAGTAATGGTGATGGAATGCGAGTAGGAATGCTAAGTGGTATTAGAGATGGGCTAGTAAGTGGATTAAAGTCTTATGATACCTTAGTTATAAGGTAAACTAGTGCTTGCGGCTAATTAAAAGGTTGATGCTTAGACATAGATTGATTATGCGATGTGATATATGAGCCATAGACTTCATGTTTTGATTATAATTATAAATGTTTTAACACTTGTTGGATAAGTGTTAAGTGTTATTATGTTATTGTTTATGTGATGTTAAGTCTATGGTGGTAGTTCATGATATGTCTAAGTTTTATATGAAATGCTTGAGAGCATGATGCATAGAAGTGTAAGAGTTGAGATAGATACATTGGAATGCATATTATGCAAGACTTAATTGGTATGTGAAAAGATAAGTATGGTAAGTGTTTGATAAAGCACAAATGTTTAAGAAGTTGAGATAATGTAAGAAATGAGTAATGAAGTATGTTTATAGCTTGATGCTTAGAAAGACGTGTTGGGTTGATTGAGATTGTTGTTTTGGAATGAATGAATATATACTTGAAGCATGATTTCTTATATGCTAAATAAAATGAGAAAGTAAAAGTGTATGGTTAAGATGTGATAAGGTTATGTTTCATATAGAACATGATAAGTAAAATGTTCTAGTAATAAATGGTTAAGCGTGATGAGTAGAAGTGATAAATGAGATTCAGATTGCGTTAAAAGTCATAAGTAATATGAAGTGCACTAGAAGGAATTGTAAAATATGAATATAATTATGTTAATATATTGGAATGTGTATGATGAGATTAATGAAAGTGTTATAGAATAAACCTATGTAAGGTTTATATGCGTAAAAGTTGAGTAGACTAAATGAAGTGATAGTATAAGTTGAGAATATGGTCAACAAGGGGTTGACGGGTAATAGTAAAAGTGGGTTGTAAGAACACATAGAAAATGTGTAAATTGTAATGGACAAGCATCATACAGAACTTGTCTAAAATAAAGATGACATATAGAGAATGTGTGAGTCAACTTGGGGTTGATGAATGAATGATAAGTTGTATTGTGAGAATGCAAATATAATAAATGGGAAAGTGTTATATAGAAACTTGTCGAGATGATAGTAAAGGTGATAGTGAATATCGAAATTGCTTAAGGAAAGAGAATTGAGAAAATGATAGTTTGTACTTAATGATAAAAGTACATAGAAGATAAAATGAGTAAAGATGATAAAGTAGATATAGCTTGGATCCAATGCTCTAGTTTTGGTATCCTTTGGGATAGCTCAACTTGCCTTTATGGCATGTGTTTTGGTATCCTTCGGGATAGCCCAGCTTGCCTTTATGGCATGTGTTTTGGTATCCTTCGGGATAGCCCAGCTTGCCTTTATGGCATGTGTTTTGGTATCCTTTGGGATGGCCCAGCTTGCCTTTATGGCATGTGTTTTGGTATCCTCCGGGATAGCCCAGCTTGCCTTCATGGCATGGTTGTTAGCTTGCCTTCACGGCATGGTTGTTAGCTTGCCTTCATGGCATGTGTTTGACATCCTTTGAGATGGCCTAGTTTGCCTTTATGGCATGGATGTTAGCTTGCCATTTATGGCATGGATGTTAGCTTGCCATTTATGGCATGGATGTTTAGCTTGCCTTTATGGCATGGTGGTTAGCTTGCCTTTATGGCATGGATGAAAAGTTAGTGAGATTGGATCCAAGGCTAGAAAAGATGGAAAGTAAAGCAAGTATGATTGTTGTGTCGGAAGTACGTAAGTAGGATGATTTATAATCTCCTTATTTAAATGGATTGGGACGCCTTTTCGTTTAAATGGAGAAATTTTAAATCGCCGAATCATAAGTTTATAATTCCTTACTTACATAGATTGGGACGCCTTTTTATGTAAATAAAGAATTATAAACGAGTGGGCTTATGTGTAGCCGATATGACATAAGTACGGATAGTAATATGAGAAAGTGAAAACTAAAACAGGTTAGACGTCATAAGAAAAGATAGACATGAATAGAACTTATAGCGGAGTTAAGGTAATGTGTGAAACCTTAAGATAGACGCCTAGATTGAGTTTGTGCCTTAAGTAGATAAGATAATGGGTAAGTGTTCCCAAAATTTAAAAAGAAAGATTGCTTAAGTAATGCAAAAGAAAAGATTTGAAAGTGCCATTTAGATTGTACTTGATATAAAATTTGAAATAAGTTACCGGAAGTGTTGGTATTATGCAAAATGCAAAATTAACCGGATTTATGACTTAAGGCCATGTTAGTGCATCAATGAATAATGTGAAAATAGTGATGAAGTTTGACTTATATAAAGTCAAAATAGTAAAATTTTCCATATGACTAGTCGTCAATTATGAGAAATCTTAGAAAAGTTTGTGATGAGAAGTGTGTTTTTAATGGATTATGAGTTAAGATTTTATATAGTGAGTTTAGAATTTGCAAGATCACTTAGATCGTTGCAAAGTAATGGCTTAGAAAGTATGAGAATAAGGACAGGTATGCGTTGTGATTTAGTTTTGGATAGCAATAGACGAGAGATTTCGGGGACAAAATCTAAATAAGGGGGTAGAATTGTTAGACCCGTTTCCCGGGTACTTGGACCCCACTCTAGATGAAAATGGATTAAGGACTTTATGTGATTGGTCAGTCAACCCGATAGTCAAAGTGATAGTCAAATGAATGTATTGTAAGGTTATGAAAGTATTGTGTGGCACAATAAGAAGGAAATAGACTTCAAGGGTTAAAGTTGCAATAGACCAAAAGTGTTAAGACATGTAGTGTGGCTAAAATAAAAGGAAAGAGACTTGAGGGGCCATTCTTGCCATTAGTCCAAACTAGTGCAAGTAAATATCTAGTATACACTAGTTTCTACAAGTTTCTACCATTTTCAAGGGTGTGTTGTATGTGTCGGCTTAGAGAAGGAAAAAGGAGGGAAGAATGGAGCTTGATGATGAATCCATGAAGAGTTTAAGATCCCAAAGCAAAGGTTAAGGTTTAGTAAGAATCTTCCTAAGTAAGTAATCTATTGTCTTGATTTAATGAAGTTATAGATTGTAAGGAAAGTGGGATTTCATCATATGATCAAGATATGATCATATGATGATGTAGAAAGAAAGATGAGTATGTTTAATGGGTTATATTAACCCTTGTTTATGTTATTGATTATTATGTTATTAGGTCTTGAGGTTGTAAATGATGATGATGATGTAAGTAACTTTTACTAAAACATGTGTTATATGTGTATTATCCATTTATGTGTTATGATTATGATAAAGTTTAGTACTTTGTTGAGTATTGGATGAAGGTTAGGAAAGTGGTGACTAGTTATGAGTTAGACTAGCAAGTATATGGCTATTTGCTAGTGAGACTTGTTGTAGCTTATTTGATGAAGGTTTATGTGGTAATAGAATGTTATGGTCTGAAGCAAGTAAGTGTTCATGATGCTTATGTGTTAATATGTGTATGATATGTGTTTTATGTTGGGTTACTTACTAAGCGAAAGCTTATGGTTTAGTTGTCTAACCATTTTTTAGGTGGACATGATGTTATGGATGGCTTGGATATGTGGATTAAGGATTTGAATATGCGAGATTAAAGGTAGTTTGTATTTAGGAGCTTAGGTAGAATACCGAGCTCATGTGTAAAGTTTGTACCCCCGTTGGTCTTTTATTGGTTGGTAAGGTGTAGCCGTATGGCAAATGGTATGTTAAGGTTGTCCTATCGATTTGGTGGTCAACCGTTGTGTCAAAGTATGTTTTATGTGTTTCTAGTCCAAGTTAAAGGGGCGTTTGGATTAAGTGTAAAAATACCCATTTTGGGTTGTGAACGGGTCAAGTGTTTATGGAACATGTCTTGTATGTTAAAGTAATGATAATGGTTAAGTTTGGTAAGAAAATGAAGTGGTATAAGTGGTTTTGTAGTGTAAATGGGTCAAACGGGTTTTGGTGCAAAATCCGTGCTTGTGTAAAGTACATTTCCGAGGGTCAAACAGTAAATGTTTTTAATTGAAAATGAGCCTAGTGATATATTAAGTAATTCTGGAAGGTTTGGTGAAATATCGAGTTCGGGAGGTCGGGTTTCCAAGAACAGCACTTGAAAACTGATCCGGGAGACCATAAGCCTCCATCTGATCGGATGGCCTCCGATCGGATGGGCGGTTTTCGGCAGATTTTGGCAAACTTTGAAAAATCATATCTTTTAATCCGTAAGTCGTTAGAGGTCGTGCCATTCAGCGTTTTGAAGGTAATTGAGTCTAGTTTCATTTAAAAATAGTCTCAAGGTCTGAATGTTTATAGATTTTTGTCAGTGGTCAAAAGAGTAACCGGATATCTGTAAAAGTCAAGCGTTTCCGCGTAGAAAGTTTTAGTTTTTGGTCTAAGCGGGCACGGGTGTAACACTTATGGAGCATCTTTGGCAACAATATCAACCATGAAATTAGTTTATTGATAATTTAATGTATTTTTATATTTTCATACTTTTATAATTTTTTTAGTATTTTTCTTTTAAATTTTCATATTATTTTTATTTTTATTTTATTATTATTTTTTTCGTATTGTACTTTGTATTTTTATTTGAAAGAATAAATAATTAGTTTGTTTAAAAAGAAAAAAAGAAAAAGAAAATGGTTGGTCCAAAAAAATGGAAATGGCTTTAATGAGGGAGTATTTTGATGTGTAAATGTGAAATGTTGAAGTGGCAAAATAGCTCAAGCCAACTCTGATATCTTCCAAAAAGCTTTTGTGAAGTTTTCATCATTCTAAAGTTTTATGCTAAGAGCATCCACTATAATAAACCTTTACAAAAGTTTATAATTATGTCACATCACAAACACATAAATCTTTTAGATTTATAAAACGTATTTCCACTATAGATAAACTTGTTAAAGCTTTATAAATATATAATATAACTCAATGCATTAAATTGTAAAGTGGTCTACGGCTGAACACACTCTGCTGGACAAAATCGATCGATCGGATGACCCAAAGCGACTGATCCCCAGTTGGGTCGCTTGGGATGTGAGCTTCAGGTCGGTCGCATCGTTTTCTCAATATCGATCCATCAAGCGACCGAGTATTTACACTTTCTAATATAACCGTTTATTCCATCTTAAAAAAAAAAAAAAAAAAAAAAAAAAAAAAAAAAAAAAAACAAACAAACAAACAAACTTTTTCAATCTTATAAATACCCAACTCAAACACACAATTTCAAACACAATTCAAATTCAACTTCTCATCCATAAACACACATCTAAACACACAATTTCAAACACACTTCAAATTCAACTTCCGACGATGAGCAATTATTCTACGTCTTACGAGCAATTATTCGGTTCTTCGTCTTCCGACGATGAGGAAGTTGTGAGTCAGTTTCTTGAGTTCGGGAAGTATTGTTGGAACACTTACCAGGCATCACAGGCAAAAGTTCCATGAAGGTACTTACGCAGGGATCATGAGGGTGCTCATAATCGTTTAGTGGCGGCATACTTCTCAGAAAACCCGCAGTTCGACGAAAGAACATTCCGTCGGCGATTCCGAATGAGCCGAGAACTTTTCACAGAAATTGTTCGAGAGGTAACCGATTGTTCTTCTTATTTTCAACAAACTCTTGACGCTATGGGCGTACCTAGTATTAGCCCATTGGTCAAGTGTACTGCGGAAATTCATCAATTGGGATACGGGGCCGTTCCTGATTCTCTTGACGAGAATATGGAAATAGCTGCAACAACATCCCGTAAATGTCTCCGTAAGTTTTGCACGGCTATCATCGAGTTATATGGTGCTGTGTATTTGCGAAAGCCCACGTATACTGATCTTGAAAGATTATATGCTCATCACGAGCAAAAGCAAGGGTTTCCTGGGATGATGGGAAGCATTGATTGTACAAGTTGGGAGTGGGAGAATTGCCCAAATTATTTGAGAGGTCAATATGCTAGGGGTGATCATGGGCCACATCCATTCATTTTATTGGAAGTCGTCGCCTCCCAAGATTTATGGATTTGGCAAGCGTTCTTTGGTGTCTCCGGTATGAATAACGACGTAAACGTTTTACGTCGTTCACCTGTTTTCAATGATATCAAATCTAGGAGAGCACCAGACCTTAAATTCGAGGCTAACGATGTAGAATATAAAAGGGGATATTATCTTACTGACGGGATATATCCACAATGGTCCGTGCTTATTAAGTCCATTTCAAATCCTCCCACGGGTGATGAAAAAAGAATATTGTACAAGAGGAAGCACGAAGCAGCAAGGAAAGATGTGGAACGGGTTTTTGGTGTGTTGAAGAAAAAGTGGAAAATGCTTAAATTTCCGGCTCGAGGGATACACAAAAATGATCTCCGGGATATTATATATACATGTATCATATTACATAATATGATCATTCGACACAAGCAGTGAGCGATGTGTCCTACATGGTTCCAAGGTGAGGGCCATCAGGATCACGATCCATTAAGAACGCATGAAGAATCGTTAGCAGTTACCCAGGAGATTATAGACTCATTAACTCATCTAAACTTAAAATCTGGTTTGATTGAACACATTTGGAGAAATCGTAGAAATCAAGTCAATCAAGGGAATGTAAACGAAGACGGTAGTGATGGTGACGATGAGGACGACGATGAAGAATTCTTGTTTTTTTTTTTTTTTTTTTTTTTTTTTTTTTTTTTTTTTTTTTTTTGTTATTTGAATAATTTAGTATTGTTATGTTTTTAATTCAGTATTGTAATGTTTTTATTATTAATGAATTTTAAGTTTATTTTAAATGTTTGATTAAAAAAAAAAAGTCGGTCACCGAGTTTGGCAGGTCGGTCGCTTCTGGTCGCCGGAGAGAGAAAGCTGACGTGGCAGCCGGTGACCCAGGTCACTTTGGGTCAAGAGTGTGTTCAGCCTAAGATATTGGATCTCTTCATGCCATGTAAGCATGAAATTGATGTCCACTATGATTTATAATATTATGGACCTCTTCATATTTTTATAAACCCTTTTATATACCACTATAGTGGATGACCTAATGACTTAATGATGTGAAAAGAAAAAAAAAATTATGGCATTAAAGCGTAAAAAGCTATTTAAGTGTTTGAGCATTGCGGATGTTCTTAGACTGAAGGGAATGGGGCTACCCAACTAAGGGGCGACTCGCGACACGTGGCGCCTAGTCAGCATGTTGGGTAGCCTCAAAAAAAATGAGGGGTGGTGTAGCAGGCGATCCATATGTATATACTATAGTGAATCTCCACTTTCAATACAAAACATCACTTAAATAGCAGGCAAGTACAGAAGTAGCAGTCAATAAGCAGGCGATCCATATGAGTTGCCAAGAAGAGAAGTAGCCTGGTGGGGGTGGTGTTCCAGGCGTTTCAGGAGCGTTCCAAGGGGGAATCGCCTGGAAAGTAGCCTCACTCCCTTCAGTCTTAAAAACAACTTCTTGTCAGGATTATTAATTACCAGTATAGTTGTTTATTACTCCGTAATTATCAACATGAAATCATTGATTAGATTGAGGTTTTAATATGCATTTTTTACTTTAAAAAGTGATCATTAAGATATCTGAACAAGGATGATACATACATCTAATATTTACAAAAAGAAATTCGCACGTACATGTGGCAATAAATTCTTGATAGTAAAAAATAAGAAAGAAAAAATATACTAGTAAGGGGGGAGGGAGTGGTCACTCCAACCCCAAACTTCCCCAAATTGCCACCTCATCATCATCCAATAAAAACCCTCCAACTCATTTCACCCCAATCCTTCCCCAAACTTCCCCAAAATGGTGGCAACGGTCCCCAAACAACCCCAAATCCCACATTTTCCACATCACATTTTTTTTCCATTTATTTTTAATACATAAACTATTTAAAAATTAAAAAGAGTACAAATGTCGAAGCTTAGAAGCTAGCTATGCTAACTTACAAGAACAGTTTCATATTCACACACACTAAAACACACACACACTAAAACACACACACAACTATGTGTAAATAACTATGTGTAAAAACACACAGTTTCGTAAGAGAGCTTTGGATCAGTTGGGTCATGCTCTTTATGTTAGTAAAACCCAGCTTTCATTTTCACACACACTAAAACACACAACTATGTGTAAATAACTATGTGTAAAAACACACATTTCTTCAATTTTGGTCAAATTTGACCGTTGCAACCTTCCATGTATGCTCCTCTCTCTCTCGGCAAAGTTTGCCGAACAACCCACCATTTTTTGCGGTGCCGCATGCCGGCGGCGGTGTGCCCGATCGGCACCGGCCGGCACCGACTCTTCCCCGAGTCCACTCCCTCCCCCCTAATACAATATGATTGATCCATCACATTTACCACATCATTGTAAGAAAATTTGTTTGTAAAAATTAGACAAAAATACACCGTTGGTCCCTAAACTTGCCAGAAAGCATCGCCAGGGCCCAAAACTTGAAAAAATGGTCGCCGTGAGTCCAAAACTTGGGTTTTTGAGGCCGATTGCGTCCCTCGCCCCGTAATGCTCAGGTCAATGTCCCATTATATGTCCTAAAATCCCGTTATCCGTATCGTTTGGAGGGTATACTCATCTTTTAACCGTGATGATTTTTTCTCTCTCTCGATGTACTATCCAGCAGATGTCTAATCCATATTCCCGCCATTATGTCTAATATAAGTAGATCGTGTACTCATTGGTCATCCCCAAACTTGTTTTGGAAGCCTACCCAAAAAACCCTAATGCAATGTCACAAATCAAATCTAATAATCTAATTAAGAAATTAACAAGCACCAACTTTGGATTTACTCTATGGCAAATTAGAGAAGAGCCTTTCTTTGATGACCATGAGATAGAGCAAATGTGTGCAATCAGGAGATATGGTAAGTGTTTTTTGGTGATAATCGTTTACACTGATACGTTTTGTAGATTGTTTAAGGTATTTCCCTTTTAGGTAAGATAATCGTAACAGTGTTTTGTTATGTGTTTCAACAGCTGGTCGATCGGGTTCGTTTAGCATGAGGTTTCATCACAATAGTACATTCAAAAACTGGCCAAGGAGAATATATGAAGGACGTAAGGAATGTCAAGTTGATTTTGTTGAAATGAATGAGGTATCTGTTGATGAAATGGATGCTCTAATGACCGAAATCGGTTATGCTGAAGGACAAACCAATTACTACTACTTTGTTAAGCCTGGTAGTACATTGGATGATGGCTTGTTTAGTTTTCGTGAAGCTGTCAATCTTTAGTTGTTGAAAGACATTGTCAAAGGCCATAAGTTGATAGATGTTTATGTTGAAATAGGTAAGACAAGATTAGAGTTGTCTGAAATGTCCCCACAGTCTATTAAGACTGTATTTTGGGAGATGGATGAACAAAGCAGAAAAGTAGCTAGTGCTGCTATCCAATTGTGTTGTAGACGATTGGTTTTAGATGACCTTGATAATGAGCCCGTACTTGAGCCATTTATGCAACTTACACAAGTACCTATGGACGTCGATTATCTTAGGGAATCTAGCCAGTTGCCACACATTGAGCCTGTATTTTCAACCCTTGACATGTCCTTTGCCAGCCAACCTGTTGATAACAGTGAGGGTGCATTAGTACTTATTGATAAGGAAAATAGTTTTCAGTCTGTTCCAAGTAAGTCAGACTAGTCACTTAGGCAATGTAGGTGCTGACACAATTCTGGCAAATGAAGAGAATATTTGTGAGGAGAATGATGTACAACTTGCTTTGGTCCAAGGGAGTCAGAGTCCTGAGTTAGGCATCGCAGGAACATCTACTAATATAAGTGATGACATGAATTTGGAAAATGAGTTACCTGTGATGGATGATGATGCCTTTTACACTGCTTATGCTTCTTACTCAGGCATAGGTAACTCTGGGGTGCCAAGGGTTAGGCCAGAGTCTGTTCATAAGGTAAATTCAGCAAAAGAACAAAATTCATATCCATGTAGGAGACAAAGTTACTACCATTCAAGACAATCTAAAGTTAGAACAAACATACTACATAATAGTTTGGTCAAGGTTCTTACACTACCATGATGGCCTAACAGGTAATTACATTTCTACATAACACAAAACACGACTATAGGATCGAGTACTTCTAGCTTGATAGAGCTTGGTTAAACGAGAATCTCTAGGTGTAAGACTTGTGTTTATGCGGAAACTAAACAACAAGAATGTAAAGAAGAAAATAACTATGAAGGTTTTGATCCTCTATGGATCGATTATGAACTAACAATGATGTTTATTGAATATTGTGAATCGATACAAAACTCATAGACGGGTATTCCTTATATACTAACAAGAAACCCTAACCCTAACCTGTCATACAAGAAAACGTGTAAAGAGATAAACATGATCTCTTCTAAAAATAAATCTAACAAACATTCTAAACTTACGGGATAACAATTACTAAAACCCGCAGTAATGACTACTATCAGCAGAAACAGAAATAAACTATCGGCAGGAACCAACTGCAGCAGCAACGGATAACTATCAGCAGGAACCAGCTTCACTATCAGCAGCAATGAGAAATCTTTATTTCTCAGAGATCCTAACAATCCTCCCCTAATCTTGAAGTTGACTAGGTTAACTTGCAAGATTCCCACGTGATAGAGCTTGAACTTCTCAAGCTTGAGGATTGCATTTGAGCAGCAGCAATAATAAGTAACCAGCAGCAACATCTGGAACATCCAGCAGCAACTTCTATAGTTCAGCAGCAATAGGAAATCATCTTCAATATATATAAGCTGGTCACCATGTCATTCACTTGAGCTTGACTGCTACTATGACAATATGTACATCAAATCACTTTAAGTTTCATACTATTCTCATCACTTCCAGGTGTGTTAACTCCTGTGAGAGGTGAATCATTGAAAATTAATGGATTTGATGTCTCTTTACCAATAGCCATCACTACTGGAGTAGCCAATGTTTAGGTGTGTTAGACCATGGTACATTGATAACCATCTGATTTTTAGTAAATCAGCAACTTTAAACGGATCTGACTTGTCTTTACCTGTAGCCGTTTGCTCAGGACTAGCCAATTCTTAGGTTGAAGATAACCTTTGGTGAATTGAATACCAAATATGGAATTCCAACTGTCTTTACCACAAACCATACACTTGTGGACTAGCCAATTCTTTGGAAACCCCAAAGGAGTAAAATCCATGGTGAATTGAAAACCATTTCAACTCTCAGGAATGAACCATGGGTGAGTTGAAGTACCCTATAGCTTTGAGCAAGCTATTACAGCTATCAACAGATTTGACAATCACACCAGAGCTGTACCCTCATGGTGAGTCAACTCTTTCTTGTCTGTAAGACATGGTGAGTTGAATACCATTTGCTGTGTAGGTGTAAACACCAACACTGTACCTGCAAAGTGATACTCAAAACCATACAAGTTAACACAAAAGAATATACATAATGAATTTTTTTTTGAACTAAACAAAGAAAATAACGAATGATACAACAGAAAGGCTCAAACAAAAATACCATAATCAAGCAGATGATCCTTTGGCTGCAGATAGCTGATTTCTAATGAACCTGACCAATTGTTCAGCAGTTGTCAAGTCATTTCCAATTACATACTTCCCAACTTGCAGCTTACACTTAAGCATCCTCTCCATTAGTTCTATGGATAAAGGATAGGGAACATCTACAAACATGGAGAGCACCTTCCCAGTAACAGTCTCCAAAACATGAACCTGGGAAGTAGAATACAATCGCCAACTGTGTACTCTCCAAGAGTGTTGATTAGCCCACACAGAATGAGCATTGCCCCCTCCAGAGAATCCATTAATACTTTCAAATCCCCCCAAAGAATAAGACCAATCCCTGTAGCTTGATGAGTTTCATAGTGCTTAGTCACCATACCATAGAGATGTATCAAATCTTGTTTATCCACCTTATTCAAAATCTCCCTAAGGAATGTGAAATGTTTTGTTTTCCCATCAAGGGTGTACAAGGCATGGATTTCTCCTTGAGGTATAGAAAGAACCTCCCAACCAACAATATGTGACCAAGGGTGAGGAGAATCACCTTCAGAATCACTTTCAGAATCAAATTGAATCAATTCCTGATCACTCATGTCAGCAAGAGTCTTGGATGAAGACTTGACAGCATGACTCTTCTTTCTGATCCTTGGAGTTGAAGAGGAGAGGTGAACTGTTGGAGGTGTCACAGCAGGAATATGAACCTCTTGTGGTGCACCAAAAGAAGGATTTGGAGAAATAGGTGTGGTACCCTGAGAACCTTCAGTAGGAATAGAGGGAGATGCACCAGTCAATGTCTCTCCAGGCTTCAATTTCTTTGAAACATCAGACTCTAAAGATACAGACTCTCTTTTCTTTCTTTGTTGAATGTCTGTTCTGACTGGAGTATTCATCCTTGCATAAGTATCAAAGAACAGCTTTTGAATTGCAGCATCAGTCCAACCTTTGAAGTCACTGAGCTTGTAATTAGCTTGATTCTTCAAATAGTGCTTCATGAAATTGACATTATCTTTGTTTGTAGGCATCTTATAACCTGAGTTTTGCCTTTCTCTGATCCTATGCATCAAGTCATTCCAAGTAGATGCTCTATGAGTCTTTAAGATAAATGCCTTGAGCTTATCTGACTTTTCTTCCACACCCAACTCTGAATCTTGAAGAATCACAAACCCATGAGCTCTAATAATCATGTCAGAAGCCAACAAGTATTGAACTTGCTCATTGAACTCTTCTGAAGTAAGATCTTCTGATCTTGTGCAACTCATAAAGCCAGCTATGTTGCTTTCATCAGCAGACATTTGCCTTGCAAACTCCTCATCTTGAGCAACCTGAGCCTGTCTAGCTTGTTCAGTAGCGAGTTCCTGTTTATGTATCTGTCTGGCTATCTCAGCATCATTTTGTGTTGCAGCAGGGGGAATGGTGTCATTACCAGCAGCAATGGATGAGCTACCAGCAGAATTACCAGGAACCTTAGGATCAGTGGAAACACTACTAACCCCAGCAGGAACATCAGAGGCAACACCAGAGACATCAGCAGCAATGGTGGATTGAAACTTCTCAAAAGCTGACACTCTTGAGGGCTGCTTGGTCCTCGTTCTTGTGAAAGCCTGAGGTTTAGTAGTTGTAGTGGGCTCAGAAGAGGTAGGTACTTCAGTGTGTGCACTATCAAGAGAAACAGAAGCCAACACATTTAGCCCATCAAATGACATATCAGCCTGATCATCCTCAGACTCAGAAAGCACAACCCTTCTTTTCTTCTGTGGATGTTGAGCTTCTAAAGAGCTAATTCTTTCATTGAGCTGTTGGATAGTCCCACTGAAAGTTTCTTTGGTAACCTTGAGCTCCTTTTCCAAAGACTCCACCTTCTCACTAAAATTCCTTTTGGTCTCCATAAGCTCAGACTCCAATGTTTCAATTTTCTTCATATACCTGTCAAGTAACTTGGACATAGGAGTGAGATCAGCAGCATCCTCAGCTCCACCAGCAGGAATGCCTGAGGTGTTAGGAGCTTCATTGGATCTAGGTGGAGATACATGAAATTCTCCACCTGTATGGGTGTCATCACAAAAAGGCTGCCTAGTAGGACTAGGAGTTGATAGCCTTGAAGAAGAAGGCATATCCATAGAAGGTGTTGGTTGGTCATCAGTTGAGGTCTGGACAATGGGCTCATCAGGGACAACAGTTTGAGGTGTGGAAGGTCGAGGAGATGGTGGCAATGGGGCATCAGCAGCAACCGATGCATTTGCATCAGCAGCAACTGAAGTCCCTTCACCAGCAGCATTGGATACACTGGCATCAGCTGCATTGGGTGCTGGTGGAATATTATCATGACCAGCAGGATCTGGATTTCCAGCAGGATTGGCATTGGGCAACATTGCAGGTAATAATGGCAAGAGTGGGCCTGCAAAATTCATCTTCATTGTGGCAAACATTTTAGCAGTCAACCTAGCCACAATCTTATGGGTTGGGTCAATTGTCTGTACACCTAAAATGATTTGAAGAAACCTAGGGTACATAAGAAATTTGGTTTTCTCAACAGTGACATTGTCAACCATCCCATCAAAAATGTATTTTGCCCAATTGTATACCCTTCCCTGTGATAGACAAATAAGACCAGATGCAATAAGACTAGAACATTGATCCCAACCACCTGTCTTAATACTAATGCATTGAAGCAAGGTATGAACAAGAAATCTCCACTGAGGAGAGAGCTTACTTTTATAAAAAGTAAAGTTACCAGTGACAGGGTATCCAATGGCTGCCATCCCATCCAGAATTTCTTGCTTGGGAAGATCATACACACCATTTTCATCAGGAAGTTGAAGTTGTGTACGAACCAATCCTTCAGTGATGATCTGTTCACGACCATCAATGGTTGCTACAATTTCCCGCTCTCTTCCTACAATATTTCGCACTTCAGCAGTTGCCCAAAATTGCTTAATAAGAGAGTCGTACACTGTAGCTGGACAATGAGAAAGGGCAAATTGGATAGATGACCCACGCAGAAAGGCCAGCACTTCATCATAACCTTCACTTCTATCAGAGGACTCCAAATGTGCAACCTTGTTGTGATCATCTTTGTATCGAAGTGTTGCAATTGTATTAGATGAGTGAACTAGGGTTTGAATAGAGGAAAAATGAGCTAGGGTTTGAGAGGATATTGATAATTTGAGATGTGAGAAGTACAATTTTAGGTCAGTTATGATGTTGCTATATGGTTGCCAAATTTAGCGATTTAAATTGTAGGAATTTAGCGCACGTATCTTTGACCGATTTGACTTAACTAACTTTCCCAAACTTAATGAAGTCAGCAGAAACCATTAGTCAATCAGCAGAAACACTCGGTCAATCAGCAGCAATGGAGTGGTTTGACCAAAGTCAACATTGCAAATCCAGTCATTAAAAATAAATCACCCAAATTAACTCCCAACACCAACCAACAATTAATTCCCGCTAATTATCTTCTCACTATAAAAGGTCTTTATCCTCAAATCGAATTACTTCATCTCCAAACCCTAACCACAATCGACATATCAAACAAAACCATGAGTTCTTCAAAAGCACCCATCATTGAAATATCATCCGACTCCTCCTCCTCCTCCGAATCATCATCAGGGTGGGGAAAATACTTTCCCCCAACTACATCATCTTTACAAACCAAGGGCAAAGCAAAGGTCGAAGAAGATATATCCGACCCTCTTCCATCTACTCCTTCTTCTTTTGAATACTCCAGCTCTGATGATGAAGGATCATCATGGCCAAAGTCCTTGACTTATTATCAAGGTGAATGGGAAACATATCCTCCCAATTTTCCATCTCTGATAAGCTAAGGGAAGAGATGAAAAAGACTGTGGCTATGCTGAGTGAAGAGATGGAGAAGACTGTTGCTGCCTTCTACGAAATACCAGTACCTAAAAGAAATCAGGCAACCCCAATGCCAAGCCAGTCAACTCCTGGGCCAAGCCAGCCAACTCCTCATCCAAGCCAGCCAACTCCTCAGCCAAGTCAACCAACTGCTAGGTCTCGCCCTAGATCACGTCAGACATACTCTACCCCAAGTCATTCAACTCCAAAGAGAGATCAGCCACTCCCTGAACCAAGACATCCAATCCCAGTGATCTTGGCACTTCTAGCCCCAAGTGTATATGAAGGAATTAGTCATCAGAGGGGTAGAAGGTTCATGCCCAAGAGCAAGGGCAAAGGGAAAGGGAAGATTGAGTAAATGGTTAGGTTTGGGTGGAGTGGTGGTGAGGGATGTGTGTCTGAGTAGGTTGGTAGGTTGTTTAAGAGTTCTTGATGATGTGAAGCTTTTGTGTTTAGTATCTGAATGTAATCACCCTTATGATTATGAATGGAAGTGACTCTCTTTAGGTATTATTCCAAGCATTATGAATTGGAGAACTGCAAAACAAAGTTAGCTAACAAAACACACTAAAACCTGCAAAACAAAGTTAATTCACACAAAACATAAAACATAAAAGAATGAGAAACATAACAAGCATTAGCCTCCTCTTAGGCTAATGCCTCCCCTCAAAACAAGCATAGAAAAATACAACAACATTATTAGACAATCAAGACCATTACCAAGGAAACCATGGATAGTAATACAATCCCTCTTCAGGAATTGGCTCATAATAATCAGACCTATTTTGAAAATAATGGCTTGAGGGTCTGTAAAATGGTTGAGCAACATTCCTCTTCCAATCAGCAGAATTGGTTTGACCAGCTGGAACTGGATTGTCAGCAGGAATGGTTGCAGGATTGTAATGCCTACCAGCAGCAACTGGATTAGCATTTCCAGCAGGAAATCCTGCTGCCTTAGGCACATAAGGTGGAATTTTATTCACATTATTCCACAGAGGTCTTGTCACTTGTCGCCTAATATACACACCCATTCTCTTCTCATGATAATCACAATCTTTGATGAGATGAACTTTACCACCACATACAAAACATGACTTCCTCTTAACAGGCTTGTTCTTAACATACTTTCTCTTATTACCAACACTGTTGTCACTACTGGAACTAAAGACACATTTGTTTTTAATAGAATTACTTGAGCTGTTGTCTGAGAAAGCTGTTTTAGAAGCAGATTTATCATCAGTTACTCTTGAGGACTCATGGGACTTAGGTGTGGGTGACTCTTTACTTGAATCACATGAAACAAAGTCTTTGGACTCTGCTTCTGATGACTTGACACTTGTGGAACAAGAGACAAAGTCATCTGGTTCAGGTAAGTCTTTGGACTTTTTACCATAAACCATTTGTGACTCATCTGAGTCAATGTCAGAGAGAGAGTGGACAGGGGTAGGCATAAAAACTCCTCTGATAGGTGGAGGAACAGCATTCATTCCTCCTTCTTTTACAAACTTTACAGGAATTTTATAGTCAACAGGTTCAGGGTCAAACACACTATACTCATTAGGGTCATAGACTTGATCTTGCCCTATGTAGTCACCAAACCCTAAACCACGTTTAGTTTTTACATAAATAGAACTATCAACTAACTTGTGTAGGTTTTTAGATGAATCTTTCCATTTATCAAACCTAGCCAAGGAATTGTCTAGCTTAGTCTGCAAATCCTGTTTTTCTAACATGACCTTAGCATTTTGAGATTCAGAATATTTAAGCTCATTAGCAGTGTTTCTTAAATCTCTCTGTAAGACCTTAATCTTTTCCTCATAAGCTAACTGATTCTTTTGGAACCAAACCTTTTGTTTTTCTAAGGTTTTAACAGCATTATCATAAGCTTGCACCTTAATAAAGTATTCATTATACTTAGATTTCATGTCATCATATTCTTTATTAAGAGTTGAGTATAATTCATGACATGCAGGATTACATTTTTGTACCTGAGATGGGAATCCCATTAGTGCATATTCTTCCAAGTTTTCCTTTCCCTCATAGGATTCATCATTTTCAGTCAGCTTCGCCATAGAATCATTCTGAAACAAGGTTCTAATCTTCCTTGCCCACATTTCAAATTTATCTCCTGATAACGACATTGTGAAAAAGGTTCAAGAGAGAAGACTTGGAAATGTTTTCCTCTTTATCAGAGATCCTCACCAGGCTCTGATACCACTTGTAGGATCGAGTACTTCTAGCTTGATAGAGCTTGGTTAAACGAGAATCTCTAGGTGTAAGACTTGTGTTTATGCGAAAACTAAACAACAAGAATGTAAAGAAGAAAATAACTATGAAGGTTTTGATCCTCTATGGATCGATTATGAACTAACAATGATGTTTATTGAATATTGTGAATCGATACAAAACTCATAGACGGGTATTCCTTATATACTAACAAGAAACCCTAACCCTAACCCGTCATACAAGAAAACGTGTAAAGAGATAAACATGATCTCTTCTAAAAATAAATCTAACAAACATTCTAAACTTACAGGATAACAATTACTAAAACCCGCAGTAATGACTACTATCAGCAGAAACAGAAATAAACTATCGGCAGGAACCAACTGCAGCAGCAACGGATAACTATCAGCAGGAACCAGCTTCACTATCAGCAGCAATGAGAAATCTTTATTTCTCAGAGATCCTAACAACGACCATCATACATTAAAGCTAAAAAGTTAACAAAGTGCATAAACAATCAAGAACAATATCCAACTGAGCACCAGGTAAATCTTCTACTTCCACACATCACCTTGAGCAGCTTCTAAACTTGCCTCGAGCTCATTTCTCCCCCTCAAAAGGCCTGGTATGATCATTCTTGAACGAGCACACATTTCAGGATCATACCATCCTATCCACCGACAAGAAGACCCCTAATCATGAATATGACAAGTCATTAAACAACCACCATTGTTAACTTTGCTACTTGCGAAAACAAACTAATACAATAAATCTTAGAATGCACTTACTTGATCAGGACAACCATAGAATCGACGCCCTAGGTTGGCCGAGGTCCACGAAGTGCGAGTTATAGCTTGCTTACCACACTAGCAGCGTACCATGTTGAAAGGTTTAATGATATGTAGAAGAAAGGTTTTGGGGAAAAGTTTAGGGATGATAAGTGACGATACAATTGTGGCTCAAAGTAATATAGGGAACTGCAACACTGTACAACGGCTTGAAATAAGACGCTACAGTGAAAGACGATTTTGCCCTCACCAATAATTCATTGACCTGAGCATTACGGGGCGAGGGACGCAATCGGACTCAAAAACCCAACTTTTCGACTCACGGCGACGATTTTCCCAAGTTTTTGGCCTTGACGATACTTTCTGGCAAGTTTAGGGACCAACGATGTATTTTTGTCTAAAAATTATGTGAATGTATCATTCAATAATTTAAGATGGTCCTACTAAATGTACCTTACATCTACCAACAAAAACCCAAATTTTTATTTTTGACCCTTTATCTTTTCTCTACCTATACTTGTCATGCACTAAAGACTACACTGTACATTTTTCAAGCATCATAAATATTTTATTTTTTTATTTTTCACTATCTTCATTCTCTACAAGGGTGTAAAGTCTTGTATCGGGTGCGATAAAGCAAGATGTTTGGAACTTTCTTGTGCGAAAGTGTTTGTAATAGTGTGTAGAGTTCGCGAGGTCTTTGTTGGTTCCAGGTGTGGACTCCATTAGGTGATAGCTTGGGTGAAAGCTAAGTGCACGGTTTATACACCACAAGAATTTGTTACTAGGTGAATGGTAATAGGTGTCGTGGATTCAAAACTGGACGTACGGATGATATAAACCCCTCGTCTCGAACCAATATAAATCGTTATGTCCCTTAACTTTTTCATATCATTATTTTCTTACACACGATATATATTGCTTGTTTAGACACACTTGTATGCAAACTTGACTCTTAACTTACTTAAACTTAAAAGAAGCCGAAAATAATGTATTCACCCCCTACGGTTCTACATCTATGATAAAGGTAAAATTGTAAAAGAGTCTTCCACATCCCACATAAAGGCATTTGTCTGGTTTCAAATGAAAAGGGGTAACCTGAATTTTGGTATGTCAAGAACAATCTAAAAATAAATAAAAAATAGATACTGTAATAAACATGTATTAGGAATCATATATTACTCAGAATTTGGTAGCTTTTGCTCAAAGAAAAAGGTGCAGCCTAAAAAACTCATACCTCATAACTAGCTCCTATAAACGATACAAACTAGTTTCAATTGTAGGCTTCTGAATACCAAATTGCTAGCTTTATACCTTCAACGTGGACCCAAAAAGAAGGCGCAAGACAAACTTCACTTCATGCACCTTTGCACGCACAGCCTGGTGTGCCTATTCCTAAAACCTAGAATTGGCGCGCTGCTGGAAAATCTAATATCAAAAGAGAAACAGTTAGAAATTTCATTAAAAAATGCCAACAAAACAAACTATTTGAAATTGAAGTGTTAAAACATAAATACTTAAATAGGTACACACTCCTCACAGGAAAATACATCAGTGAGACAGAGACCCTTGGTTTCTCAATTAGAGAGTACTAAATTCTTAAGATGTACCTTTGGTTTTAGAGACATTGCTTCTACAACTTCAACTTCTTTAGCTTCTGACCTCTCAAACCATTCCAAAATGCAGCTGCATTTACTACTTTCTTGCCTGGCAGCTGGAGTTCCAAGATCTGAAAGTCACGAGATTAATATAAGCTACAATCTTTAATAAATAATTGACATTCAGAGTTTCTTGAGAAAATCTATATGAAAAACTTTTAAAAAATCATGTACATAATTGAGCACCTCAAGAGCTGTGTGCCCTCCACATTGTATGATCAGTGACCCTTTCCTGAAGGTCACCTCCTCATCATCACTACTCTGAACATCATTACCATGATAAACTCTAGAAGTGATGACTTTGAGATCGAGTTCATTGTATTTGTCGCTCTTCTCATCAATTACAAGAATTTTAGCTCGGGTTCCTGGCCAACCTGCAAAAGCCCGCACCTAAAAGGTTGTATGTCATGATTACAGACTCGGATTATACAAGATAAATTTAAGGGCATACCTTATTATGTAGAATTGAAGCTTCTTGGTCAAAGGATAACCATGACTCCTCTTGATTTATCTGCATCAAATGGCATGCCAAAATTCACATTCTTCTAATATTTACAGCAGCTTCTAATAAACAATCACAGGTACTGCTTGATTTCAGAAGAACCTTTGATATATGACTACTTATACATCAAACAAGTAAAATTCCTGATTGCTTACAGCCAGTAATGTATAGAAGTATGAAGGATAAATTATGTATATTGTAAATTGTTCATGATATTAAGCTTGGCAATCAAGCAACTCTCTGGAATTGTGTTAAATATACCTTTGGAGCCAAAGTAGCTTTTGAGTCATCTTGTTCTTGGGCTTTCGTTCTTGCCGACCCATCAAATATAGAGGGAAGCTCTTGAAGCAGAAGTTCAGAACCTCGTGCAAATAGCAGATCAAGCAATTCTGGGGCCTACAGAAATACATGTTATATGTCAACCCCTTGCTATTATTTATATGTTTTCTATAATTATAAATAAGAAAGCAACACACTTAATAATTAACCTAACAATACTAACTTAAAATACTCACGTAAGTCATGGTCTGCTAACGATTTTATATTCTCTCTTTTTGCATCAAAGTGGTACTTACAACAATCTAATTTATTGTATCACTAAAGTAAACATGTAAGGATTAAATATAGATCCGAAACCAGAGTTGCCCAAAAAAAAAAAGCTTTCATTTCCAAAAGGGCTAAATATGAATTGGGGCCATAACTATTCGCTTAAACTGCATTCTTTCCATAAAAAAAGTTCTTAATCTTCTGTTGTGAGAAAGGCAGTGATCAACATACATCAAACTTACTCTTTTGTAAGTTTAAAAATAGAATTTAAGGAAGTACATACCTTAATATGATCATCTACTTCCATTTTTTCGCATGCAATAACAGCCCCAGCATCCAGTGCTCGAACAGTGAATGCCAATGATACACCAGTTTCTTTAACTCCATCCTGAAAAATTAATGTTTCTGTTACATTGACATATAAACATTCTAATAGTTGCTTCAAATGTATGAGCGGAAAATTGAACCTGCAAGGCTCTCTGAACAGGAGCTGCTCCGCGGTATAAAGGCAGTAAGCTTGGGTGTATGTTAACGGTCCCTAGTAATATTTAACAAATAATTAGGCCTAGCATTTGAATTCCATGTGTTTTAGTTGAGATGAAATTTGAAACTTGATTGTTTTTCCTTGTGTCTTACAATACATCACTAACACAGAGCTCCTACTTCTCACTGTTTTAATTTATCTATTTACTTATGTTCACAGGTTTCCGCTCATCTTATCTTAGATATAGCATCAGACCCCTTCTACATGATTTAAAGAAGCTAAAAACCATTAACATTGACGTAATGTTTCTAGAATTTCAGGGTACATTTCCAAGAGAAGAGTGTGCATGTGTTGAACACGCAACAATCACATGGATATCATACTCGTTCATGTAAATATACTAAAAATTCGACTAGCCAAAAGAATCCTGATATCTTTACAAGCCCAAAAATGTTAATAGAAGGTTACCAACCCAATGGCGGAATCTTTAAGAATTTGGTTGGTAATATATTCCCGTATGCTGCCGTGATGCAAAGTTCTGGCTCAAGTGCACTAAAGTCAGACAAAAATGCTTCCTGCGTGACATTTAAAAATAAAGTTTGAGCTCATAAAAGAATATTGAAAGTGAAAAGACAATGAGCAAGTCAGATTATGTCAGTTTTTTTAAGTCAAATAAACTAAAAAGCCTGTTAGCATCTTTTCAACGTCTATGGTACACAAAAGTAGGAAAACAAAGATAGAGCAATAAACATTACAGCCTTTTATGCTTTTGGAATGCCTCTACACTGTTCTGTTTTAGGAACCCAGAGGTTCCCAAATTTTGTTAGTGCTAACTGAGTAACATTAGCTAATAGATATCAACATTGATTTATAAGTGTCAACTAATTACTACTTAAGTAACAGTCTAGGGTGGACATGTAATTCTCGTTAATACTTACCTTTACGGTGAACTACTTTTGGTGTGTACGCTAATGCTATATTGTTGATTGGTGATTCTCTATTTGAAATTACTGATTCCTTGTGTAAACTCTACTTAAGTTCACGTTTTGCAAATTGTTCACCTTCCTTTTTATGAGCCTCACTAGTTATAACTACTAAGGGACTATCCCGCTTGGTTCAGTAGAGGGGAATGGAAAGGGAAAGGGAAAGGGAATGCAAAGGAATGGGTGATGGTGGGTAATCATTACCTTACCCCCCAATTTACTCTATAATGGTTGATTACCCAGTACTGGGTAATCATTATATTCCTTGCCACCTACCAAGCATCATCAATCAATCCTTTCCCATTCCCCACCACCCCTATCCCCCCAACCAAGCAGCCCCTAAGACTATTCCAGGTGTTTATATACAGAAACAAATATATAAGAGAATACAAGAAAGTCATCATCTAAGGCAAACCACGGTACGCTAAAAACAATAGAAAATTTCTACAGAGTGACAAGCATTAATGGAAAGTCCTAAGATCAATCAGACAATCAGCGTTTTGCAAAAACTTAGCAACTATTGACATGGTCGCTGATTATGCTATCTGCTTGAGCTCATGAGCAAAGTTCAAAACTTACAATTGCACTAATACATGGTCAACAAAAAAAAAAAAAAAAAAAAATTAACAAATCTGGTTCTTAAGTGCATAACGTAAAGAAAGTCATGTTACCTCACTGGCTTTAACAGGCGTAAAAATCAAATCAGCAGGAAAACCTCTATCAAGAGCAAGCTGTGCAACATGAGATGGCATCACCTTTTTCCCCCTATCTCTTGCCGAAGGCGGCTGAGTAACTATACCTGCTACCTAAATCCATCACAAACACGTAACAATCACATTTCATCTCGATACATCTCAATCCAAAAACACAAGTTTCCAGTTATATGATATTATCAAACAGACACCACACACGCACACTCAGCAACAACCTTTAGTCAAACTTTTATAAACTTATTTTATTCATAAAACAGTAACGAAATATAGGCCGGTTCCTAATTTAAGTAAGGTGCTATAAAAAAAAATGTTTTTATTCCTAATAATAGTAACGCGCTATCAAAATTATCAAAAACGGTAATCAAATTTCAACTTTTGTGCCATAATAGTAACTGTTTACTAATTACAATTTGACATGTTGACGCGTGTCAACATGTAATTGGACAATTACACAAAAAGACATTACTACTATCACACAAAAATTGAAAGTTAATTCTTGTTTTTGATAATTTTGATAGCGTGTTACTTAAATTAGGAATCGGCCTATAGTTCGTTACTATTTTATAGGGGTGGCAATTCTCGACACGACACGATAAACAACACGAACCCGACACAAAGTTAAACAGGTTTGGGTTGAGGATAAACAGGTTTGGGTCAAAAACAGGTCAACCCGTCTAATAAACGGGTCGTGTTTGGGTTGAGTGAGTATTAAACAGGTTAACCCGTGAACCCGTTTAAGTATATGACACTCTAACAATAAAATATATAACCTAGTTTTTTTATGTTGGATATGGATTAAATGTAATTTGTTATGTACTTAATATGAGTGAATTACGATTATACCTAAGATATCATAGAAATTGACGCTTATAACTCAGAAAATTTTCGTATAGTTATTTGTATGTTATTTTTATCATATTTTAGATCTTTATATCATATTTGCATTTAAACTAGTTAAATCAACAAACCACCAATCTTATTCACTGCTTGACCTATTTACTTAAACAGGTTAAACGGGTCACAAACGGGTTACACGTGTTACGCAGGTCTAGGTGAGGGTTGAGTTTCTTGACACGATTAATAAATGGGTCGTGTTTGGGTAGAGGTTATACTAACCCGCCCAACAAGCGAACCCGAATAGGTCAACACGAACACGACTCGATTGACACCCCTACTATTTTATAGGGTTTATTGTCTGGAAATGTATCTTTTTTGAGTTGTATGTATGTATCATCGTTCGGATCGGACTATTTAACTAACTTTTTGAACTTCGATTATCCGAACCTGGTACATTTTCAGACAATTAGGCTTATTTTATAAGGCTAAAAAACACACAAAAATAAAATACAGTAATTTTAAAAAATGAAGCAAGGTACCTGAAAAGAGGAATCAGAAGCAGAAGATGCATCTAGAAGCTTCTCTAACACAGAAGCAGATACCTAACAATAAAAATAAGTTATTATTAATGTATTATATATATAAGTTTGTAAGAAATATAGAGTAAGAAGGATTTACCGAAGGAGAGCCTAAGAAAACGAGTTTTTTCTTGTTGGAGGAAGAAGAAGATAATACGGAAGAAGGAATTGTTGCTAAACAGCAAAAGCGACGGAGGAATAATGACGGTGATGATAAATGCTGCATTTTCTGGTGAGTTGAGAAGGAGTGAGTGAGTATTCACCGGATTAGAGATGGGTCTGTTCCACCACAAGGGTGTGTAGGTCATTTTGTATTTCTAATTTCGTGTAAAAGTCGTAAAAATAAAAAAAAAAAAAAAAAAGGGTGAATTATAAAAATAAGGGATTTTGTACTTGGAGGCCACCCAACTTTTAACAATTTTTCATTAAGGCCGCTCATCTATGAAAAATATCTTATAGGCCGTTAATGTGTATTTCCCTTTTCGTTTATACCAAATCCGGCAATATAAAGTGTTTATTGACTAAAATTTCATTGATATATCAAATAGACATTACATATTTATAATTTAATTTGTTATAATTTTCAATTTTTCAGATGGGGCATTCGTCAATATACAATTTTTTGGTGTAATTTTGGACGGATTTGGTATAAATGATAAAGGAAATATACTTGAACGGCCTATAAGTTAGTTTTCATAAATGGACGGCCTCATTGAAAGAAAGTTAAAACTTGGGTGGCCTCCACGTACAAAATCCCTAAAAATAATAATAATCTTTTACCTAATAAAACAAAACCCCTAGTGGGGACTTTTGCATTTCAAAAAAATCAAATCATACATTTTTAGGTAATATTTTTTACAATTTGAATTTTTAAAAAGGTTTTTAATTATTAAAAAAATTAAAATCTTTCTATATATGCCAAATAATTGGTAAAAAATCGTTTTTATACTTAAACATTACAATTGTGTAAAAATACGCATGGGCTTCATTGTTAATTTTAGATCTTTTCTGGACTAAAGTGTAAATTTTTTATCAAAACCGGAATACCCACCCACCCACATATCCATTATCACAATTAGCAGAAAAACACACACCCCCTTTCTTCATTCTTCAATTCAATCATTCATCCACCTAATAACCTAATAATCTTATTAACCTAAAACCAACAACAACCCGATATATCTTAAAAATAGTTATCATATTTTTTCAAGTTTATGGAAATCTTTGTTGACATGGTGGTGAAGGAGCAAACGGCTGTCCCTTTCGGCTGGGTACACAAGACTCAGTGCACGACTGTAGGAGAAAAGGTCGAGGCTGAACCGAGGTAACTTGGTCTTAAATGTATATTAAAAGTTCAGTGATTGTGTGAATAGTTTTCATAATTTATTTATGCAAGAACAAAAGTTAAAGGTATGATTTTTAATATCTAATTTTTTGATTTTGGTTAAAATCGATATTGGGCTTTTAGTTATACGCTAAAAAGGTTTGTGATTTTTCTGTTAGTTTTAACAAAGATGAAACAGAAGAAGATCAGAGAGTTGATTGCAGTCTTTTTTTTAACTACTGCTTATCGATGGTTGTTCTTATGGCCTTGCATTTGTGTAGTGTTTTGCAGATGTGGTTTCTTCTGAAACTGAAAGTAATTTACCGAGCTCCAAAGACCATCTTTAAAGACTCAGTACGTATAATTCTCTATCTGTAGTTACCATACAAATATTTTGCTGTAACTTATGGAATCTTGGATAATATGAATTTTGGCTATAGGTTTGAAGCTCAGTGCAGAAAGGCATATGAATGTAATTAAAGGTCGGAGTATTATGTTGTTCGCACCATATGAACAAACCATATGAACAAATTCGAGGTTCTTTGCAGTGTTACAAATTTCAGGTAATTTGTAACAAAGAATAATCTTCCCACACGCAGGTTGTTGGGCCATCTCCTTAATGTGCGTAACCATTAACTATTGTTGGTTGACTGTGTTATGTTATTTTTTACCTTTTGGCGAGCATGGGTTCAAAATAATAAAAGATATCGTATTTTGCATTTTCTTTATAATTGTTGCCGAATGTGTTTAAGATGTGTATTTGCAATATGAGTAAGGATATAATAGATGCTTCAAACATATGACTAAAAGTATTGAAACATTGTTCTCACTTTTATCTGTTGATGATCAAAACATTGTTTCTTGCTCCATTCTGAAAGATGAGGCTTTCCATATACCTCCACCAACTATTCGAGTCCAGGTAATGTATTATTTGATATACCCTGAAATTTCAAAATAATTGGCCTTTTTAAAATCAATGCTCCTGTATCATTATGGTTCTTTAATAACCACCATGATAAATTACTGCACATAAAAGTTAATAGATGGTTGTCTACAGGTTGCCACTTGTGTGTCTGATAAGAAAAGTAATTAGTGGTAATCAGTCCTTCTTTGGTACCATTCAATCAGATAGTTTGTAACCGTAGTAGGCTACATACTCAAACACTTGAAAGGATGTTACCCTTGCATTAAACTTAATCGAGTTTTTAACCTTCAATGGGAAATATATGATAGCGAGATCAGAACTTCTATCTTTTGGTTTTATATGAAAAAAACTATTCAAGATGTTATGATGTGTTACCTTTTATGGTTTATAGATCTTGAAGCCAGTGTCCCCATTGTCTATGGAACTATCTCATTTTGGATTGGAAGGAAAGCCACCGAGTAAGTGAATTTTGCTTTCGTTGCATTTACCTTTTCAGGTTCTTTGTTATTTCTTTTAGTTGTTTTCAACAGTAATTGGAGCGTAAATTGAATGGGAATCTTTATATATTTTTCTCTAACGTGTATTAGAACTCAATCTCATTCATGGACTGTTTACGTGCGTGGGGCAACAAACAAGGACTTGGGTGTTGTCATCAAGAAAGTTGTATTTCAATTGCATCCAAGTTTTAATAATGCAAGACGAGTGATAGAGTCACCTCCATTTGAGCTAACAGAACGCGGATGGGGTGAATTTGAAATAGCCATTTCAATTTTCTTTCATGACGATGTCTGTGATAAACAGATTAACTTGTGAGTCGTTCATATTATCATTATTTTCCCCCTTTTCATTTAGGTCAGAGGTAATACTTATCTCACTATATTCAGGTTTCACAATCTGAAGCTATACTCTGAAGTTGAGCAGGGTCCTTTATCTACCAAGAAACCTGTCATTGTCGAGTCTTATAATGAAATTGTTTTCCCAAACCCCTCGGATGAGTTTCTTGCTCGTGTGGTTAATCATCCATCTGTAATTGTGCCACGGCTTCCAAGCACTTTGAACTTGCCTCCTGGTAGTGTGTTTTTTACATGCATCAGTGTCGTGTGTATATAAAGTTTGGTGTAGTTTATATCACAGTTTGCTGTTTGTTACGTTATAGCACCAATAAAAGATGTGCATGAGAAGAAAAGAGGTGACACTAAAGATCATCCACTCGGTCAATATTTCAATAGGTTTTCGGAGGCAGACGAGCTATTAAAACTTGCAGAGTCCCGTCAACAGGTCAGTGTTTTCTTGGTTGATTTCTTTTCAATTATTTGTCATGGTGTTGCCAATTTCTTATTTTGAAAGATATGAACTTTGGAGCTTTCTGCCTGATCTTGATATTTTTTTTGTTGCGTTAGGTGCAAAGTCATATTGTGAATATAAAAAGGCGACTGAGTATGCTCGAAGGGTCAGTTAACACATCTTATGCTTGCATCTCATCCTATTGCATGTATTAAGGTATTAATTTAAAATATTAGAATTTAAAAGTCAATGTGCGATTGATGAAGTTTTTCAAAGTTTTGTTCCAGTCATTTCTTGATTTATGCATGGACACTTGGCACTATATTATGAAGGTCTAAGATTTAAATCGTACTTGTCCATATTTTTTTGTGCAAAATGGTGAATTATATTATAACAATACCACAAATTACAATGAATACTTCAACTAGATTATAACCAAATCGTACTTGTCCATATTTGGTTATAAGTTCGTTTTCAAATTGTGTCCTTGAATGTCCTTTGTGACAAAAGCATGTGAAAGTAGCTATGAGGCCATGTTACGCTTGCTTTATTGGCTGCAATTCTATATCAACAGGTCATTTTAACTTGATTAATCAAGTTATTAAATGGGAGATTATTGTCTTATCAACCATTGGTTGTATTGATGTATCCATTTCAATTATGGAACATGGGACTATCCAAAAAACTGCTAAGGTTTAATTTTCCATTTGGACAAGTAACTTAGAATGTTGGATGTAGTTTGCTTCACCTTTTGAAATGAAGCAGCAGCCAATTTTAAAGTCAACTATAACACCATTGGCCATACCCAAAACTGAAGTTCAACCTTTTTCATTCTCGCCGTGAACGATGGAGGTCAATTATAGTCCAAGGAATTGCACAAGAAATATGCAAAACCCGAGTCGTTTGTCCCGATGAAGATCGAATGGAATTTGTGTTCCCAGGACGTGATTCGTGTAGTGAATGGGAGATAAAAGTGAATGATTTTGGTTTTTATCACTACGGAAAGTAAATCAACACTAGAAATAAAGAAATAAAGCATATGAAATAATAACGTAAAGAACAATTAAGCTAAATCGTAATTAAAACTAAAACAAGTGTTTTACTAAAAATAAACGAAAGCGCGCAAAAATTAAAAGTGAAATCGAAGCACTACTAATCCTACGGGCATGAAAATAATTTTCCTACATTCTATTTACTAAAATAAAATTTAGGGAAAAAGAAAAATATTTTTTTGACTTTTTAATTATTTTTTATGAATTAAAAATTGATTTAAACTATTTAAATGATTTAAAAATATTAAAACAAGTGAGAAAAATCTGGAAAATTCTGAGTAAATTTAAAATCAAATTTCTAATCTAGGAAAAATAAATTCAGAAAGTGATTGAACCCCAATAAGCAGAACAGTACAATAAGCAGTTGGGAATTAAGCTAAAAATAAGCAAATAAGCTCCAGAAATTCTCAAAAGCTCAAAACTGATACATGATACTACTGGAAGCTTAAAGAAACTGAAAATGAAGGAATAAGCACACGGATTAAGCAGGAAATAAGCTGAGCAGATTAAAACAAGACTAGGAACAAAATGATGATCAGCCCTATTTGCAGCTACTCTAAAAGCTAGTCAACAGATAATTGCACAATTCCAAAAGCAGAAACTGAAACTTCATATATCAGACTACTAGCAACCCTAAAATGCCCAAAATTAATCCACTATTGCTAGCTTAATTGTCCCCTAGATCAGATGCAATTTAAGGAATCAAAACTGTTGCAGCAGATCAGCAGGGTAAATGGCAGAATTGCAGACCAGAATTAAGCTCTCAAATAAGCTGATTTCTGTGATACCAGATATTAATCTAAAAGACCACAACCTAGACTATCTGAATGCCAAAAACTAAAATCTAAGGCTATTTTAATAAGCTATAGAAGAACTTAGATCAGCAGTAATGAGGCTGATATGCATAAACTAATTCTGAGACAGTGGTTAAAAATTTTAAGCGCAAAACTAGTGCAGACCTAGATTAATTATTTCCTGCTCTTACATACTTGCTTAAACACAGAAATGCCAAATTTGGGGTCACCAATAAGCTCAGCTTAACCTGGGCTTATTGGGGCAGTGGTCATACTAAAAAATCCCCCAACTGAGGTAATACTTCAACACAGACCAATTTAACTTAAATGCTAGCCTTAACAACTACTAAAGCTTTAAAATAAACTCAGACAAACCTTATTAAAAAGGCAAATGAACAGTGGGAATGATGATGCTAAGCAAATCAACAGCCCTAATTCCAAACTCTCTTATGGAGTCTGCTATTGCAAAACTTAGTGAACTACAGACACCTATTAAGTTTACTGAGCACCTACTGATGCAATAACTAATAAGCAATTCTAAATAACTAACAAGAACTGAAACAGTTGAATTAAGCTATATTGACCATAACTTTAACTATAAACAATAATGAAGAAAATTAGAAACAATTTAATATAAACCAACAAACTATCTATCAGACATCAAAACAATATGAAAGAAGCAGAAAAGTTCAAATTAAGCACTTACAAGAACAAAATAAGCTGTTGACCAAATGTAGACTTACATTAAACTGAAATTTTTGAGTACAAATGATGAAACTGAATATGAAAATGTAATAAGCAGCAACATTAAACTAAATTAAACTACACTAATCCTACTCCTAAACCTAAAAATCCTAACACCCTAAAATCGTGAATGAAGGGCTCTATTTATAGCCTGAGTCTTCATCTGCCAAGTCACTGATCCGAGGGATATTTGTGCTTCTTTGATTCCATTTAAACCCTTAGATCATCCATGATCATCACTCAATCAATCACGACCCTTGGATCAAATTTTGTGAGGTGTTCGGTCCAATAGCATGCTGCCACGTAGCATTCTTGTGCTTCTTTGAGCTTTGACACCTCTGACATGCTTCTAGAAATACGTAATTGGACCGTACTACCCTTAATCTCTGTCAATTTGGAATGGTAACTTTTAGGGTTCTTCGCTACAGTGATTTTTCTGGGTTAAGTAAATTTGGGGTGCGGGTTGGATAAGTTTTGACTGGTATTTATTTTTTCGTTGACCCGGGTTTAGTTAAGGTTTGACGGGTTGTGGGACGGGTTATTTGAGATCCGGGTTTATTTAATAATCATTGGGCCTCGGGTTGTGTTTGGGCTTTGGGGTAAATGGGTTGGGTTTAACAAATGAAATCCGGTTAGTGTTATATTTAGGGATTTAATGTTTAGGTAAATTTCAAGGACCAAGGATGTAAATTCTGAAACATCAAGGACCTTTTCTGCCATTCTTCAATAATGTGATCCAAGGGCCATTTTTGACAATCTTTGATTCTTGGAGGTTGACTTTGACTTTTTGAGCATATCTTTGATCATTTGCTTCCCTGGCTTCGTCTTTCATTCACTCTTCCAAATCCCGTGTTCGGTTTCCCGGTTTTTGCTTGATTTTGTCCCTTTTTCTCGATATCCGTACCTGCACACAAACAAACACAAAAACACAAATATCTTTGGCATTTTGGTTAGTTTTTGGTCGTTTTGGTCTGTTTTTGGTCAAGAAAAGGTATGTGTTTAAGCACATACCAATTCTCGCCGTGAATTATGAAAACCAAGCATATCTAACAAATTTAGAGTATGTTCAACATTCTTTTTTTTTTATCATTGTAATATATTTAGTGTTTCTCATTTATTATTATTATTATTATTATTTTTATTTTATTTTATTTTATTTTTATATTGACGAAAGAAAAATTATGACTCACGTTTGACCATTAATGCCTATAATTAATTTGCAAAGCTCTAACTTTGCATACACTAATTATATAGATTGTAGTTTTAAGCTTTTATTGTGCAAGTCAAAACTAAATTTTGTATATAAAGTTGATCATGTCTATGCAAAAATTATATACGAACCCTTACTACATGTGTCAAACATAATTTAAAAATAAAAAATAAGAATTGTAATTAAAAAAGAAAAAGTAACTTATTTTATTTCTAATAGATAAAAAAACATTAAACTTTTTAGAAAAAACTCTGTGCGTGCGTATTTTTTGGGCTGGCATTTTGTAGTAAGGACCGATAAGTAATTACATATCCTATGTATGAATTAGATTTACCCTATAAGTAACTTTTACTCATGTCTAATCCTTGTGTACGGCCTTATAACTATATTTCATTGAAAGAAAATTATTAACATGATGTAAATTACCACGACATATTTTAGGTAAAGGAATTAAAAGAGAATGGCGGATTTAGCTATTAGTTTAATATAAACGGGTCATATTGGTGTGGTGTAGTAGGATAATAAAAAAACAACTCTTTTAAGTCGGCCAAAACTTAAAAGTACGTGGCTATTTTATAGCTTTTACCCTCTACGAGAATAACATGTATGAACTTTTACAACTTACATCAAACATAATTATAAAACAAAATTAAGAACCGTAAAAAAAATAGAAAACAAATAATAAGCTATTTGTTTTTTAATAAACAAAAATACGTTATTAAGAATTTTAGAAAAAACCCCGCGCGTGCACGGGCATTATAACTAGTAATAAAATAAAGAAATTGTGTTTTCAGTGTCATTTTAAAAATTAAGGTAAAGAAAACGAAGTGAAACAAAAAAAAATTATGTTCAAGAGTATCAATTAAAGAAAAAATAAATAACTTAAAAAGAAGGGCACTTTGGTTGATTTTGAGGTAATGTTTCTCTCAAACTTCGGTTGAAATTGTTTACTTTAACTTACTAAAAAAACTTAAGAACTAAGCAAATGGCAATTAGATTTAAAATTACCCTAAATGAATTACTTAAAATTACTCAAGCATAACGGCAAAATTTTACAGTAAATAATATTATACTTGTGAAATTATATTAGTTGCGTTTATTGTTAAAGCAAAAACCTGCAGACCGGTCTGAGCTTGTGTAGGATCCTTCGTACTAAACTGATCAACGTCCTTCGAGCACCTACACATAATGTTGCAAAAATCGTGAATCGGTATTGAGGCGGTCCGTGGCCGATTAGCGATTTTTTACCGATTAATCGGCCGATTTTCTTGACTCGGCCGATTAATCGGCCGATTACCTTGGAATTCTCTCCAAGTTCCAGGGCCGATTACCTTGGAATCGCTGATTAATCGGCCGATTCGGCCGATTTTTGCAACACTGCCTACACACAAGAAATACACGTGTTAGCATCGTCTTGGGTTGTATCCCAAGACCAAGCTCCGGCGTGAAAATAAGTATTTGTGATGAACCGGGGTGTAAAGCAATAAATGTAGGAATAAATGCATGTGTTTGTAGTTATTTGTGAATTATAAATGAGGTGGGGGTATTTATACTACCCCAACCTCGGTACCTGTATTGCCTTTGGACTAAGCGAGTCGAGCTACGCCTAGCCTAATTGGTAGGTGTCAAACCACGCGAGGGACACAATCCCGTGAAATCCGAGATGGCAGCGTAAGAATGGTTCATGGCATATTCCATAGGATAAAAGGTTGTTATGGGCAAAGAGGAGGGACCTCTTTCCTTGTGACGTTCGACATGAGCCTTCGGCAAAGGACCTTCGGACATGTGTCTATCGATCCGTCCGGCACGTGCCTTCCGGACACATACGCCAACATTTATGCATACAAGAATTGTCAACTTATAATGAGTAAGGGCATAATGGTAATTAGATTTTTTTTTTCTTTTTTCTTTTGAGAGTTTTAAGAAAAACCATTTTATCTAAACTTGGCGGTTACCGCGTATAGCAGCGATGTTGTATACATTATGACGAAGATGAGGGTTTTAAATTGTAATTAAGTATTTAGATATTTAATATATTGAATTGTCTCTTATAACCAAGGTTATAAATAGCGCGGGGCGTGGCGTGACGGCATGACCAAGCCTCACGCCTTTGCGGTCAAGGCGAAGCTTTTGCGTTTATAAGGCATGGCATAAGGCGGCACAAAATATGAAAATCTTTATATATTTATATCATATTTTATATATATCGAGTTTACAAAAAGACGTGACATAAGGCGGCGTTACGGCATGATCAAGCCTCACGCCTTTGCGAGATCTTTGCGGGGCCTTTGCGAGCCTTTTAGAACCATGGTTATAAGTAAGGGTACTTTATTTTAACAATATTACTTATTATTCTTATTATTTTTTTAAGTTTTAACCAAATTTATTTTATCTTTATATGTAGTATATGTATGTAGTATAATATAATAGAAGTGTATATTTTTTTAAATGTTTCATTATAAAAAGTGTACCCAAACAATTACTTGTTTGATACATGAAAACTTTTCTATATATTTTGTTAACGGACAATTAATTTGGACTAACCTAAAAAAATTGTGCACAAATTTGTGACAGATGAAAAATTAATTTCGGTTTAAGCTATAATACGCATGTATATAAAATGTTTAATACATGTATCCTAAAAGTTACACATCCCATACCTGAACTTGTTATTGTAGTGACATGCCCATTTCCATTTATCATAATGTAACATTTCCAAAATGTGCACGTTATTGAAGAGTGACATGCCTATTTCGGTTTTTCATAATGTAACATTTAAAAAAAAAATACACATCTGTTAATATTCAACAAAATGAACATATTGTATGTAGCAAAAGATATAGCTAAAGATTTATGGAGTGCTAGAACTTTCAATGATGAAAACAAATGTTTGCAATCAAGAGAGATTAAAGCTTGTGACAACAAGTTTGTGGCAACCCGTAAATTTTCAAACGTATTTTTAATGATGCAATCAGTTATTATTATGCGTGAGTTCATTTTGGAACGTTTCTGAGCACTTTCGGGCTCACTGGATTCGAAGTTGAGAGGTTATCTCTCATATTGTGAAAGCCAAGCACAACGCATACCGGCACGAGTCTTGACATAATAAACCGTTTATTTAATGATTTATATTATTTCACGCTAAACTAGTCGTGTGACTGCTCGATTTTATTGGAAAAATGGTTTTAAGAATAACCGCGCAATTTTTAAGTTCTCGAGCGACTGTTATCGAGCCTAAATGGGTCCTAAACCTCAAATCGCAAAAGTTTACGAAAATTTACAAGATTGGTCCCTGGTTCATATTTTACCCCGCCCACCCTCAAAAATCAGTTACTAGTCACTTTGTCGAGTAACTTTTTGGATATATATTTGATGAGATTAGGGTTGCTAGTCATTTTTGCTAAACCCTAGCCCCCATCCTATGCTCTCTCCTTACCCTATTCTCACATACCGGCGCCACCAACACCACGGCGACCAGCCGCCGCCGCTCAGCCGCCACACCACCACTCCACCGCCACTATGAAGCTAGGTACAAAGTGTACATGGGTTCGTGATGTTCGATATGGGTTTAGATTGGGTCTTTGCTCGTGTTTTGGGATCGTGTATCATCATCTCCGCCTCACCTCTCTTCTCTCTTCTTTTTTTTTTGGGTATGTCGAAAGCTCAAAACCAATTTTATCATCAAGAATCGTGGTTGTGGTTGTTTTGTTCTCGGGTCGGGTCAAGAAACCCGACTGGGTCTCAAGCCAAGCCCGTATGGGTCTCGGTTGGTTGTGGTCTCATTTGTTTAATACATATATATATATATATATATATATATATATATATATATATATATATATATATATATATATATATATATATATATATATATATATATATATATATAGGGGAGCTTTATTTTCAGAACCCTGTTAAGTGCGGGAGCTGCGAGAACTCCAAATTTGCATTAGAAAACGTGCATGTTCATATAAAACATGTATGTTTTCTTACATACACCTTAATACACATACCTGCGTATTAAGGTGTATGTAAGAAAATATACATGTTTTATATGAACATGCATGTTTTCTAATGCAAAATTGGAGTTCTCGCAGTTCCCGCACTTAACAAGGTTCTGAAAATAAAAACCATTTTGCATTGATCTAACAGGTTTTATATGAACATGTGTGTTACTCAAGTATGTGTATTAAGGTGTATGTAAGAAAACATACATGTTTTATATGAACATGCATGTTTTCTAATGCAAAATTGGAGTTCTCGCAGTTCCCGCACTTAACAGGGTTCTCAAAATAAGATACACTATATATATATATATTAAACAAATGAGACCACAACCAACCGAGACCCATACGGGCTTGGCTTGAGACCCAGTCGGGTTTCTTGACATATATATATATATATATATATATATATATATATATATATATATATATATATATATAATCTGGATCGATTGAGAAGGTTTTTATTTTGAGAAGATTGAGAAGGTTTTCAAAAACGATAGATTTTTAACTTTGATTCATGTTTTTCAAGCGTAAAACTCATTTTAATGTGATTAAAATTCAAAATGTGTAAAAAAAAAATTTGAATCAATGTTAAAAATCTCTCGATTTTGCGATATATGTAGAATACTGAATCATCTGTACAAATTTAATGAATCATCATCATAACTCGATTTTAACAATGATTTGTGAATCAAATTTGTAATTTATAGATTCGATTCACCATAAAATGATGTTTTACTTGTGAATCAAATCAAAAACATGAATCAGTTTGTTCAAACGAAGATTTCTCAATCTTCTCAAAATAAAAACCTTCTCAATGGAACCGGATCCTATATATATATATATATATATATATATTATATATATATATATATATATATATATATATATATATATATATATATATATATATATATATATATAAGGGATGACAACATCTATCGATGGACGTTTTTTCAGTCTTAGAGAACAACATCCATGTTTTCGGGAAGGCAACGCGAGTTTTTGTTCCTAACATTTTTTCAGTCTGAAAAATAGCAAAGTGAATCAATAAAGCAATAAATGTCTTAAAGGTGTTAACTTCAGAATCCTTAAGATTTTTATGTGTAGCAATTATCTCTTTCTGAAACAATATCAATTGCCTAGTTGTCCATTTTGTGATTATTGCTGATGTTAATCTCTTAACAACAATTGGTTTAAGACTCTGAGCATACAATACCTGCAAACCAATGTATACAGAAAATAAGATATATAAAATAATATACTTACCCTTAAATATTGAATCATACAATAATATACTTACTGTTAAAAAAGTTGAAGGACCATTGTAAAAACCACCCTTCCACGCTTTCCTAGTTTCTTTCAAACACCTTAGAAGATATTCACACCAATCTAACTTCTTAATATCAGTGTCCTCTTTTAAGCAAGTGAGGAATTTCTGATTCACCGTTTCGGTTTTTGTTGACTCTATCATCTGAGTAACAAACAAAACCAAAAAATTAAGCTTGAATATTCTTCTTGCATCGTCCTTCCTTTCAAGAATTTGTTTCGCAACGCTGCCTGGTAGAATTGCGTCATTGCTACCATGAAATTGTTTCCTCCATTCGTCTATAACTATATCGGTCTTTTTTGCTTGGTTTAGCTCCTTTATTTCTTCACCCCCGATTGGCAATCCAAAGATATCATGAACTGTTTGTTTGGTAATTTTGATGGTTACATCCCCAGCATGTAATACAGATGTAACTGGATTATAGTTCAACACAAGCCATCGAGCTAATGCTGTTGGAAATCTGCTTATTTTATAACCAATGAACGACTTAAAACCAACATCTTTCAAACTATCTATCTGTGCATCAGTCAACAACTTCATAACATTTGCTAATGATTTTGGAGGATTTCTTGTTCGTATTTTCAAATCCGCATCTATATACTTTTTTGGTTCATCAATCATCTCATCAATCCATTCTTCATCATCACTAGTTTCTTTTTCACTACTTTCTTTTTCTAAACTCTCATCTTCACTGTCCCCACTTTCTTCTTCAGTTTCACTTTCTTCTCGAGCGTAATCCTCTGTATAGTTTCAAAACCCCTTTAAAACATTAAGTTAATTCACAAAACAATCAAAACAACTTCCAATCCTTATTTAATGAACAAAACAATCAAAACAACTTCCAATCCTTTTTAGGTTTTTTGGTAAAAAGAATAAGAAGGATTTTAGACTCTTAGATTTAAAATCAATGGATGAGATTACACTCTAAAATTAATTAAGGCTAGAAGGGCAATACCGTCTTTTAATGAAAAATCCTAAACACGGTTATATAAAATAACCGCACGTTTCTTTCTCATTTACCACACCTTCTTTTTCTCACCTCCAACTGTTTTCTCTCTCCATAAATTCCGATCATCTCCATAAATTCCGATCAATTAAATCTGATCATCAAATCCATACAATTGTCTCCAAAATGGCGTTGAAAAGCAAAAGTAAGTAAACTAAATCTGATTTTGTTTATTTTATGCTACAGAAGCCCGATTTTAATGCATTTTGTTTTTTAAAATTAGCAGCCAAACGGAGATTAAGAACTGGAAGGAGAGTATCAATAACTATCTCTCTTTCGAATAATGAAGAATCAAATGCTAATAAACGAAGCAAGATGTTCCACGATCGTCCCTCAAAATCTTCAAAATCTATAGGTATTGATGTATTTAAGTGTATTTTTATATAAATAATGTTTAGAAGGTACTTTGATTGTTTTGTTCATTAAGATAAATGATTAGAACCAGATTTGATTGTTTTGTGCACTAAAATAAGGTTTAGAAGGGGATTTGATTGTTTTGTGCATTAAAATAAGGTTTAGAATGGGTTTTGATCATAGTCACATAATTCGCTCTAGAGGTGGCGTACTACGAACTGGTACGCAGCGTACCGAAACGCGATACTCCAGCGTTCCAAACGCTCTTGGATTCGCGTTCCAAACGACCATGGTGCAGCGTACCAAGCGTGAGGGTTCAGCGATCCAAAACGCAATAGGAACTCGTTTTATTACTGATGGTACAGCGAACCAAAGCTTAGCGAAAGAAAATTGTCAAAAATGGAGGAGATAAGAAATTGAGTGTACCTCTGATAGGATGAAGAATTTCGATGATGAAGATGGAGAAGACCTTGCATGTTGTCATTTGGGGCTGTTGAAGAAGAAGTAGAGTAGGTAGATGTAGATCTAGATTCATGGTGGTAGAAGGTGAAGATATACATACATAAAAATATACAGATGTAGGAGAGAGAGATGACATCTTTTTGTTCTTGAGAGAGAGAGAGATGTGGTTGAATGGGAAAGTGAAGCACGTGAGTGAGTGAGTAAGTAAGTTGGACAGTTGGTTTTTTTTTTGGTTTTGGACTTGTTAAGCTTATATTTGTATTTTATTTTTTGGACTTCTATCAAAAAAAAAATGTATATGGTTCATGGATTATTTACTACCGGTAATTTATATATTTATTTTAGATTTATTTTATTTTAATATATCTTTTATTCTGTCAATATTCCATCATTAAATACAAATCTTTATAAAAAATTAACTTATTTAATAATAATTAGAAAATCAATTTTACATATAATCTGTTACATTCTTTCTTCTATATATATAGTTCTTCCATTACAATTCTTCCATTAACTATCAATCATCTTCTACTACAATTCTTTATGTTTATGTTTAAGTTTATCTTTATGTTATGAAATTTATCAATTTTGTTTACTTATGTTTTTGGTACAACGTACCAAATACATGGTACACCGTACCGAAGCGTACCCATGCGTACCGAAATGAGTATACCCCCCACGTACCGAATTCGTCATCAAGGGCGAATTGCGTACCCGAACCGCGTACCCGTACCGAAGCGTACCGCGTTTTATTTGACTATGGTTTTGATTGTTTTGTGCACTAAAATAAGGTTTAGAAGGGGGTTTGATTGTTTTGTGCACTAAAATAAGGTTTAAAAGGCGTTTTGATTGTTTTGTGCATTAAAATAAGGTTTAAAAGGCGTTTTGATTGTTTTGTGCATTAAAATAAGGTTTAGAAGGCGTTTTGATTGTTTTGTGCACTAAAATAAGGTTTAGAAGGGGTTTTGATTGTTTTGTGCACTAAAATAAGGATTGGAAGGGGATTTGATTGTTTTGTGCATTAAAATAAGGTTTAGAAGGGATTTTGATTGTTTTGTGAATGTTAATGCGAATGAACAGAATTTGTACGGAATATCTTAGTTTCTGTATGTAGATGTAGTTTAGTGTATTGATATGATCTCGATGTCGTTTAAGTTTAGCTTTATAAAAATTCAGTGCTCCTTATCGTTATATAATTAGTGTAATATTAGATATTATGAAATCGTTATTTATGTTTCAATAATCTTTGTGAGGAAAATGTTAGTTTCTGGCTGTAGATAAGCTTGTCGTATCGATATAGTTGTGCAAATGTTAATTTATTATTGTGTTGTATATTCACATTGAGAGTTAGTTATGATCAATATAGTTATAGACTTATAGGAAATATGAATGAACAGAATATGTGCAGAAAATGTTAATTTATATTTGTAGATATTGTTAACCGTATTGATCTGATCTGGATACTGTAAAGTTAGGTTTACATAATGTTTATTTGGTTATTGCTGTGTACGGAAATGGATGTTTATTTACTGTTATATGTGTAGGTGTGCAGAAAATGTTAAGTTTCTGTTTGTAGATGATTTTAAGGTATCAATTTTAGTTGTCTAAATGCTGATAATCAAATAGATTTTGTTGTATAATCACATAGAGAGTTAGTTAGGATCAGTTTAGCTGTAGATTCGGTGATTTCTACTTGTAGGTTTTTGGTTTACGGTTTGTTTCACTTGACCACGCTTAGGAAATTAGTTGTTTATACATAGGCTGTTTCTAAAAGTGATTAAGTGAGTGCTCTTTGATGATATTGTATATCCATAAGAAATTAGGGATCAAGTTTTATGTAATCTTGTATATATACACACAAACAATATAAGTGAGTCGAGTACCTGTTGTTCTTTGTCTTTGTATAAAACAGGCACCAAAATTTTTGTTTATGCTGGTAGATATTTTCTTATATTGATTGTAGTAGTGATTAGTGAAAAAGTCAATCATCTGCTTATTGATGCTAACTTAGCTTTAGAAAAGCTTGATATTGGTTATCGATGTATATTCGTATTGTAGATTGCTTCTGATGTAATTTGCAGTAGAAAAGGTGCTTTATACCTTATTATGACATACTAAACTTACATAAGCCGAAAAAGTGAACTTACGAAACATAAGCCCAAAACCAAATAAGCCATAAGCCGGTTATATAAGCCGAAACAAACACCCCCCAAGTTCATATATAAATGTTACATTCTGATGGGCTTCGCCATTAATTGGCATTGGTAGTTATAGCAGTGTACTTATGTACTATGATTCATGTGTCAGTTAGTTGTGTTTGGTTAGGTACTGTAGTATGTTTTGTGTGTGCAGCAAGTGAATTAGGTGTTGCTGAAAATGTCAGTGGGTGAGTTTGTGTGTTTTTCTGCAAATTCCAGTGTGTCAGCTAGAAGATTTTTTCTGCAATAGTTTATGTATTGTGTCTGTATTCAGTATGTGCAGCAGTTTTTAGCATACTTTTTGTGCATTTTAGCACACTATGTGAGTCAGTTTCCTTTTCTCGAGATTTCTTAATAAAAGCCAACGTAGTAATCTTCATTCAATACAAGGTTGTCTGCATTCAACGTTGTCTTCATTCAATTCAACGTTCTTAATAAAAGCCAACATAGTAATTTTCATTCAATACAACGTTGGCTTTTATGTGATATATATTAATAAAAGCCAACGTAGGAGATATATATTAATACAAGGTTTGCTCCATATTTAATATAAAGCTTGGTTGCAATCTAATACCATACAAGCTTTAGTTATATGTATTTTATTGCTTATGGCTGCAATCTATAGGGTTTGTGCAAGCTGCTCCATATTTAATATTCATCTTTATCTGATGTAGCTTGTGAGTGGCTAGATTGTTGCTCTAGCTAATGTCGTAAATGCTCTCTTGGCTTTTATTAATATATATCTCCTACGTTGTTCATTTTTTTTATTATTATTATTTTTTTTTTTTTGTGGGTATCCTTTTTGCTAGCTCGTTTGAAAGATCAAACCTTCTCGATTGGTTGTTGTAAATTAATAGTTATTTTGTTAGGGTCATTTGGACGCGATCTCATCTTGTATCATCTTTTTTTTTGGGTCCCTTGGCAGCAACTGCAACTCATAGATGGCCTTGGGATTGCTTTGTTATGTATTTGATTTTGGTTTTTAATAGTACTTATCTTTGAAGAACGTACAAGTTGTCTTCTGTTTGCGAACTGTTGATTCATTCTTATTTATAAACTAGTTTACTTATTTTTTAATTTTCATTTTTGGTTATAAATTTTCCTTATTTTGAATGCGTTTTGATTGTTTTGTTCATTAAATAAGGATTGGAAGTTGTTTTGATTGTTTTGTGAATTAAATTAATGGTTTAAAGTGGTTTTGAAACTTTACAGAGGATTACGCTCGAGAAGAAAGTGAAACTGAAGAAGAAAGTGTGGACAGTGAAGATGAGAGTTTAGAAAAAGAAAGTAGTGAGAAAGAAACTAGTGATGATGAAGAATGGATTGATGAGATGATTGATGAACCATAAAAGTATATAGATGAGAAAATACGAACAAGAAATCCACCAAAATCATTAGCAAATGTTATGAAGTTGTTGACTGATGCACAGAAAGATAGTTTGAAAGATATGGGTTTTAAGTCGTTCATTGGTTATAAAATAAGCAGATTTCCAACAGCATTAGCTCGATGGCTTGTGTTGAACTATAATCCAGTTACATCTGTATTACATGATGGGGATGTAACCATCAAAATTACCAGACAAATAGTTCATGATATCTTTGGATTGCCAATAGGGGGTGAAGAAATAGAGGAGCTAAACCAAGCAAAAAAGACCGATATAGTTATAGACGAATGGAGGAAACAATTTCCTGGTAGCAATGACGCAATTTTACCAAGCAGCGTTGCGAAACAAATTCTTGAAAGGAAGGACGATGCAGGAAGAATATTCAAGCTTAATTTTTTGGTTTTGTTTGTTACTCAGATGATGGAGTCAACAAAAACCGGAACGGTGAATCAGAAATTCCTCACTTGCTTAAAAGAGGACACTGATATTAAGAAGTTAGATTGGTGTGAATATCTTCTAAGGTGTTTGAAAGAAACTAGGAAAGCGTGGAAGGGTGGTTTTTACAATGGTCCTTCAACTTTTTTAACAGTAAGTATATTATTGTATGATTCAATATTTAACGGTAAGTATCTTATTTTATGTATCTTATTTTCTGTATACATTGGTTTGCAGGTATTGTATGCTCAGAGTCTTAAACCAATTGTTGTTAAGAGATTGACATCAGCAATAATCACAAAATGGACGACTAGGCAATTGATATTGTTTCAGAAAGAAATAATTGCTGCACATAAAAATCTTAAGGATTCTGAAGTTAACACCACAACTATAAAAGATAGGATGACGAGGAAAAAGATTCGGGAAGATATAATTGCTGGAAAAGTTGTTAAGCCTGCTGAGACTCTTGGGATTGACAACAATAAGCAGGAAGATGCTCAGGTAAAAGGTTTTCTAAAAATAGTATATATGCACAAACTGATTTTGCACTTCACTTATTGTGATTGAAATTTTTATAAACTGATTTTGCACTTCACTTCTTGTACTTAATTGATAGTTTAAGATGTGTATCAGTTTGCTTGGTTATAAGAGTTTGCTAGGATGTTTATCAGTTTTTTGCATAAAAAATGGTTTGATATAACACTGTTTTGTGCATTAAAAATAGTTTGATATAACACTGTTTTGTGCATTAAAAATGGCTTGATGTACATTTATTGCTTTATTGATTCAATTTGGTATAAACCTTAGATTTCACAGGAAAATGAGCAATAGTAGCATTTAAGTTTTTTATAAACGTTGTCCTTAATTGATAATTTAGGATGTGTATCTGTTTGCTAGGTTATAAGAGTTTGCCGGTATCCTTAATTTTTTTGGTTTTGTGGCTTTTGAACAGGAGATTATCTCTGGGTTAAGGAACAAAATAATGTTGTTTGATGATTATGTGAACGGAATTGATTGTGAGCTTGAAAATGGAATTCAACAACATCCTGGTGATAAAGAAATTGAGAATATAATGTTGCTTTGGAAACAAAAGTTTGTTAAAAAAGCAAGTGAAATGAATGAAAAAGAACCAGAGCGAGCTTGTGAAGAAGTTGCAGTTGATAGTGTTACGGAAGGGGACAATGTAGTACATGAGACATTTAAAGGAACAGAAGGGGAGAAAAGAACAGAAGGGGACAAAGAATTGGAAGTTGTTTTTCAAAAATTTGATGCACAAAAGACTATTAATGATCAACATGGAGCTTCAGGGTTAAAAGATAAGGAATTGAAGAACAACAACGAATGCAGAGACCGGGAAAAATATTCAAAAATCTCAGCATTAACGCCCATCACGCTTTCTTCTTTTGATGCACAATTGGATCCAGTTAAAGATGCATCTACTGATAAAGAACCTTCATCAGTTACAGTTCAATTTGATGGTCCAAGTTTTGATTTGGGTCTCACGCCTAGTCCTCAAGTTTTGACGTTTAGAAGAATTAGTGAGAAGCTCAAGCTACCGGCAAAAAGGGCGAGGGAGAAGGAATCAACTTCCACTGATTTGAGCTTGGTTAAATTTGGAGAACCAGTTAAAGAAACATGAGTTATACTTAAAAATGATGCATCGACTTTTGATGGTCCAAGTTTTGATCTGGGTCTCACGCCTACTCCTCCAGATGTGAATCTTGATGCAGAAACACAAGATGTTTCAATTCAAGGTATGTCTCTAATATGATATAATCTTTTAACCATTCTATTACCTCAAACATTGGCCATGACTGATCAAAAGCTGAAGTTGTAGAACCCACGCTGGAAAATGAGAAGTTGAAGTTACTGGCAGAAAAAGCACATGAGCAAGAAACGACCAACACAACAAGTCCGGTTGCTGTTTTGCCAGTATCTTTTGCCATGCCAAATGTCAAGTCATTAATCACTCCTGCTATAGAAAAAAAAATGATGTTGACAAGGAAAATATGCCAAAGAAACCTACTGAAAAAGAACCAATGAGAAGTAAACGACTAGTAAAACTAACCGAAAATATGAAATCTCCTTTTAAAGACCGGTTTGTGAAATTGGGAGTCAAGTATTCACCAGCTGAAGAACTATTGTTTGATTGCATCTTTTCTGCGACAAAAGAACATTGGTGAGGATTTTTATATTTTATTAAGTACGTCGAGTATGACATATTTTAAGCATAAACTGTATGTTCACAAGAAAAACTAATATTCTTTTATTTCCATAATACAGCGATTTTATATTTGCGACAGAAAAAGGATTTGAACTTATTAGAGGCATAATTGAAAGCTTGTATCTAGGGATCACACTTCATATTGGAGTCATAAACGTATGGTCACAAGTTTGCAACTATAATAAAAGATTGAGAAGCAAAAGTTCGCTATGTAGGCTTTTCTGTCATGCAGGAATGATGGTAAGTTCAACATTAAATTATTCATATTATATATAACTTCAAGTAAATGGTCTAGGTTTGATGCGTAGCAATTCATGGTTTGATATAACACTGTTTTATGCATTAAAAATAGTTTTATATAACACTGTTTTGCGCATTAAAAGTGGACTAAATTAAACTATAAAGCTTTAAGACACAAACTATTCATGGTTTGATATAACACTATTTTATACATTAAAAATGATTTTATATAACACTGAGCTTTAAGACATTTATTGCTTTATTGATTCACTTTATTATTTTTCAGACTAAAAAAATGTTGGAACAAAAACTCGCGTTGCCTTCCCTATTAGGATTTATTGAAAACATGGATGTTGTTCTCAAGAGTGCAAATGTGGATAAGCTATCTAACGTTGATCTGGTACAAAAATATATAAATTTTTTTATATATGTTTTTATATCATATATGTTTCTGTTGTAACCAAACATATAATTAAACATGTATTCTTCCCTATTCTCTTGGAAAAATCTCACTACTATCTCGTTGTCTTCAATTTGAAATCTCCAAAGATTGATATAATAGACAACAGTAAGAATGGAAGTGAAGTTAATTTGATTGAAAGATATGGAAAAAGCTTCAAGAAATTGGTATGAATTAGAACAACATATTTAGACACTATATTTAGATCACTTTTGCGCATTAAAATATTTATTGAAGTTAAATTATGTTATTTTGCAGACAACAATTTTCCTCAAGTAAGTGAAGTTAATTTGATTGAAAGATATGGAAAAAGCTTCAAGAAATTGGTATGAATTAGAACAACATATTTAGACACTATATTTAGATCACTTTTGCGCATTAAAATATTTATTGAAGTTAAATTATGTTATTTTGCAGACAACAATTTTCCTCAAGTACTTGGATTATATAGCTCATCCAAAATTGAACTTGATGAAGAAGGCAGTTTGTACAAGATTAGAAATGAGTTGGAGAACCGAAGAAAATTGTATAGATTGCGGGGTCTTTATGATGCGCATATGGAGACATATCTCGGATCAAAGAATTGGAATTGTGGATTAAAGGATGAGGGGCCAGAACAGCAGAATCAGATTTATGAATTGAGAAAGAAGTATTTTTTCAAGAATACTCACATGAGATATAAACACTAAGGCTGAAGGGAGTCGAGCGATACAGCCGGCGACTTCACCTTGGATCGCCTTCCAACACCGCCCCCCCCCCCGGCGACTTGCAACCCTGGCGATCTATATGTATCGCCCGAACGTTTGAATATTTTGATGCTTTTCATGATTTTGTAGCCGTTTGTAAACGGTTTGTATCTTTTTTTTTTTTTTTTTTCTTCCTTTCCTCACTATATATATATATATATATATATATATATATATATATATATATATATATATATATATATATATATATATCACATATATATATATATATATATATATATATATATATTATATATATATATATATATATATATATATATATATATATATCACATATCACATATATCCTCAAACATATATACACTCTCACTTCATAAAAAATATGTATCCAAATCCTAATCAAAATAACATTCGCAGCCCGTATGGGTATCGTTTGGCACGTCCAAACGTCCCAAATCAACCGGATATGAATGATCCAAATTTACTTAATAACCCGGCATTGTTTCAATATATCCAACAAATGAACGTGGCGCCTAGTCAACCAATCCCGGGTTTCATACTTTGGAATGCGTCACAAGAGGGATTCGGTTTCGCCGGGTTACTCAAAAACACACGGGTGGACATTTTGGTATAACATTTTTACTCTTTATTTACTTATATTTTTTTTATATATATCATTATATTTTTTTTTTATATATATATTTCGGTATATATATATATATATATATATATATATATATATATATATATATATATATATATATTATATATATATATATATATATATATATATATATATATATTATATATAGGGACTTTCTTACGAGAACCATTTTATCTGCGAGAACTGAGAGAACCAGAAAAAACATACATGCACGCCTTTTAAAATAAAATAAAAATACATGCAAATCATCAATAATCGTAAGTATCCACCTATATTCTTCAATATCATCATGAACTCAACCTTTTTTTTCACAAAAACCTTACATAAGGCCGCAATATTGTCGTTGCACGCCTTAGAAGAACATACATGCACACCTTCAAAGAAAAAATGTTGTATTTCCAATTTCTTATCAAATTCTTTAGAACAACTATGTTTTTTTAAAAACATATATGTTGTTTTTAGAACATATGTGCAAAATACAATTATTGAAGGCCTACATGTATGTTTTTGGTGGTTCTCTCAGTTCTCGCAGATAAAATGGTTCTCGCAAGAAAGTCTCACTATATATATATATATATATATATATATATATATATATATTATATATATATATATATATATATATATATATATAGTGTAACTTTATTTTCAGAACCCTGTTAAGTGCGGGAACTGCGAGAACTCACTTTGGACCCTTGGATGATAAGATCAATGGATGAAAATCATTATGGCATTTTGGTAAATAAAAAAATAACCATATATAGTTAATTATTTGATGTGGGCATTTATGTAATTTTACATGAATCAATTTAAAAACCGTCCTATATTTACTATCAAATTCACGATCTCCAATATCTTTAGTATTTCTCTCTTTCAAAAGAAAACCCTAGTCACTACCATAACCACCTTCATGTTGTTTCCAGATCTGAGAGCCGCCCCCTCTTAATCCGAATTAGATTTCATTTTTTGTTGTTTCTTGTTACTCGATATATTAAGTGGACGGAAAGAAACATCTTATGATTTCTACAACCGAGGTTTTGGTGGGCCAGTAGTGTTGGTTTATGGATGGTGAGCCGCCCCCTCTTAATCCGAATTAGATTTCATTTTTTGTTGTTTCTGGTTTTCGGTTTCTCGAGCGAATTTGTCAACGGCCTAGTATTTATTTTCACTTTGAATTTTCTTTTTGTTCAAAGTTTCTATTTGTTTTTTTAGTTTTGATAATGGGAATTTGATTTTATATTTTTTGGTGTTGTGGGTGTTTTTGGTTTTGGAAATATGCAGGGTGTTATCAAATTTTGCATTTTCATTTTCGATAATATCGGTGTTGACAGGAATAACAACGTTGTATAATAGTGGGTTGAATTTTGGTGGGCCAGTAGTGTTGGTTTATGGATGGTTAGTTGCTGGTATGTTCACCATGGCTGTTGGTTTGTCAATGGCTGAGATTTGTAGTTCTTATCCAACTTCTGGTGGTTTGTATTATTGGAGTGCTAAACTTGCTGGTGTTGGTTGGGCTCCTTTGCTTCTTGGATTACTGGCTGGTAATTCGTTTTCCAATTTCCGGCTTAGTCACTTTTCGAGCTTTTCGTGAATATTTGGCTTTTCGTTTTTACTTTGAATCAAGTCTCTATAAATTTTGTTTTTACTAACTACAGTATATAAGTTATTAGTATTATACAAGTATGATTCAGTTATTGAAGTACTATTAATAAGATCACACCAGCTTGTTTGACTCACAGTAGTCTTCATTGGTAATTGACTTTTATAATAAGTTGTGCAACTGTGTAAGTGTATGGAAGCGTTGTGCTATAGGAATAGAGTATAAGGTACCCTTTGTACTATTTTATTGTTACTTTTGAAATTTGATACATGTTTGGGTAAAAGAATTTTGGGTACTGTTCTTTAGTGGTCTTAATGAATTTGAGGTGGTAGGGTATACACAATCTGATGAAGAATGAAAAAAAAAAATGCTATTTACATTCTAAATGTTGTACGCATGATCTTAGTACACATACTTGTTTTTCATGTGTAGATTATACATGTCTAGATTAAACTTGGATTTCGATGATGAACATATTTGTTTTTTCATGTCTAGATTAAACTTGGACTTCATGTTTGAACATACTCGTTTTTTAGTGAACATACTCGTTTTTTACATTGAACATGGCTGTTTTTCATGTGTAGATAATACATGTCTAGATTAAACGTGGAATTCGTGTTTGAACATACTTGTTTTTTCGGTGAACATACTTGTTTGAACATACTTGTTTTTCAGTACACATTTTGGTTTTCATAGAACATACATGTTATTCATTGAACATACTTGTTTTTACATTGAACATGGCTGTTTTTCATGTTATTAACATACATGTTATTCGGTACACATTTTGATTTTCATAGAAAATACATGTTATTCGGTACACATTTTAAAGTTAACTTAAAATTTATTGGAATGGTGCATGTGTGTTTTAAATGGATGCATATATGTTTTAGATTGTGCATATATGTTAGGCTTGTTATTATGATTAAAAAGTTACTTACACTATTTGGTTAAGGTTTAATTGTTTTTGGGCATGTTTGTATCAGCTTAATGAAGATGGTGATAGCAATGAAGATCTAGAAGTGGATGCACACATAGATACAATGCGGCGTTTGAAGAAATATGATTATTGAATGCGTGCATATATGTCCAACTTCTAAAAATGTTGATAATAATGAGTGTGCACATATGTCCGTTTGCGTTATATATATTAGTGCAGGCATGTATTGATCGATTAGATTCATGTATTTATACTTTTTATAAATTTGTTTTTTAATTGTATTTCAATTGATATTGAATTTTGTATGTAACATTTATGTTTTTGTTTTGTTATAAATTTACATAATCTGAAAAGTACATATGCACCTTACTATTTGAAAAACAATCTTCACTAAAAACACATATTTTATAAAAAACATATATGCACTTGATATTTTTTTTGAAAACATGCATGCTGTAAAAAAAATTTTTAAAAAACATATATGCACCAAACCATTTTAAAAACATACATCAAAAAAAAAAAAAAAAAAAAAAAAAAAAACTCCGAGAATTAAGGATTTTTAAAAAAACGGGATTTATTTAAAAAAAAATCAAAAATAAGATAAAAAAAGTCTTTTACAAATATACCCTTTTGGATTAAAAGAAAATATTTAATATTAAAAAAAATCTCATTGGTCTAGAGGAGTTCTCGCAGTTCCCGCACTTAACAGGGTTCTGAAAATAAAGCCCCCCTATATATATATATTTCGGTATATATATTTCGGTATATATATATTTTTTTAACCCATATTTTTTTTTTCTAGATCGTCAACGAGTCATTGACACTCCACCAATGACGCCAACTTCTCCAGACGGGAAGCCGGGGGATCTATACAACGTAGACAAAAAAGACAACACAAACGGAAACCCGCCGACGAACCGAGGTTGAGAACCACGGCTATTCCGTGGCAAAAAGAGGAGGAGATGTGCCTATGCAAAGCTTGGTTGGAGGTTACCGAGGACCCACTAGAAGGTATTAAATTTTGCATTTCTTTTTATAAATTCATATATACATTTACGGATATTTATATACATATGAAATGTTGTTTTATTTTTTGTAGCTAATTATCAAAAGGAGAGAACGTATTGGACCCGAATAACGAAGATTTTTTTGAAGCTCATGGGTGAGGAGATCGGATATCGTGACCCGGACGGGGTGAGTGCCAAGTGGAGGAAAATACGCCCACAAATCCAACATTTCAACGAGATCTATACTCGGCTCACAAATGCGAACAAACATCAAAGTGGTGCGAATGACGCCGACGTGGTTAAAAAGGCCCTCGCCGAGTACCAGGGGACTTGGGGAAAAGCTTTTGGATTTGTGGAGATGTGGGATAAGTTAAGATATAGTTCAAAGTTTCATTACGTTACCGATTCATCAGACGCAAGAAAAAGTCGGGGAGAACCAACTAAGAAAAGAACGAAAACGTCATCATCCGGCGATTATCAAAGTCAAGATTCGGATGCTCGTGTGAATTTAGATCTTAACTCATTGGACGAGGATGAGGAGCCGGAGTTTCGGGAACGCCCGGTTGGAAGAGACACGACTAGGAAATCGAGTTCGAGTGTGGGGGGTTCGTCGGGCAAGGGAAAGGGGAAGTTGGATAATACTTTGGATGATATTTCGGGTCAATTGAGAGGGTTGATGGATCTCACGGAAAAAAGATTGGAGTATGGGGATAGAAAGTTGAAGGCAAAGGAAAGTAAAATAAAGCTTGCCGAGTTGAAAGTGATGACCACTGACTACAGTCATCTTCCGGAACCCGAAAGATCAATCATGGAAAAAGCGAAACAAGAAATTATTCAAAAATATCGCGATGCGTAGTTTATTAATTTTTAAGTAATATTATGTTTTAGGATTATTATTTATGTTTTATGAACAATATTTATGTTTGTAATAATTTTTAAGTAATATTTATGTTTTAGGATTATTATTTATGTGATATTGTTATTTTTATATAATATGTAATTTTAGTTATTATTTATATAATATGAAAAAAAAAATTGAAAAACAAAAAAAAAAAATCAATAATTACAAGTGCCACATGTCAGGAGTCGCCCCACCCTCCTGGGTAGCCCCACTCCCCCTTTTTTTTTTCCAGGCTACCCAACTTCTGACTCAGCGCCACGTGTCGCGAGTCGCCCCTCAGTTGGGTAGCCCCACTCCCTTTAGTCTAAAAGAATCATTGTGTTGGAAGAAATGGAGGATTAGCGCAAACTGCCAAGTGCCATTAAAGAAAATCTCATGAAGAACAGGTTTTTGCGTATCCAAGAACGTATTAAGAACATTTCTTAGTTTATTGTACTTTGTTTAGGAACGTGTCTTAGTTGAACTGCATTTAAAAATGCTATACTTTTGTATTAGGTTTGCGATTCCATTTGGAAATGAGATCTCTTATGGTATGAAATACAACTTTAAATTAAGCTAAAAACGCATTAGTTTTCATATGATGTTAAAAGTGTTTTGTTTCTCCGATTGGACTGATGTGCAGGGACATCATATATAAGTGTGTTATGTTTAAAATAAAACAAAATACCATATAGTGCTTAATATATTTGTTTCTCTTATTGGTCTGATGTGTTTAAAATAAAGTTGTTAAGTGAATGAAAACTAAGCTAAATGCGCATCATCATTTTTTTTAGCGTATGGGATTGAATTAGTAGCCTTATGTGTGCTCTGTTTGGTCCTTTTAGTTGTTAGCTTGGCTATGCTTTGAAGCTGTCCATAGTCTTTTTGTTCAAGTCTAAGTAAGCCTGTCAAAATTTTAAATCTTTGTGCTTTAGCATATATGAATGATTGGGTCATTACTGTGGAAACTGATTTGATATAGAATTTTGGTGTTATTGAATTCACATCGTTGATTTGCTACCAGTGTTTGTGAAAGATATTTAGTTCCCAGTTTGATCTTGTGTGGTGCTTAATCTTAGGATTGATTGTGAACTAAAGTAATAGGGTATGTTTATTGTCTGGGTAGCTCAAATAAGGGTTTGCTTATAGCCTTCTTTTTTTGATTGGGTTTTGCTTATAGCATAATGTCATGGATTTACTAGTTGCTAGTTGCGAATCTTGTATGGCCGTGCATAAAAACGTTGGTCCATGGCAAGCTCCTCATGCCTAATGTCATGGATTTATGAAGTATAGGTAAAAACTCTAAATTTTAAGATCTGATGACATTTTCTTATAAGTAAATGTGTCTTAAAAGATTAAAAAAAACTATCCTCACATTTTTTTCACTATACGAAGACTTGTACCTATAAAACTTTTAGCATCTTATTTGCTTAGTCTTTTTGGTTTTTAATTTTTAGTCTTTTTCAGCTATTTCCAGCTTATTTTCTAAGTTTTAAAAATATTGTTTTCACAAAAGTTACTTATTTTTAGCTTATTAAAAAGTTTAGCCAAAAAAAAAAAAAAAAAAAAAAAAAAAAAAAAGGAAGCTGGGGAAGTCAAGGGTCGAACCCCCGACCTCAACCCAGCCTCAACCTTACCACACACACTCCATACCATACGCGCCCTTGGGTCTTTTCTGTCTTAGTTTGCATAGGTTATTTATTTAACCAGTTTTTCCCTTTTTAGCTTATTTTGGATTTCTAGTTTTATTTTTCCTAGATTCCTCATTACTTAAAGTACTTTTTAGTAAATTTTCAGATTTTTCTCATTTAGTTTAATATTTTTTTATAATATTTTAAGATTAAAAGTGTTTTTAATTCATAATAAATAAAATAAAAATCAAAAAAATATAATTCTTTTTTCTAAAATTTTATTTTATCATTAGGAGGTTTAGAAATTAAAATTGCATCCGTAGGGTTAAAATTTGTCATAGTTGGTTATTTAGTCGCGTTTTAGATTCCCGTTATCATTTTTAGCTTAATTTCGTAGTTGTCTTTATTGCTTGCCTTATTTACTTTCCCGTGCCTTAATTAGAATTTAGAAATCACTAAACAAAACTCGCTCAAATGTGCATTAAAATTACAATAATCAAAACACATACTATAACTGCAAAGATAGTAACATAGTTTTTGATACATGATTCAAAAAAAAATATGTAATTTCAAACAATGACAAGTGTATTATTACAAATGAATGATAGTTTTGATGCACATATAGTATTGTGTAAATAAACTAAGTATCAGTTTTGACGCACAAAATAGTATCGTGTAACTAAACTAAGCATCAGGCATGTTCCTTTTTTTTTGTTGAAATTTTGTACAGTTCCGAGAATCATGGTCTGCGTCTTGTTCCCCACATTTTTTACATTGTCTCCCTTTCTTTGCACCATCAGTCATTGCACGCTCTTTAGGAGGAATTATCCTAGAATTAGATCGATCTCCTTTTCTCCTACCTTGAAGTGGATTGTGAATATGAACTTTTGAAGGTTTTGAAACACCTAATGCAGAAGATATGACTTCATGATCGGTCATTGGGCGTTGATTTGGCAACTCAGCATCAATTTTTGACTTTAGATCCTGAAGACGGTCTCGGTAGATTGCTAGCTCTTTAATGCTTGAAGCCAGTTTGTCCAAGCAATATTCAACAGAACCAATAATTTCCTTGACAATTTCATCTCGAACACTTCCATCACTCAACTTGTTTCTTGCATCAAATACAGCTCGTTTGACAGGTGTAACTGCATCTCTTGTCCAACGTTTCAACACATACTTATCTGGAAATTCTTTAACACCACAAATCCTGAGTACATAAAAACTATGTTGACACAGCAACCCATACCTCTCAAACCTCTTACAACTACACGACAACGTAACATCAGAAGGAGTGAAAAGAACCTACAATTGAGAAAAGATTTAAATATATAAAAATGAATAGTACTATATGTCAACTGTGTTTGAATATGTAAATAAGCATTTGTGTGTTAAGTGAATTGAATTTAACTAGAATAATACCTCAAATAACCCTTGAGAAGTAGCATCTGGTCCTATCTCCTTAATGCAGAATTTGTGCGAACCATCTATCGCCATCACACTCAACGACATACAATCAGTGATTGATGCACAAATCTCATCTTGAATATCATAAAAGATTGCCCTAGTGTAGATTTCACGCGCCTGCTTTTCAAGAACATAGTCTGTAAATAGATCAGGTGTGGTATATCGAGTTTTGTGTTGGTTTGTTCGATGAGTATATCTCTGAACATCCATTGTAGTCTCGAAGTGGCTGAAAAATTCAACAAGAGTCAGCGTGGTACTAGTCAACTGACCAAAAAAGTGATTCTCGCTCTCAGACCAAGATGTTGTGCGCATTAAACCGGACATTGGCTTGTCCCTGTAATATGCTGGTATCCAATTAAACCTTAGTGTAAACATGTCTCTCAACCAGTTATTGGATTGAAGCTCGAAATCATTAATTATTAAATCCCATTCTCGTTCAAACTCAGATGGCTCAATGGTATCGGTCCATACAATATCACATATACGCCTTTTGAACGTCTTATTTTTACAAATCGCTGGTCCTACCTGTTATATCGCTCAGAAGTGTAAATAAGTGTACATAAATTTTTTTGGGTTGATGCATAAAATTTTGGATTAATCAAGAAACCAATAGCCCTGGTTGTCCTAAAGAATTATATAAATGTCCCTTTTTTGTAAGAAGGATTCATAATACTAATATCAAAGGAGTTGTCTGATTTCAGTTCAGCATACAACATCAATACGTCTATGATTAAATTGACTTCATGGGATGTTTGGTAATGCTTATTAAAACTGCTGATGCTTTCATGAAATAAGCAATTGCTATAACAGAAGGCACTGCTACAAAAAGTGTGCAGATAGGATTCTAAAGTAACGAAACCAGATATCGCATTTGTGTAAGTTTTCGGCAATCAGCTAATTAAGATTTAAGACGCAAAATAATCAGAATCGGATATGTAGTTTGAATAGGAAACTCTGAAACTGTTACTTATAGGTGCTGCTTAGTTCACCATCAAATGAGCCTATAATCATATACTAACACTTATTACTGCTGATCTACTGTATCAAAACACAACAAGGGGTGTTTGGCATTACTAAGTTAAACAGCTTATGCTCATAACCAGAAGACCAACTTATCCATAATAGCTTATTTCACCCCTAAGGTTAAACTTAGGATACTGAATCCACTAACAATAACCAGTTCAAACTACACAATCTGAAACTTCATAATGAAAAGACCTTATTTCACCCCTAAACTAAGTAGATAAGCATAGTAAAATTTATGCATCTGCTCAAAAAACACAATAACACGATAAGCAGATAATCAAGTACTAATTTTCTATACTATCATATATAGTTTGTTCGTTCAATTTTGTTGCAATAATTTGTTGCAATAATATATACTTTTGTGCATTAAAAATGGTTTGATATAAGACTGTTTTGTGCATTGAAAATGGGTTCACAATATAGATAATTTTTAATGCATAAAACAATATATTAATGCACTTGCAATTCAACCCAACCCGACCAAAAACAATATATTAATGCAGAAAACAAATGTACTACCTTAGTAGATAATTTTCCCATTATATGCCACATACACAAATGATGTCTTGAATTGCTAAACTCGTGCTCAATAGCTATCTTCATTGCGGGATCCAGTACCCACAACCTTAGGTTCACTACCGAAAGCCTACTTAAAAGCCCTTAATAACCATGCATACGATTCTGATGTTTCTTTTGACAGCAAGGCAACAGCAAAAGTTCACTATGATGATGATGATTATCTATACCAGTAAATGGAACAAACACCATCTTATACCTAGAAAAACCATGTTGCACATAAATTACGTTGCTTTACTGTTTTATATGTGCTCAAATATTTACTCAGTATAAAAACTAACTTGTTAGAGTGAAATGTTGCATCAAATGAGATGACGTCACCGAAACAAAGGTAATTATTCTTTGCAACCTCATCCGCCCAGAACAAACCCGCAAGAGCACCATCCTCATTGGTGAAATAATCGCATGAAAATCCAGGTATATACTCCTGCTTATTCATCAACAGTTCAACAACCATTTCCGCATCAAACTCCCCTATAAACAAATTGATACCCCGTTTAAAATTCTTACAATCAACTGATGTTGCACCGATTTCATCAAACCCACCAAACAGCTCTTTCATCATCTTGAAAGCTTTCATCGAACCTATATTGTTATTTGAAACCCGGAATAAAAGTTGCTTTTTTGAGAATGTCAATTTCCTTAAAGACTTTAAAAGTGGGATATCATCCTTATCAATAAACGGGTGATTATGCTCTTCATCAAACGCATAAACTATATAGTTATTCTCATTTGTGATCTCAAAAATGCACTTTGCTAAACATCCACACCTACATGAAGGCCTGTTACGTTTTTCCTTAGGCTTCTTAATTTGTCGCTTATCGATATTATCAACCAACGTGTCTAGAGGTGACCAAAACCGATCGATGACCGAAAACCGACACAAACCGACCGAAACCGAACCCGACCAACACAAACCGAGCTATACTCGGGTCGGGACTCGGGCTGGGATTTCCAGGTATTCGGGATTCGGGTCAGGTGGGGAGTCGGGACAAACCGACAAAACACAAAGAAAACCACACACCCAAATGAGAATTCGGGACTCAGGTCGGGAGTCGGGACAAACCGAGCTATACTCGGGTCGTGACTCGGTTAGACAATTCCAGGTTATCGGTTTCGAGATGTGTCAGGCTTGGGTCGGTTTCGGCCCGATGCTCACCCCTAAACGTGTCCATAGGTGCAATCAGCTTAAATCCTTCTCTACTACAAACAATATACTTCTGCTTCAATGTACCATCTTTTCTATTATATTGAGTAGATTTTTGAACTTCAAAACCACTAAGCTTCGTGTATTTTTTGTAGAATTGTATACCATCCTCTAATGTCTGAAACAATTTACCCTTTAATGGTTTAACGTCATCTGAAACATCAGGTTTGTAAAACTTTGTCCCATCTTCTGCCACACGAACAAGACCCAATGTTTTTCTCATTCGTAGGTTATCAACAACTATAGGGTCACAAGCATCAACTATGAAAAGAAAAAGGAAGCATAATCAGATTATGACAGTAACAGTAATAACAAAAAAATATATAATAAAATATAACACTAGTTTATGCATCAAAATTCTACTAAAAAAACATACTTTGAAAAAATTACACGAATAACACAAATTTGTGCATCAAAATTCCATACAGAATCAATGTTTGATCAAATCACACTTGTAACGCGAATTTATTTACTGTAAAAAATTTAATACTAATTTGTGCATCAAATTACTAAAAAATATAAATTTAAATACAAAAACACTAATTTGTGTCACAAATACACCAATTTAAGCATCAAATTCTACTACAAATACAAAAATTCAAAAAACTAAACTAATAACACTAATTTATATATCATATTAAACTAAAAGCAATAATGTGTGCCTCGGATACTGTAAAAATTCACAAAAAACTCAGAAATACACTAATTTAAGCATCAAATTCTACTACAAATACAAAAATTCAAAAAACTAAACTCATAACACTAATTTATATATCATATTAAACTAAAAGCAATAATTTGTGCATCAAAAACTGTAATAACACTAATCTGTGAGGTAAAATTCACAAAAATTCTAAAACCGCAGAAACTTACAAAAACATAAATAAATAAATAAATAAATAAATAATACATACCTTGATTATCACTATTATTAATCGATGACATTTTGGAAAATTGAGCTTATAATCCACAATTGTAATAATGAATCGATGACATTCTGAAAAAATTGGAAATTGAGCGTATAATCCACAATTGTAACCGATTGGTTTTACAACCCCTAATTTTGGTTTTACAAGCCCTAATTTGATTGAAAATTGGAGAATGCATTGAATATGTAGGATTATGTAAGGTCAAGGTTAAATAACTCTCCCACCTTGGTGATTTTTTTTTCCCTAACTTCCCTACTAATCGATCTTCAATTATCAGCCTAAATCCTTCTGTTTCTTGCTTAACGATTTGAACTTGATTATGTTTAAACATTAGTTTTTCATCATCTTCTTCATTATTGTTGCTTGATTCGTGTTTTTGGCTGTTCTTCTAGATTCGGTTTTTAGGGTTTTTAGGGTTTTAATCCCTAAATCGTTCCTGCTGTCGATCCCTTAATATGCCAAGTTATATTCTGCTTCTGGGTCGGTTCTTACCTATCTTGAATCTCTATTTATTTTGGTTTATTAATCGATCGATTCCTAGTTGCTATTTAGGGTTTTATTGAAATCGCTATTTAGGGTTTTATTTTTCCTGGTCGGTTTACTGCTGCAATCTGTTTCTTATTGCTACAATTATTTAATCGCTGCTGTTATGGGTTGATTGCTTGTGCTTCGTGGTATACAAACCCTAGTTCATACTAGGGTTTAATTTTTGCCATTGTTTGGCTTGTTGATCTTATCTGCTGTGTTGGTTTCGACCTGGATTATTCGTGTTTTTAAGTGTTTTGGTTGTTGTTACGGAAAAATTGGGAGAGATGAATAATGTGGATGACATACGTGATATGTCTAAGGTAACTATGCGACGTCCCCGACCAGGTCGCCGGCATGATAATTCTGAACCAAGTAGTGTATTTACGTCTGATATTGCTTTTGATGGTCCTAATGCTATCTCTGGTGTTGATTATGTACATGCCCTCTTGGGTGTGTCGATTAAAACTATTAAGGATATTGATGATTTCATTACAGGTCTTGAAGAGGGTAAATATCCTTTATGGGATGATGTGGATAGTAACACTAAAGATAAGGTAATTGCTGATATTAAGAGTCTGTTATGCACGTTAGAGGCTGCTAAACCTCAAGAGACTCCCATTGCCGAGTCAGAATGTGTAGGTGTTGATATCTCTATTCCTCGTAAAGTGGTGGAAAAGGTTAGTTCTCGTTTGGAACATACCTTATATGGCTACTTTATTGGAAAAAGGATGGCATATCTTGTGGTTGAATATTTTGCTAGGAGTAACTGGGCGAAACATGGTCTTAAAAAGATTATGATGAATTCCAAAGGTTTCTTTTTCTTCAAATTTGATACATTGGTTGGTCTAGAAGCTGTCTTGGAAGGAGGCCCTTGGATGATACGCAAATCTCCAATTATTCTCAAGAAATGGTCTTTGGATTCTTGTCTGCGCAAGGAAGAGTTAACTAGTGTACCGGTTTGGGTGAAATTGCATGATGTTCCTCTTCAAGTCTTTGAAGAGGAGGGTATTCGATTGATCACGAGTTTCATTGGTAAGCTTGTCATGCTTGATTCATATACTACCTCTATGTGCATGGATTCGTGGGGTAGGAGTAGTTTTGCTAGATGTCTTATTGAGGTTGACTCTCATTCTGACCTTCTGGATACTGTGACCATTGGGTTCCCTTCTCTTACGGGGGAGGGTTTTATTAAAGAGAGCATACGCGTTGAATATGAATGGAGGCCCCCCAGGTGCAATTTATGCAAAATCTTTGGTCATACTCAAGATCAATGTTCTAAACAGGTGGTGAAGCCTCCTATACAGGCTGTTAGCCCTTCTACTGTATTTACTTCTCATGTTGCTACTCCTACTGTGGAATTGGATACTGATGGTTTTCAAAAGGTGGGTAAGAAGAAAAAGAAGAAGGGTAAAGCAAAGGCTGCTAATGGGAATCTTTCTGTTGGTACTTCAGTTAAGCAGTTCCAATTTGTTCCTAAAGCAGCTACTAGTGAACCTAAGAAGGGTGCTAATACTATGGGTACTGCACATACATCGCCGTCTCAGTTAAAGTCTACTGGTAACGCTTCTAAGGAAGTAAATGTGTCTACATCTAATCCGTATGCTGCATTGGTGATGGATGATGAAGATGATGAAGGAAAAGTGGAAATGGTGTTTGATGAATCGGCCAATCTATTTGCTAATATAGGGGCAAATTCATCTCGCACGTTTTCTGCTGGCTAGCTATTTTTTGTTTTATTTCTAGATGCATTTTGTTTCTAGTTTGTTAGTGCTTTTGGCATGTCTTAAGCACTAGAGTTAGGTGGTTATTAAGCTTTTAGCTTGAGGTTAATATGGTACTTCAGCCATATTCCATTTGTACTTAAACGTTTTTTTGGTTAATCTATTTACCAGGGTGCAGGATTACTCCCCTTTACCCAAAAAAGAATATGTAGGATTATGTGTGTTTCTCTGTGTGTTTATAGGGAAATAAACCCTAACTAGATCGTATGTTTTGGTGTGTGGAGTGGAAGAAGAATGTTGGGTGTATCTGTGTGTTTCTTCTCTGTGTGTTTTGGTGTGTGGAGTGGAAGAAGAATGGTGGGTTTATAGGTTGTTAGTGGAAGAAGAATGCTGGGTTTATATGGGGTTATAGGTTGTTTTTGTTAGAGTGTTAAAGTTACTTTTATACTCTTAATAGTTAGTTAGGATGAAAGTTAATCTCATCCATTGATTTTAAATCAAAGGCCTAAAATACTTCTTATTTTTTTTACCAAAAAACCTCTTTTTATTTAATCTCATCCCTATATATATATATATATAAATAAATATATATATATATATATATATATATATATATATATATATATATATATATATATATATATAAATAAATAAATATATATATATATATATATATATCTCTACATTATATATAACAGGAGGCGTTACACGTAGATAATGCCACATAAATGCCACCTCAATGCCACATAATCATTTTAATGCCACATAATCATAAACTATGCAAAATTCGGAATTAATATATATAACAGGAGGCGTTACACGTAGATAATGCCACATAAATGCCACCTCAATGCCACATAATCATTTTAATGCCACATAATCATAAACTATGCAAAATTCGGAATTAATTGTGTAAAAAATGTAGGCCTCGCATGATTTGAACCTGGGTCTATTAGTTCAGAAACAAGCACTTCAACCAATGGAACAAGCCAGAAGTTGTGATAGACAATTTAAAATCAAAATGTAATATCTTAATAACAACACATTCTTAAAACCCTAGAATATAAATCCCATATTTATTTTCTCTATATTACGGTTTGTTACAAAAAAAACATACGCCTCATTTAAAACCCTAATGAAACACGATTTTACACAGGCCCTACGTCTCTTTCATCTCAAATCGAAGAGGTAAAAAAATTATTGTTAACCCTAATCAGTGTTTAACCTGTGTTTTATTTGGCATTGAGGATCGGCAACTGAGGAATGGAACTTTAACCTGTGTTTTATTTGGCATTGAGGATCAGCAACTGAGGAATGGAACATTAAAGGTTAAATATCTCCATGCTTGTTTGCATTCCCTAAATGTCTGCGTATAATGCATGCATGGTGTTTTTTAGTTTTTTTTAAAGATGTAGTTTATATTTTGTTTATTGCTTTTTTTTACCATTCAATTTTTTTTTGGTGCTATCTTTTTTTGCAGAAAAGATTATGCCTGATCAAGTAAGTTACCTTTTTGGGGGTTTATGATTGATGGATGTTGTTTATATTTTCTTTATTGTGATGTGGTGTTTGTAACAATATCAACTGAAAAGTTTAATGAATTCCCTAAACCCGTGTTTCGGTCTATGTCATGTCTTAACAGGTGTGTACTTTTTATCAAAAAGGAACTTGTGTATATGGTAGTCGTTGCAGATATGACCATGTTAAGGTTGCTCAACCAAAAGCACAAGCTTGTGCCTGTTCGTCTACATATCTTTTCCAGTTTGGTGTCTCAGAACCTGTATCTGATGTGGAGATATTTATAGCATTCAATTCACTAGGATGAAAAAATGCGGGAGCCGAGGTCAGATGATACCTTACGTATTCCAGTCATATTTCGTTTACCACATCAAATTAGCATTGCCCCATCTCATTAGGTTTTTCTACATATTGTTTTTGAACATCTTTTTAAAAAAGTAGCAACGCTTCTTAATCGCAATGCAACAAACCATTTACTTGCACATGTATATTACAGGGTAGTGATTCAAAGTTTTTTTTCTTTTTTTTTTAATCCTAAATCATACCTCTTGGTTTAATGTATAACTTGATACTTGCAGGATTGAAAATGTTTTCTAGCATGAAGAGGAAGGTGAATGAGGGCTCACATGTGTTTATAGCTTGAAACGATATTTATACAAATAATATTAAACACTCCCTTACAAGTGAAATAAAATTTCGCATTCTAAAAGATACGATAAACAAGTACCGCCTTCATACTACGTATTTTTAGGTAGGATATTATTGATATGGAGCAAATTCCAAAGTATATTAGACCATTTTACAATTCTTTTAGACGAATATGTCGAAATTGCTAAGAAAATGGGTAAAAAAGGGATACCAAATACTACTGTTGCTTCAAAAGAAGCTATACATATGATTACCATTCTTCAACATGTTTAATGTAGGTGTTTCAGCATCACAGCGGACCGGACCACGTGTTAGTACTCCTGCGCAGTGATGTTAACGAGGAGACTCTATCCAGCTGCTACAAAGTACTTACTTCAAGCTCTCAATAAATGGGACGGAGGTGTCTAGGATCTTGCCCAAGTATTATCATTATTACCTAACTTACATTTCACCTTTGCACACTTTATAGTCACTTTCATTTAACCTTGATAACGTGAAACTAGAAGTTGTGTGATAGTTATACATATATAAGTTAACGGGTAAAAATGGACACATTTAGTTATGTGTTTTTTCCCAAGTGACATGCATTTTATAGTTGATATTTTGGTGGGTGATTTTGTAGGTCCCACATGAAGTACCGATGTGCGACCTCTTATGGTCTGATCCAGATGACATATGTGGCTGGGGAATTTCTCCTCGTGGAGCTGGCTATTCATTTGGACAAGAAATTGCGAGGACTCACTCTCATCTCAAGAGGTCATCAGCTTGTCATGAAGGGTTATAAACTAGCAGGTTCGTGAGCTTCTTTTAAAACTAAAACGCTTATCAAGTCTCATAGCTAATATAGAAAAACATTCTATAAATAAGAGAATTACAAAGAGCAAACATAACAGGCACCGTTGCCTATGGTAAGATGATAACTTGATATTCACTTATTAATAGTAGTATTAATAAACAATGTACATTGGTGTTTTACGCAAGCAAACCTTAATATAGTATGCTGATTGAACATCTCATTGGTTGTAGGATGTCGCGGAATACCAAATGCCACTTCTTTGTGAGATTGAGATTCGCTTAAAGACAAAATGTGATAAGTTAGCTAACGCTTTTATAGATGACTTGTGTAAGCCTCTATTGCTTCACTCTCCTTTTGATTTTCCCCCATTGTTCCCCATACTATGATTTGCATTACATTTGGTGATGTGTTAAGGATTGCTTAATTAGATTTAAAAGGGTGTTTATAATCACAATTAGATAATCAGTTGTAATGAAAGGTTGGTAGAAAATACACAAGATAGTGTTTGGATGGGCCACAATGGCCTATAAGAATCAGAATATCAGATGTCTGAAATTTGAGTGTTTGTCAAATCTTGATAATTTAAGAAATTACTCATAATATATAAAGTGAAAAAATAATGTCTTTTTGTGTATGTGAGAAAAGTAGAGACTGTTTGTGAAATGTAGATAGGAGTTTCTTAAGCTAGGTTAAAGAAGGGATATATAAGCACTATTCGTTTTGCAACTGGTATGAAACTGATAATTTGACCCCTAAATTATCAGAAGCATGTTCTGTTAAGTCACAATAATCAGTTAAAAAATGCAATTCCAAACACAATCGTAGATGTGATAAATAGCTAGACTTTAACAGTTAAGCTAAAAATAAAACTGTTAAATGAGTCAAAAGTCTTCTAATGTGTATCAAAGTTTGTACAACCCCGCAAATCGTTTTATTTTTGAAAATATATACAGAGTATATAACTATCTGTGAAATTCAAAAAAATGTTGACAAGTTGGGTTGACCTCATCGGAAAAGAACCTGTTACAATCCTAATGTAATGAATTCTTTACTACAGGAAGCGAGTGTAGTACAAAATTACATGAGCTCTTCATTCTTTTCTTCACCCAGCCGATCCGGCATATCTACATTGGTTGGAACCAGCAAGATGCTGAAAATGGAGATGTTCAACAAGACGAGGTAAAAGAAGATGCACCAAAGAAAGCGCTAGATGACATGTGAAGGAATCTGAGGTACACACGAGATTTACAAAAGTTGAATGTTATCCTCTCCAGCATTTTTGTAGAGCGGTACGTAAACTAAAAACAACCAATATTTTAGCAAAAACAGGAATAAAGAAGCCAGAAAGAAAATTAACTCGATTAGTGGCAAAAAGTGCCCAATAAGCTCTAGGGTCTTGCTTGCAATTTTCTTGAAGGAAGCGTAAAACTGAATGGCCATGCTCTCAAACGATCTCAGGATAAAAAAAGGGAGAGCCATTTTAGATAAACCTTTGGAATGAAAAATATTATCTGTTTTCAACAGCTCATATCCTTGAACGACATCATTTTGATGATAACAGATGGCCAACCCAGGTACACTTGCCATCATATTATCTAGCCAAACTTCAAGCCAAGTCAATGGAGTAACCTGAAGAAGATTAATTCCTATTCCACCACTATTTGGAAATGTTATCAATGCTAGCCACTCCATTGGTAGATTGTTTGATATCATATTTTATATGTACAAAAACAGTTTACTAATTTACCATGATCACAAAAAGCTTTAATCTTTTTTACTAAATACTTATGTGTTAATTTATCAAGCAACCATGGATTCCTATGTTCTGCCAAGTATCAGTGGCGTCAAACATGAAAAGTTTTGCCGGTATAATGGAGTCACTCGACAAAACAGGCTCAAGTTGTTAATGAGGTTTTCAAGCTGCACAATCTTCCCGAATTTTACAAGGTTAGTCGTCATTAAGACATGGTTCATGGCGTGCTAATGCTTTTTAAGCTTCTAATTTATGTGGACCGTTGTAATTGAGTCAATTATAGCTATTGATGTGGTACATGAACAAGCTACTAAACTGAAAATGGAGATCACTTGCTGATTCATATCGAGTTAAAAAGGACTACTTTTATTACTACTATTGTATGGTTTTAACGTAGGTATATGATGAATGTGTTGCTAATTGCGCAATTCGATAGTGAATTGAAGGATGCCGGGGATCTTTGAATTAACTTATATTTGCGGCTTATGAGCTTATGGGTTTGAATTAGTACTTAAGAAAGGTGATAAACTCATAAATCCAGAAAAATAAGTTAATCCAAACACCCCATAATTATAGAATTATCTTTTCATAATATCAATTGTTTGTAACTTCAGTGATATTTCAAAACTCTCAGAAACCTTCCCAGCAGTTGAAATGGTTTTCGGTAAAGGCCATAAGTTGAAATTATCCCCTGAAAACTACTTATTCAGAGTAAGCATTCATTTCAGTTTATCCATTTCTTTTCAGATCATATTACATGTAATATCTCCAAACTTTGTTACTGTCTCATTTATATCTCATTTATTTTATATACAAAGCACTCAAGGGTTCGTGGTGCCTATTTCCTGGGGATTTTTCAAAATGGAAAGGATCCAACAACTCTTTTAGGAGGTATTTTAACTTCACCAAAGAGCGATTCTCTATCAGTTTTTATTAAATTAACAACTATATTTTCAGTGTAATTAAATGTTTTCTACAGGCATCATTGCGCGTAATACTTTTGTTATGTATGACCGTGAACATGACAAGATTGGATTTTGGAAAACTAATTGTTCTGATTTATGGGCAAGACTTCATCCATCTGGTGGGCCCAGTCCGTCAACAAAGAAACACTGGTATGGTATCCTCAAAGTTGAGCCTTTTACTGATGAAGCATCAATTAAAAAGCAGAAAATTAGCGCTTATACTTCCTCCCGATAAAAACCAGTTTTCTGGCTCTATTGATGCTTTTAAATTGATTGGCGAAGCCCAAAGAATCCTTTTGGATCGTGATAAAATAACGCTCCATGACAGCAAGCGTAGACCTTTCGGCAAGATATCGGTGCCAAGTTGGAATCAAGGTCATCATGTAAATTTTACTGGGGCCGGCCTCGTCATTTTCGGTTTACGCAGCAGCAGCAGCAGGCTCCGACCGGGATCCGGTCAACTTTTTGGACAGTTTGCCCATTTTGTTCGGTTAGGTACCAATTCTCATTTTGTTGGACAATTTGTGATTGTTTATTAGAATTGCTTATCTGCTTATGGTCTTATGGTATGACATACAAACCCCGTCATGCAAGCCTATTTCTTACAGTTGGTTATCTGACTATATAATGTGATATTACATGTGGACTCTTAGGTACTTTGAAGTTACCAAATTCAAATAGCTGATTATGCAGACTGTTCTGTTATTGGCAATTATGATTATTTCTTAGCACATAAGCACTTTTGAAACATGTTGGTAATAATTTTCATGACCAGTTACCGTCTGATAGTAGCCTAAAATATGGTTTCACTGCTGCAAGTAACACAATTAAAGTATAAGTAACTACTAATCAATGATTATAAAATTGGTTTTGTACAGATAATTCCAGACGCATAATAAACCGAAGAACATTGATGGGGAAGATGATACGACTGAGATTGAAAAAACTGCTGATGTAATTGCTTTAAAAACACAATGGATAAATACGAGAATGAGTCAACTGATAAGTTGGGTTAGACTGTTTATGTACGTGGAATCAGGTAAATCTCAAACCTTAACCAACATCTTTTAAGGTAACTATGTTTAGTAACAGAAGCATTAACAACTAAATTTATGTGATCCGTGTGATCAACATAGGATTAAACTTCATGGAAAATTTCTTGCTGCTGTTAATCAACTTGGGATTGATAGTGAGTCGTTTAGTCCTCATGTTCATCTATTAGTACTTGCTTTCTGAAACTTTTACCGATTGTTTTTAATATATTGCAGAACAGTTGTGTTTCTGTTTTGATTACGGATGAAGGTCTGGAACTGATCATCTTGCTGCTGGCTCTGTGCTTAGGGTGAGTACCTCATATATCATTATATTGCAAGTTGATACTATGATATAATCTCTAATCTGTATGTATTTTTAGTTGTTTGTTTTATCATCTACGTAATCATACTCTATCTGGTAATTGGTCATAGATAATTGATAGTTTCTGATGGACGATGAAACCCATCCTGCATTGGATATGAATTAGGACAATATAGAACACTCTGGGAATTATTTGCATTTTTGTATGGATATCAGTGGTGATTCCCTTTTATTGTCGACATATATGGATTTACAGTGTACGTGTATTTTGTTTTTCATGACCTGGCCCAAGTTAATTTATCTTAAACTTGCAGGTTTTATAATACTTTTGAGATACCTATCTCAGTTGTAGAGTAGATAGATGGTTATGGATGGACCAGGAATGAAACTTCCAAATCAACCCGTTGACAGTTTGAGAAATTTGGCATTGATTTCTTTAGCAGTCCAACATTACCATGTTTCCATTACTTCATTACGAATCCCTTATAGCAAACATACCTAGAGAATTTACGTTAGAGATGTTTTTGTCTATGGTGTGTTAGTGCATGTTTGTTCATATTTATGGTCATTTTGGGTGGTTTCTATGATGGTTAACACTCAACCATTTGCGGCCATACAATGTGGCATTTCTGCAGGACAATGGCTGATGCAAACGAAGTGGATGAAGCTCCCAAAGTGGATACAGTTCCCAAATTGAACTCAATTTCTGGAGAGAACGCACCTCAATCAGATATTGCTCCATCAATTATATTAAGTATGGCAATTGCTCCATTCACTATATAAACTACGTCAATTCTGTAATTTGAAAAAACTGCGGTTACTTCTTGAATTTCAGGCAATGTGGAAGAGGAAGAGGATGACGATGAGGGCGAAGACGAGGGAGAGTATGATGAAGACGAAGAGGAACAGGAGGAGGAAGAAGGCGATGAAGACGAAGAGGAACATGAGGAGGAAGAAGGTGAGGAAGACGACAAATCAGAAGAGGAGGGAGAAAAAGAAAAGGTAAATGATTCGCGAAGTGCTACGGTAGTAGGTAATGGGGAAGGAGCTAATACTGATAAAGAGCAGAACAAGGCAAATGATGTCAAAAAAGATGAGAAAATAGACGGAGAAATAAAAAATGGTGATGAGTTGGGTGAAAGTCACAAAGAGAAAAGAAAAAAAAGCTCGACCTAGAAACAGTAACAAAAGGAAGGATGCACAAAAAGCATCCGGGACATTGGCTGTTGTTGAAGACAAGCCAGAATCATCTAGCAAAAAGAAGGCTTTGAAGAGGGTTGAGAGCATGGGGATGGTCTTCATGTGTAGTTCAAAAATTAAAACTGACTGCTTCCGTTACAAGGTTCTTGGGTTGCCTGAAAATAAGAAAGATCAAGTATCAAAGATCTATCAAGGGATGAGGCTGTTTCTCTTTGATGTTGATCTGAGGTTGATGTATGGGATTTTCAAAGTTGCTGCACCTGGAGGTTATAACCTTGAACCAAAGGCTTTAAACTCGGAGTTCCCATCCCAAGTTAGTATTCATATTGCCGTTATCGATTTATCATATTCACCTATTGATATATTTCTAAAGCTTTTGTTATTATGACTTCTAGACATTGCTTAGATGTTGAACTGATTAATAGTTCCCTAGATATTGCATCGTAGCACTTAACTGCTTTTCTTCCTGATTACATGACGAGCTTAATCTTTACTTGAATAGATTTGTTAGTAAATCCCAATATGCAAACAGAATGTTTAAACTGGAAAGATAAGTAAATGACGATTTCTGAATTCTCTTGAACAAACATTTAATGTAGAGGTTGGAAATGATTTCCGCCTTGCTTGTGAATTTAGATGTCGAACGTATGTATGCTAAGTCAACAGCTGAAAGTACCTTTGAAGTTTCTAAAATGCCAGTTTCATTTCCGTATGGGTTCTTTATAATTATCAAGGTTAGCACCAGGTGGGAATCTGCTACCAGTATGATAATTTTTGTAATCACCATTTAACGTTTACGACTACCAGTATGATAATTTTTTCCTTTTAGTTTTTGATGATAACATGGGTGTGTCTAAAGATACAACACGAACAATCATTATTATCTTTTTATTTTGCTGCACAAAATAAATAATGATTATGCAAGGTGGGCATCCATAGCCTCACGACTGCCAGTAAGAAAAGACAACGAGATTAAAAACTCTTGGAATTTTCATTTAAGAAAATGCGTCCCAAACAAAATACCAGACCTACAACCCAACTCATCTTTCGAGCCAGGTGACAACAATAAGATATTCAAGTCCGTCAATAAGTGATAAAGATAACATTAAAGAGTACTACGAGCAGTATTAACATGTTGGTACAAAGCTAGCTGCATTAATCAAAGCTTAGCAGCATAAAAATTGTAGCAGTACTAACCATGTTATCGAGCAGTACTAACCATGTTTCGAGCAGTACTAACCATGTTCGTAGCAGTACTAACCGTTCAATAGCGGTACTAACCATGTTTCGAGTAGTACTAACCAAGTTTGACATCAAATGGTACGCAACATAATTTTATTACTAATAAGACGAAAACCACTATATGTACACATAAATAGACTATCTCTTTCGTGCAAGAAATGTCGAAGGATTGTTGCTTCACAGGAGCAGATAGTTTCTCACGAGCGTGGGCAAGGAAAAGAGATCTTTAAGTGGAAGAAAATAGTTGGTGACACGGGAAATAGACAGCCTGAATGTAAATCCATATTTGTCGAGCCTGTGATATGGATGCAACCAAGTCTATAACAACGCTCTCCTTTTCACTATGATAAAGTATTATGTATATTCATTACCATAAGTCAATTCGGGTAACGTTTTATTTTGAATGGGTCAAACGGTTTATTCATAACTAATTGTTTTCAAATTACCTTTTCACTTAATGTGTTGGTTTTTTTAACATATAGGTACCCCAGCTTATCAACCACAATGTATATTGAACCATGTAATAAAATATATGCATTAAGAATCAGTTGCAGGGAAGCTATGGTGGATGAGGAATGTGAGCAGCATGGTGACCACCTCCTGTCATACAGTAGCCACAAGTCAAAAGACGTTGTATAACAACAAAGTAACATATAACCAGATACTCTATGCATTACAATTTCACCCACTTGCTTTATGCACCTTTATCAAAAATTCTAAGTTGGATCCATGTTTGATGTTTAACCATTTCTTAGGTGGTTTTACACAGAAATAACCCTTTTAAGATAAAAGCTTTGGTGATGGTGGGAAACTGGTATCAGTTTGGACAAGATTGCCACTTTGAAGGAAAAAAAGATGATGCATCTAAAACTGGTGCGTAATGAGCTTCAATCTGTCGATGGAGAACAACATCAAGTACCAATATTCCATGTCTGTTAATATACTATGGTAAGATAACCGTGTAGGACAACATGATACAACTTATAATCTGCTAGAATGGTACATTTTGTGGTTATCATGTTTGTGTCAAAAAAACTCTTTAATATAATTACCAAAGATTTCGGTCCATTTTAGTTACAATTGTTGCTAAAACAAAATGTTTATGTAGCCACCACATATACTTAGCATATCCATACATCAATAGTCAGCCACATGACATAAAATATCCACACACCAGATAAACTCAATTATTCGCTGCCGGTTTTCCGACAAAGATAAAGTTTCCTTTTAACCCTATTGTATGGGTAATGAGATTCAATCTATCAATGGTGAACTGCAACAAGTACCTATATTCCATGTCTGTTAATATATTATGGTAGGGGCCCCATCTATCACATCTACGAACCCAGTATATCAACATATGTAAAAGTACTCAAATGCTATTCTAAATATAACTTAAAACAAACTCAATATTGTATACAACGACAGAAATAATCTCATCATTCTTTAATTCAAACATCAATAAAATAATACCTACTTACATGACTCTATCTGTTAATTATAACTATACAATATAGCTGATATCCGTACATGAATAAATAAAATTATAACTATACAAGAAAACCGATATCCTTACATGACTAAGTTAAAATGTAAATTACAAGTCATGCCCGCCCATCGGGCGGGCTTCGACACTAGTATATATATATATATATATATAATATATATATATATATATATATATAAGGTAAAGTTAAAATAAAAAGACAAATATCCGTACACTACGTAAAAAGAATTTTTTATTTTAAAAAGTTCCCAAAAAAATCCCAAAAAATTCCACAAGATCGGGTATGTTGGTGCATAAAACTTTTGTGAAAAAAGTTTTTCTGATTTTGAGTTTTTATACGTTTTTTTAATGCACAAAAAATGAATTTTGATGCGCAAAAAAATTTTGATGCACAAAATTTTCAACTTGTTTTAGTTAGATGCACAATGTTATTTTGATTAAAAAAGTCAAAAAACTTGGGTGCAAAAATGAATTTTTGATGCACAAAAAAGCAATTTAATGCACAAATGTATTTTTTCATAATTATTTTTGGGAAAAAATATCCACTTTTAGAAAAACTTTCTTCACAACTTTTTCATGCACCAAAATACCTGATCTTGTGAAATTTTTTTGGAAATTTTTGAGAAAATTTTTGAAAAAAAAAAATGTTTTTACCTAATGTACGGATATTTGTCTTTTTATTTGATATTTATCCTATATATATATATATATATATATATATATATATATATATATATATATAGTGTACAAGCTTAAAATAGATAAAATAGGTACACATGTGGATCGTTGGATCAATCTTGATAGATGAGATGAAAATAAATAATATTAATTAATTAAATAATAATATTAATTAATTAGATATTTAGTTTAAGGGTATTATAGTAATCTTTCTTTTCCATTGTAATCTCATCTTAAATGCTCCACAATCCTTACAAATTAATTTAATACGTTATTTTTTTTTTCATTTTTATTTTAACCATAGCACCAGACGCCATCTTCATCCCAAAAACACCGTATTCTAATTAACCACTATGTCGAATTCAACTGATAATGATTCCAATTTACCACTATGTCGAATTCAACCGATAATGATTCCATTCAAGGTATTCTTTTTTCAATTGATATTCTTTAACCATGGCACCAGACGCCATCTTCATCCCAAAAACACCATATTTCTAGCAGTCTACTACTTAAAAGTTGATGTGCTACATGATCCTTGTGTGGCAATTTAAGGTTGTGCGGTTGTGCCCCACCTTCCTTAAAATAATAGAGTTTGAACAATTCTTTTTCCTACGCTAGTAATATTCCATACCTTCCGTGATCCACCCAAGTACAGATCCTCCAACGTTGCATCCAGGTCGACTATGATATCATAACCTTTCACCACTCTCTCCTGCTCATCTTGGTTTACATGACCAAAAATATCTGGAATATACTTCATATGCTCAGTCTACATCCTTACACATGCTATACCACCAAGAAGAGGGTATTCAGACAGGTGATAATGCCACAGAGGTCATTGGTTCAAGTACCCCTTACCCCTTTTTCAATTAAGAGGAGGGGTATAATTGAAAGGTTTATATAATGCTAACGGAACTAACAACATTCTGCTAATTTTTTAACACATACTCGTCAACAGAGAAGTTAGTATGTCATTCGATTAAATTCAAGGAAATGCTCACCTTTTACTAAGATATTTAGAGAACACTAGGATGACTCGAACTATTATATCACAAGTCTATCAACTGTCGATACACATAAACAATTTTCACATAACGTAAACAAGAAAACGTATAGCAACAATGCCTTATTATTATCTAGCTTTCGCATGTTGGATTTAATCTTACTATGATGAATGAAACACAGGTAATATATATGAATATAACTTTATTGATACTTGCTAATTTTCGTTCATCGTACTTTGCTTCCCGGAATCGAACGTGCTCTGATGCCAATTAAGGTCTTCTCTTACCACGAAGGTCTTGTTTGCCACGAAGGTCTTGATTACCACTAAGGTCTTGTCTTGCCACGAAGGACTTGACTGCCACGAAGGACTTGATTGCCACTGAGGCCTTGATTGCCACGAAGGACTTGATTGCCAAGAAGGATGTTGCCACTAAGGATGTTGCCACTAAGGATGTTGTAAAACGAATATAATTCGCCTTCTTCTTCTTCTTCTTACTATTTGAACTTTAAATGTTCGTTGCTTTCTTCTCCACTTTCTTTACTTACTTTCTTCTGTTCTTGATTTCTCAAATTGATTTGGGATAATATCCTTTTATTTTCTAATCAATAAATAGAGTATATTGAAAAGAAAAATAAATACGTACTTAAATCTTTTCCCAAATCCTTGCTCTCTGATGGGTTTTTCTGACCCGCTGCCCTTTCTCAATGATCGGTTCCTGCGATGCCTTTTACTTTTCCAGACTATTGCCATGTCTCTGTCTCTTTCACTTGAGACAACGGTTTCTTCTTCCTTGATGGTTAATCGCTGGTTCAATGTAGGTGTAACCGTCTTCTAATCTTTCCTTCTTCTCTTTCTGTTTCGACATCTCTTCTTCCCATGGCTGCCCTATTTCTTATTCTTGATTGATACTGTAATTTGTAACATGATTCGATCGTTGTTTGATTCCCTCGCTCTCTGATACCACTGTTGACAGGTCGTGAATCTCCATGATCTCCATATCATCATAACTTCAGGATCGAATTGATCATAACAAACATCATGCCAACATCAACAAGAATAAATAAATACGAAACAAGAGATTGGGGTGAACCCATTCCAGTTTAATAATATCAGATTATTATGGGTTCACCCCAATCTCTTGTTTCGTATTTATTTATTCTTGTTGATGTTGGCATGATGTTTGTTATGATCAATTCGATCCTGAAGTTATGATGATATGGAGATCTGGAATATACTTCATATGCTCAGTCTACATCCTTACACATGCTATACAACCCAGAAGAGGGTATTCAGACAGGTGATAATGCCACAGAGGTCATTGGTTCAAGTACCCCTTACCCCTTTTTCAATTAAGAGGAGGGATATAATTGAAAGGTTTATATAATGCTAACGGAACTAACAACATTCTGCTAATTTTTTAACACATACTCGTCAACAGAGAAGTTAGTATGTCATTCGATTAAATTCAAGGAAATGCTCACCTTTTACTAAGATATTTAGAGAACACTAGGATGACTCGAACTATTATATCACAAGTCTATCAACTGTCGATACACATAAACAATTTTCACATAACGTAAACAAGAAAATGTATAGCAACAATGCCTTATTATTATCCAGCTTTCGCAACTCTGAAGATCATGCTTATGTCCCCTCAGTACCACTGACCCGACCTCCATTTCTTACCCATTGCATCATACATGACAACATAAAGGTCCCGACACTTGGAGTCTCTTGCCAGCTAAACGAATTTTGTTCAACATTTATAATGTTTATAACTATTACTTCCTGCAAGAAAAAAAGTTATAACCTTGTTAACAAAATAATACCGTTTGCTTGAGACATGGTGTTAAGTTAGAAAGCATACCATGGGAGCCTAAATGTGTCTTTGAACCGTCCTTGTTTAGAACTATACCCAACAATTTTGTCAAGTCGTATGATGATCTCGGAAAATTTTGGTCTAATAGACAAATCTAGATACCAACACCCCTCGATCAATCTATAAAATAAGAACAAAGACAGAAAAAGAATGAGAAATTTTTGTATGTGAAAAAGCAATTAACAAACAATGAAAACATGAATGACCCGTCCAATCTATCTGTCCGATTTCCCTTTTAGGCAACTGGTTTAGCTTAACGCAATAACGCCTTAATCATTTTGCATCTTTGAAAAAGAATTGCCTTAACCCTTTTGACCGTTAGACATAGATGATAGAACATAAACCAAATTCACTCATTTGTAGATAAACGTGTCAAGATTGCCACCTCTGGAAAATGTGTGCATACATAGATTCAAGATATTGTGTACAGAAATTATACTTACTCTTTTACATCAGCAGGATAATATTTCGATTTTGTCTTGAATGCTGGTCTCTGGACATCAACACACATCAGCTTAACAGCCTCTTCAGGAGGCTTGGGATAAAATGGTTGCACACCGTCCATCATCTGATCTCGTATTAAACAAAACCAAGATCAAACGGGTCAAAAGTTGCTAAAATTATATTTTTAGTGGCTAAAACCTCCTGTATCATTTTATTCTAAACCTTAGATTCCTGTATGAACTAAGCTTTTATATTTGAATTTTTGGACAGCCAGTGGTTCGGGTCAACCTGACCTGATCAGTAATACACACTCAAAACTAATACACACTCCAAACTAACACAAAACATGTATGCAACTAATGCACACGAATCCTTAGCAGCAAATACACAATCATGCAGAATCTAATACACATAACTAACTAGCATGAATCATTACATACACACATGTTTATTCCATCTAATACTAACAACTAATACACATAACTAACTAGCATGAATCAATACACACACACATGTTTATTCCATCTAACTAACTAGCATGACTCACTCGTAAGAGTCGACTTGTGACTCGTACAAGTCTAACAACTATGGTTACAACAATAACCTAGTTTCATTTAATTAAAATGGTGGGTTAGTAGGCTACCTAAAATTACTTTCCACCAGTTCGGCCTAATTTCTATTAGCGTCACTTCTACTCAGAATTTCCACCTACCCTTTCTATTGTCAGATTAATGTTTTGGTTATAATAGGTGGTTGGATCAGCTGATGCTTTGAGAACAGACGAACACTGGAAAAACCTGATTGTAAGTGCAGAGGAGAGAAATTGTTTCTTTAAGGTAGGTTTTCTAGTTGCTAAATTTACAAGCAGCTCGTATTTTCATCACCCTTTAAATGTTAAAATTCACAATAAACAGAACGTACACTGAAATTTTATAAAGTATAAACTCATTATTTAATTCTTACTCAAGCTCTTCTAAATTGTTTGTTCAGGTTTCTAAGCCGTATACCGATTTCTTTAGTGATGAAAACCTCGCATTAATGGCAGCTCAGGAGGCTGTACCCGAGGGACCAGGAACAGATGACATGGACCTCGATGCACTGGGTTATGATCTTGGTATTGAAGCTGATCAAGCTCCACCTGATGATGATTATGGAGATGATGCTGGGGGAGGTGATGATGGTGGCATGGATGACTAATATGTAAAACTACTTATTTCTTGGCATTTTTTCGTGCATGATGCAGCTTAGTCTATCATCACCTATCAGTAGTGCTAGAATTGAGATATTAAAAAGGAAAAAATAAAAATAAATAAATAACCAAAGACTGAATATACAGAGGAAAAAGGCAATTTTTTGCGCTATGTTATTCGTATCTAAGCCTTGAAGGTAAAGACTCCTAATAGGTTATGGTCAATTGTAAATTCATACATAACTATGGCTTAATATATTTCCAGATACATTTTGCTGTGCTGCTTTCTTTTCGCTACAAGTAACACATCTTCTCGATACTTTGGTATAGGATTACCTACAGAAACAGCGGAAATATTGTGTGTATATTGACTATCCATGTTAACATATGATTCTAAATTACTACTGTAGTTATATGCACCAACAAATGCAATCTGTGACAACTCTCAACAAAACAACAGTCAATACGGTAGCAAACAGAGATGCATATTTATTCAAATCGATTCAACCGATCGAAAACTAGCATTCAAGCAACAAACAGAACACATTACCACATACTAATTCAAAAGCAACCTGAAACTTATAGTTATTTTCAAAACCAACCTGAAACTTATAGTTACCTAAGTAACTATAAACACATCAGTACGTACCTAGCACACATGAATCCTTAGCAACTACTACACATGAATCATTACCCACACACAGGTTTATTCCATCTAATACACATAACTAACTAGCACACATACTCACCTAATAGCTTATACTTAAACACATCAGTACGTAGCTAATGCACAAACATCAACTTGACACTGGTTAAAGAGTGTTGGGTTAAGCAGAGTGGCACGTGAGGAGCACATGACCAGTCTTAGACTGTGCGTGTGAGGTGCACGTGATTTACTCCCTCAGCTCACCCAAATGCTATAACTGCTTTTGGCGCCATTTTCCCTACTTTAAATACTGCTCACTTGTAATCCATTTGTAGTTTTAGCTTTTGATTGAATAAACTCTTTCTCTCTCAATTCTGTTACATTTCACCTTCCATAACCACCAACTAACTAACTTCCACATTTTCCCGCCAAAAATAACGATAATGACTTTCAAACTCTTTTCTTAATTCATAGGAGTTTTGAGCTTATTGTTGCCTTCTACCAATTCCTTTTGTGGATTCTAGAAGTGTTGTGTATCAATTGGTATCAGAGCTTGTCACCCTGGCAAACTCTTGATTTTCGGTCATCTTCTCCGGCGAAATTCCGGCCAAAAACAGAGATTTCCGGCACAAGAAATTAGTCACCACTAATTTCACTGTTCTGTTTACATTCGGTTAGTGTCAATCATCTGTACTGCCACAAGATCAGCCCATTAGTGGTTAAATTCTCTGATCTTGAACAAGCTGGTAAGAAGCAGTTGGATTGAGTAACCCAGAACAGGATCAGTAGTCATTAATCCATGGTTGATGAGTATTAATGATATTGATACAATGGTGAATACAAGAAGTACTCAAGAAGTAACAATGGAGTCACTTCAAAACACAGTTAATGAGTTGCAAAGAATGATGGCTGATATGGTTACTGATATGGCAAGAATAAGAAATGGAGAAGGAGCCAGCAATGGGGGTCATAATGTCAATGGTAGAAATGGTAATGTGGCAAATCAGTATGGAAGAATGTCAAAGATTGAATTCCCAAGATTCAATGGTGATGATGTTAAGAGCTGGTTATTCAGATGTAAACATTTTTTCAAAATTGATGATGTTCAAGAAGACATGAAGGTGGAGTTAGCAGCCATGCATTTGTCAGATAAGGCCTTAGTTTGGCACCAACAGTTCTTGAAGAAGTATGGTGATGGATGTCCATGGGAGATGTATGCAGAACAAGCATTGAAGAGGTTTGGTAATGTGTTTGAAGATCCCATGGTGGAACTCAAGAATCTGAAACAAACTAGTACAGTACAAGTCTATCAAGATCAATTTGAGGAGTTGTTGAATAGGCTGGAACTGACTGAATCTCTTGCAATAAGTTTGTTCATTGGGGGGTTGAAGGATGAGATTAGTATGCCTGTAAGGATGTTTAAGCCTATTACATTGATTGATCTATTCACCATGGCAAAGATGCAAGAAGCTTCACTTGCAGCAACTAAACCAAGGTATACCTCTTATCATTCTAATGCAAGACCTAGTCATAATGGTTCTGTGATTAAAGATTGGGGTATATTACCAAGACCAGTCAATAGACCTTTGGCTTTGCCTGCACCCACAAGAGTAACAAATGGTGAAAACAGTACTTTCAATAACAGACCCTTTAAGAAGTTGACTCAGAAAGAATATGAAGAAAAGAGGGCCAAAAACTTATGCTTCTATTGTGATAAGAAGTTTGTGCCTGGTCATAAGTGTGAAGGTCAATTGTTTTCACTTGTGGTTTCACCTATGATTGAAGAAGAAGATGAGTTAGTGGAGGATTTTGTTGATGCCTCTAATGAACCAGTTATAATGAATGGGGAGGAAGAATTGCAACCTCACATTTGACTGAATGCTTTTACTGGTGAAAGTTCTTTTAAGACCATGAGAGTGATTGGAATTGTGGCCAAGAAGTATAAGATACATATATTGATAGACACAGGATCAACCCACAATTTTTTGGATGTTGCTATGGCCAAAAAGATAGTTTGTAAGGTGACTCAAACAAAACCAATGACTATGTCAGTAGCAGGAGGAAGGAAACTTGTAAGTTTGGGTGTGTGTAAAGACTTCCAGTGGATGATGAATGGGGAACTATTCACTTCTGATGTGATGCTTTTGCCTCTAGGAAGTTGTGAAATGGTGTTAGGAGTTCAATGGTTGTCCACTTTGGGTGACATTAGAAAATGGAACTTTAAAGAATTGAGAATGGAATTTGTGCATAATAACAAAAGAATTGTTTTGAGGGGTACTTCTAAAGCTCCAGTTCATTGGGTGGATGGGAAGAAGCAATTACAGATGTTGGAACATTCTCACCAAGCAGAAATGATGATGTTATGTGTTTACCCAAACACTGGTGTAGAGTTGTGTTCAATGGAACAGTGTGGGTTAACATCAATTGGAGAAGAATTGCAGCCTATACTTGATAATTATGCTGATGTATTTGCAATACCAAAAGAGTTGCCACCACAGAGATCTCATGATCACAAAATTCCGCTCATTGAAGGTACTCCACCAGTGAACATTAGACCTTATAGACACCCTCCTACACAGAAAGATGCCATTGAAGCTATGGTTAAGGAGCTTTTGGAAGCTGGGGTGATCAAACCAAGCCACAGCCCTTTTGCTTCACCTGTGGTTATGGTCAAAAAGAAGGATAATACATGGAGGATGTGCATTGACTATAGGCAACTCAACAAACACACCATCAAAGATAAGTTCCCTATTCCATTAATAGAAGAATTGATTGATGAGTTACATGGAGCTACTATATTTTCTAAACTAGATTTGAGGTCAGGGTATCATCAAATCAGAATGTTTGAAGATGATGTGGCCAAAACAGCTTTCAAAACTCATGAGGGACACTATGAGTTTTTGGTGATGCCATTTGGTTGAACCAATGCTCCATCCACATTTCAAGCATTAATGAATGAAGTCTTTAAACCCTTCCTGAGAAAGTTTACATTGGTGTTCTTTGATGATATTTTGGTATATAGCAAAAGTTTGAGTGATCATGTGCAACATTTGACTCAAATTCTGGAAACTATGAGGCATCATAAGCTGTATGCAAAACAAAGTAAATGTGTGTTTGGAACAAGCCAAGTGGAGTATTTAGGCCATGTGATCTCAGCTCAAGGGGTAGCTACTGAACCTTCTAAAATCAAAACTATGGAGAATTGGCCACAACCAAAGAATATTAAGCAACTCAGAGGTTTCCTTGGTCTTACTGGTTATTACAGAAGGTTTATAAAGAACTATGCTACTTTGAGTAAACCTTTGACTCAGTTATTGAAGAAAAATGGTTACAGTTGGAATGAGCAAGCACAAGTGGCATTCCAACAGTTGAAAGAAGCCATGATCAAAGCCCCAGTCCTCAGTTTACCAGACTTCTCAAGACCATTTGTGATAGAAACAGATGCTTCAGGAGTTGGCTTAGGGGCAGTATTGTTGCAAGATGGTCATCCAGTAGCTTATCTCAGTAAGTCCCTTTCTCAAAAGCACCAATCTCTTTCTACTTATGAAAAAGAGTTTTTGGCAGTTATTTTAGCTTTGGAAAAATGGAGAGGGTACTTGTTAGATAGACATTTTGTGATCAAGACTGACCATTTCAGTTTGAAATACTTACTTGATCAAAGGATCAGTACTCCTACTCAAATGAAGTGGCTACCTAAGTTGATGGGGTTTGATTATGAGGTGATATATAAGAAAGGTTGTGATAATGTGGCTGCAGATGCTTTGTCAAGACTAGAGAATCATGGTGAGTTGTTGTCACTAACTGTCTCCACTGTCACCACTGAATTGTATGATAGAATTGTTAAAAGTTGGGAAGGTGATGCTCAAGTTCAAGAAATTGTGACTCAGTTGCAGAATGGGCAGCCTGCAAAGAAACATTATACTTGGGTTAATGGCCAATTACTGAGGAAAAACAGATTGGTGGTGGGTGATGATAAGCAGTTGAGGTTAGAATTGCTTAAACATATTCATGAAGGTGTTATTGGGGGGCATTCAGGAATCCAACCAACTACTCAAAAAGTAGTATCACTGTTCTATTGGAAAGGTTTGAGAAGAGAAGTTAAGAATTTGGTGAGAGAATGCTTGATCTGTCAGAAAAACAAACCTGATCTAGCTTCCTATCCTGGTTTGTTACAACCCTTACCTATTCCACATGGAGTATGGAAATCTATTTCCATGGACTTCATTGAAGCATTACCAAAATCTTCTGGAAAAGATACTATCTTGGTAGTGGTAGATAGGCTAAGCAAATATGCTCACTTCATTGCTTTGTCTCATCCTTTCAATGCTGTACAAGTTGCTCAAGCATTTCTGGATACAATTTATAAACTCCATGGTCTACCAGAGAGCATAGTATCTGACAGAGACAAGATATTCATGAGTAGATTTTGGAAAGAACTTTTCAAGCTGCTGCAAGTCAAACTCACAATGTCAACTTCATATCATCCACAAACTGATGGTCAATCAGAAGTAGTGAATAGATGCTTGGAAGGATACTTGAGGTGTATGGTGGGAGAGCAACCAAAGGAGTGGTTTAAATGGTTGTCTATGGCAGAATTGTGGTATAACACAAACTACCATACTTCAATCAACACAACACCTTTTGAAGTACTGTATGGCCAAGCACCACCCATTTATGTACCATATTTGGGTGGTGAAAGCAGGGTAGAAGCTGTGGATAGGACCCTGAGGGCTAGGGAAGAAGCCATTAACATCCTCAAGTTTCATTTACAAAGGTCTCAGAATAGAATGAAACAACAAGCTGATAAGAATAGGACTGAGAGGAGTTTTGAACCTAATGATTGGGTATTGCTAAAACTGCAACCTCACAAGCAAGTCACTATTAGACAAGGTAAGCAGCACAAGTTCTCTCCAAAATACTATGGCCCTTTTAGGGTAATTGAGAAGGTGGGAGAGGTAGCTTACAAACTGTCATTGCCAATAGGATCACAAATCCACAATGTCTTCCATGTGTCACAGCTTAAGAAGTGTAGAGGAAGTGTGCAAGATGATCAACCAGCTGTTTTGCCTCATTGTAATGGTACTGGGATGTTGGTTATACCACCCATAGCTGTGTTAGACAGGAAAATGATGAAGAAGAATAATGATGTGGCAGTTTATGGTTTGATCCAATGGGCTAATGGAGATAAGGATGATGCTACATGGGAACCATTGGAAGACTTAGTCAAACGTTTTCCAATGTTTGATATCAGTTCTTGAGGACAAGAACAGTTTAAGGGGGATGGATTGACACTGGTTAAAGAGTGTTGGGTTAAGCAGAGTGGCACGTGAGGAGCACATGACCAGTCTTAGACTGTGCGTGTGAGGTGCACGTGATTTACTCCCTCAGCTCACCCAAATGCTATAACTGCTTTTGGCGCCATTTTCCCTACTTTAAATACTGCTCACTTGTAATCCATTTGTAGTTTTAGCTTTTGATTGAATAAACTCTTTCTCTCTCAATTCTGTTACATTTCACCTTCCATAACCACCAAGACCAGTCTTAGACTGTGCGTGTGAGGTGCACGTGATTTACTCCCTCAGCTCACCCAAATGCTATAACTGCTTTTGGCGCCATTTTCCCTACTTTAAATACTGCTCACTTGTAATCCATTTGTAGTTTTAGCTTTTGATTGAATAAACTCTTTCTCTCTCAATTCTGTTACATTTCACCTTCCATAACCACCAACTAACTAACTTCCACATTTTCCCGCCAAAATAACGATAATGACTTTCAAACTCTTTTCTTAATTCATAGGAGTTTTGAGCTTATTGTTGCCTTCTACCAATTCCTTTTGTGAATTCTAGAAGTGTTGTGTATCACAACTATATGTAGCTAATACACCATTATATCTAATTAGCTACACCACACAACAACTATAAGTTGTTTATTACAAAACAGCTAAAAACCAATACACAGTATTTTACTTCAACAAATAGACACAATCAACTAATAACTTATTTCAAAACCCAACCTTACACAACTAATACACATGCTCAGCTAATGCCTTATTTTCAAAACCAACCTGAAACTTATAGTTACCTAAGTACCTTTCACAACTTAGTCAACTCATACACATCAGTTACCTAAGTACCTTTCATAAGTAATGGGTCAAAATGATTCATTAGCACACATGAATCCTAAGTACCTTTAACAACTCAGTCAACTCATACACATCAATTAGGTTAGAAGCTTACACAACCGATTCAAGTCATACATAACGAGTGACTAATACACATAAATCAACTCACTCACAACCCAGTAACTAAAACAGTATATTTATAAGAAGAAATTCACAATACCTCGATCGTCTTCACTATCTCCATCAAGAGTTAGATCGATGGTTTCATATTCCTCATTATCTCTGTTTGGTCGTCTACGATTTGACAGCCTTCCACTTCTTCGGACCGAAACCAAAAACCAACAATGTACTGATGAAATAAAAAAAACATCTTTATTGACTGAATAAAAAAAAAATAAAAAAAAAAAAAAGAAAAAAAAAAGAAGAACAATGTATCAATTACCAAACCTTATTTCTTTTGTATTCCCAAACATACTTGTTTCTTATGATTGGTACCTGTATTTAAAGAAAAAATGTAGAACGAAGATTTGGGGATTTTTGTTTGATTGATCGATTTGGGGGATTATGATGTTAATTCTGAATTGCATGATATCCGGTTGAATTGTTGGGGGTGGTTATTGTGGCTACCTAATTTTTCTTCTAACTGAGGGTATATTTGGCATAAGTAGGAGCTGGAGCGGATCGCTGGAGCGGGTTGTTGGAGCTGGTTGCTGGAGCAGGTGGCTGGAGCTTTTTTTTACATGCTAGTACAACTAGCCTTTCATTTAGTAGCTTATTTTTTTAACAAGCTCCTTCAAGCCGTGTCAGCCAAACGAGACTTATTTTCAATGGTAGCTTATTTTTCTAAAAAAATAAGTTCATGCTACGATAAGCTCTGATAAGCTCGTGCGCCAAACATAGCCTGAGACTGATCCTCAAGACAAGATATACGCTCCCCTAAAAAAATTGGTACCCATTTGTCTGTCACTAAATTACAATTGTGCCACTCTTCTATTTAATATCTAATATCATCTATCAAGATTGATCCAACGGTCCACATGTGTACCTATTTTATCTATTTTAAGCTTGTACGCCACAATAACGCCCCCTATATATATATATATATATATATATATATATATATATATATATATATATATATATATATATATATATATATATATATATATATATATATATATATATATATATATATATATATATATATATATATATATATATATATATATATATATATATATAGGGGCTTTATTTTCAGAACCCTGTTAAGTGCGGGAACTGCGAGAACTCTTTTAGACCAATAAGATTTTTTTAAATATTAAAAATTATTATTTAATCATAAGGGTATTTTAGTAAAATAAAATTTTCATATTATTTTCGAATTTTTTATTAAATCCCGTTTTCCTAAATTTTCGGATTTTTTTTTTTTTTTTTTTTTTTTTTTTTTTTTTTTTTTTTTTTTTTTTGTGTTAATGTGTAGCCAGAATATTACAAGAACATATGTGTTTTTGCTTCTTTTTTTTTTGAAAAAAATTAAGTGCATGCATGTTTTTTAAATAATGTAAATTTAAATGTGTTTCTATAATGTAATTGTTCACATTTTTTTATCAACCTATCAATATTTTTGTCTAACAATTATTTTTTAAGAAGTTTGAAACACAAATCAAAGAAAATAAATCATTATAAAAGAAAAAAAATAAAATTCATATACTTAAATGTTACATTCCACTTAATTACAAGAACATAAAACACGTATGCAATAATCCTATATCTTCAAAAATCACAAATTATCTTCATGTATATTTTTGTTCATCCACTTCTCGGTCTTCAATGATATCGTCATCTTCATCAATCTGAAACAAGCATGCACAAAAACAATTAAACCATAAACAAATAAGAAATAAAAAATAATCCTAACAACTGTGTTTCACATATTCCCATGTTCAAACACCCATGTTCAGACAACCAGTATATGCCCATGTTCAAACACATATGTTCAGACAGTCACTATATTCCCTTGTTCAAACACACATGTTCACTAACTTGAAAAACACATGTTCAATAATTTCTTTGAACTCACATCTGTCAAAAACAAACCAGATTAACGACTCTCTTAATACACACTTTAAAATTGCAACTGTGTTTCACATATTCCCATGTTCAAACACCCATGTTCAGACAACCACTATATGCCCATGTTCAAACACACATGTTCAGACAGTCACTATATTCCCTTGTTCAAACACACATGTTCACTAACTTGAAACACACATGTTCAATATTTTGAAAACCGAATGACAATCTTTGATGCTGTTTTTTTGTTTGAGCTAATTAGAACCCCCATGTTCACTAATTTGAAAACCATTTCACTAACTGGTCCACCCATGTTCAAACACACATGTTAATTAACTTAAACACCCATGTTCAACTTTATGACGAAATGTCTGCGTCTGTGTTACCCCTTAATAAAGCTAATAGATAAACATGCATGTTCATAAAAACATGTATGTTTTTACCATAAACATACTGCCTAAACATAAATGTTCATAGAATAATAAAGCTATAACCCATTTGTCAAGTTGCAATCTCAAATGGATGGGATCATAATGATTTCACATTCCTAAATACTAACCGAAGTGAGGTAAATAAGTTAAAATATGTTATCAAGCTGGGTGGTAAAAGTTGATAGTAATTGATAGATTCAGAATCTTAGACACAAAACCAAAATGAAATTTGGTTTTTATTGTAAACCGAACTGAATGCAGAAGCCCAACTTTTAATTCAAAATTTTATGTTCAACATTTTAGTATTTTGTCGAGCACGAATACACGTCTTGAAGAACGTGTTTTTTGTAAAGTTCAACACCTCTGGTATCATTAAACAGCTTAATCAAATTGTAAACATACTATGTTCTTGTATTACATTTTCCTACACATGATTATTTGATTCTAATTATTTAAATGCAAAATATATATTTAAAACGCAATCCCCAACAATCCCATATTAAACTTTTAATTTTCGTTTCCAATTAATAGTTAATTCACATGAGATCAGAAATTTCATATGTTACTGATATTTTTTAGATAACAAGACAAATATCTTGTCCTTTTTTTTTTGTTTAATTTTGTGTCTTATTGAAAGAAACTTGTTAATCAATCCCTTTAACAGATTGAATCAAACAACAAAATGAATAGAACAATTTAAAAAGAAACAACAGATTTACCGGAAACAAAAGCAACTTCAGTGGCGGTGGCGACGGCGGAACATATTCCGGCAAAGGTGGATAACGGCGGCAGATTTTTCGGCAACATAAGCAGATCTGAAAAAAAAAACGATTAACAATATTTAAAATCTGAAAAAGTTAAATAAACTCAGATCTGAAAACAAATATTGATAAATCTTTAAAAAAAATGAAATCTTGAATAAATACAAGATTTGATCGTGGTTTATAGAGATCGTGGTTGTTTGATCGTGGCTTATAGAGATCTAGAGAAGAGACGGTCTTCATTGTTTTTCAATTTAGAGAGAGGTGGGAGAAGGAAAAAAATGGAGAGGCGGTTTTTCAGTTTAGAGAGAGGCGGTAGGGATTGAGAGAATTAATCATGCCCTTAATATAGGAGGGTTTTCCATAAAATTCCTATATTGCCCTTCGAGCCAAAAAGGAAAATATTTGTACTTTTAATTAATTACATTAATGGCACAATCAATCATAGCCATTGATCAAAAAATCTAACGGTTCAAAGTGGGTTCTCGCAGTTCCCGCACTTAAGAGGGTTCTGAAAATAAAGTTACACTATATATATATATATATATATATATATATATATATATATATATATATATATATATATATAAATATTTGACTCCCATGTTCATGGTAAGATTTACTTTGTTGTGATTTTTGGTGTCGATTCAATAAGGAAACCCACAAGGGTCGATTATATGGAATTATTTTCGTTCTCGATTCATTAAGGAAACCCACAAGGGTCGATCCGTAAGGTTTGTCTTGGATTTGGATTCGTCATCTTTGTTTTAGGGCCGCATATGAATTAGGCCGAGACCTTTTGGTCTCGGTGGGTTATTGGATTTGCTCATTTGGTTTTACTCTCGGTTTATTATTTTTTTTAGCTTAGTTGGTTTGGTATACGTTTGGTCAGTTTATTGGTATTTTGGATTGGATTGGATTATTTTGTTGATGTTTGGTCTCGGGTGAGACAGGAAATCCTTGAAGTTGTGTTTTGTTTGATTTGGCTCACGACCATACCCGCGTAGGGTGTTGGTTTCGTGTTGGTGTTTGATTTGGTATTCGGGTCGAATGGGTATTAACGACCCAAATGTTGTTTTTGTTAGAGTTTGTGGATACAAATTAATATTTGTATGTCTGGTTTCGAACACGAGACTTCGGGATTGCACACATTACGTATGAGTCTCAATGTATTAATAATTAATATAATGATTTATTATTAATTATTAAATCACAAATATTTATATGATCGAACAAGGAAAGTGGAGGGGGTTGAATGTCGAATTTTGGAACTTGAGGAGGTGTTAAACTCAAACTTGGAGAGCAAGTTTAGAGTGTATATAAACCTCTCAAAGCTCAATATAATCGACTAACAGATCTATCCCTAAACCGATTTAATAAATCAGTCCAAATTGCTTTTTGTCCATCCACTGACATCGATACAGTAACGGAGATATAATAAAGTCCATGCATGTGGATGTATTATTATCTATGTACTGTACATTACATGTGCATGACAATTGGTTTACTCCTTTTGTTTTTTTGTTAGTGGATTCGATCATGTATTATCTAGAACATCAAACACTAGTTGTTGTGATGTTTTATTTGTGATACATGAACCTAGCTTTTCACATTGAAACGCTACTAATACGTGTGTACAAGAACGGAGTACAAGCTTACTTTAGCTTGTGGTGACTTGCCCTATTCGACCTTAATAAAGTCGATCCATCCTTAAACCCAATTAGGGTTTATCTTGTTCTTGTAGATCTGATTCCTTGTTCTTGCTAGGAATCGAAAAGGTACGCATCTATTTAATTTTATGTTAATTAATTATATGTTATGTAGATCTATCCGCTGCGCATACTTGTGATGTTTATGTGTTTATAGATTTGTATGATTCACATATTCCAACAGTGGCATCATGAGCCGTGTTTTTAACATGTAATTGATTACATAAAACCTTAAAAATTGAATCTTTAATTAGATACATGCAATTTATAAATCTAGGGTTTATTTTTTTGTAAACCTAATATTAGGTCGACACCTAAATTAAAAGATTTAGGGTTTTTGGTTTTTGTAGAAAACTTGTAGAAAAACCCTAGGATTGCATGCAATTTTTTAGAGATTAATTAATGAGTACCTTATGTGACGTCGTTAATTAATTAAATTAGATTGCGTACAGGATATATTGACATGATAATATGTGTTAACATGATTATATGTGCAATATGGGATCCATGACAAAATCTTGCATATTTTGTCATGGAATGTTTGTTGATTTATTTGCCACATGATTTTTAAGATAGATCTTAAATTAGGGAAGACCCTAATATATTAATTAAAATTGGTTATGTGCAATGTGGTATCTAGTTAATAAAACTTACGCGGCCAAATTTATTTGGTGTCTGTGTTCCATTGGGTACAATGAGCTCGAAAACCAATGGGAGTTTTATTGATTAGATACATGAAAATTCACATAGATAATTAATAGGATTTATCAAAAAGGTTTGCATGTGGCTATATGATATCGTTGATGATCATATATGTGTTATTATGTATTTATTTATTTTTTAAATTACTTGTTCTTTGTGTGTTTAATTATGATGGATTGTAACAACAAAGAGGGTAATTTTTCAAATAAAAATAAATGGACCTAATAACTATGAAACCTTTGTAGTAAACAATTTAATTGCCAAGTCTTATGTGCCGACAGTGGTTCGCTTCGCACGGTAATTTGCTCCCAGGCGAGACTAGAAATTAATAATTTCCTACATAAATTGTTTTAAGCAAGAAAATCATAAGTTTTAGTTGATTGATGCGACTGTACAAAAGTGGTCGAAGCGGCGGACCTATTATTGACAAACTATAAAGTGGGTTTAAGGTTGGTTCACATTAAATTGTGACCTTAGAGGGGCACGGTTTTAACCAGCTTCGGCGGCTGTCGTCCCTCCGCTCGCCTGTGCGTCAATAATAGACTTACCAAGTACACCATGAAAAAGTACGAAGCATCTTAAGGCGATGTTGTAATTTGCTCAACGCCTCAATTAAAAACTTTGATGATTTGAGCTTACGAATGAGTAAACTGTTTATTGTAGAAAACATATGATACAAAGATGAATGCATGACGTCTTTGTACATATTTTTTGATAACATACATCAAAAAATTTAAATACCCTTAAATTTAAGTAATATGCCAACCAACTACAAAAAGGAACACCTAAGACCTCATCCTACATCACTAGCAGCCAAAGCTGAATGTTGATGTTCAAAGGATTGTTGTCTAAGGGTAAATTGAGTACTTTCATCACTAGCAGCCAAAGCTGAATGTGATGGAACGACGTCAATTTATAGTTTCTTAAGTTGGTTAACTTAATTGAGCACTTTCATCACTAGCAGCCAAAGCTGAATGTGATGGGACGGCGTCAAGGCATAAAGATTTAGGGATGAAACATGCTTACATTTTGCAACTGATGTTGGCAATATAATGTAAGTCCCATGATTCTAGGAATTGCAATTGTATATTGGCAATTGAGTGCAGCTCTACCTTATTGAGTACTTTCATTGCTAGCAGCCAAAGCTGATGTGATGAAACGACGTCAATTTGGATCCTAATTTTCAATGAAAATTAAATGGTGAAATTTTATTTACCATGGGTGTTTAATTTTCTTGAAAAGTTATTATCAATAATACTAAATTGAATTTTGAAAATTCTTTTAAAGTATTTAATGCAGCGTTAAAACCGTAAATATGGAACATTCTTTTAGTAGTAAATTGATCTGCACCCTTAGGGGTCTTTGGATAGAGTCAATCTTTACTGAAAAGAATAAACTAAGTCTGCTTTCCGTGTGAAGAGTAAGACTTAATCCTATTCCTTTTCATGAGTGATAAAGGTATAATAGGAAAATTGGAATCGTCTAAATTCTAAGAAATAACTCATGGCGAATTTCTTAAAGAAATTGCATGGTTAGGAGTTATTAAATTAGAAACTAGACTAATTACCGCAAAAGTGGTAAAAGGCAAACTAGAATGTTTGATCTAGTTATTATGCTTTAGCCATTTCAAGGTGCTACATACCATGATGGGGATCGTAGACCTAACTAAGGAAGAAATTGCATACCCAATTTTTTCAAGTTAATTGCATTGATGGATATTCCATCATTTACAAAGTAGAATACATTCCTTGAGTACCTTAGTAGTATTACGTAAGGAATTCATCAAGGGTGTAGGAAAGTAAACAGCACGCTATTTGCTTTTACTGGTGATGCAACACTTACAATGTTGTCAAAGCCAGTGGGAGCATTGTGTTGTAATTACTGAATAATGAGTTCATGTAGTGATCTTAAATTCAGTGGGAGCTACAAGTCTTGGTATCTAAATATCCTGACAGTAACTCAGATTATCTCTAGAATTTCTTGAGATGATTACTTTCCAAATATAGACATTTGTGGTATTAAGGATAGTCGTGTACGTTTCCTTACTAGACGAGGTGATTCTATATCTACTTATATCTATGACACAATCATATTGATCAAATAAGCAAACTATTGACGTGTTGTTTATTCGATACATGATGTTGTTCCATGCACAAGTGGGAGAAATCTTATTGTGTGCAAGCAACAACATAAAGGAATATGATTTAAAGGGATCTCTTGACTGCAAGGTCAGAGATTGATGTTCTAATGTGTTTTATACACATTCTAATTTATAGAACACTTGGAGTTAATATCTACTTTCATTACTAGATATTAATAACAAGGTAAATTACATACTTTTATTATTATCAGCCTCGTTGATGTAATGAAACTATGTTAATTTACAAGTTCCAAAATTAGATAATTATTAGAACAAGTGTCGATATGATAATAAGACTACTTCAAATGCAAATATTTATGTATTGTTGTAATGACATAAATAAATAAAGTAATCTTATACTACTTCATATTTAGATGTTTATGTATTCTTGGAATGATATAAATATATGAAGTAATAAATTAACTTGAAATAACTATTGAAACCAAGTTATGGGTTTCATCATTACTTTAGTTATACATGTTTATATTGTAAGATATAAATATGAAGTCTTTTATTGCTATAAGACTTATAACAAAGTAAGATGTTAGCTTGTTATGTTTTTAATTAAGACATACAAGAAGTCATTGAGTTGATCAATGATCTATAACGTAGATTGGGATTATAACAGTTTATGTCTTTTGTTAAGACATAGATATTAAGTGGCTTGGACTATAAGGCACTTATGTTATAAAGTATGCAATTAGCTTGGAAATCTATTGTACCATTAAAGTGATTTAGTTGGTAAATAGGTAAGCCAATACGATATGTATATTTATCTTATATATTGTAAGATTAACTTACAATATTAATCCTAATGAAATACATAAGTTTATGGTATGTTCAGTTAGGAAAATCAAACTCTTGAAAAATTGTTTGATTAAAGATAATTATATCTTCTAATCTTCCTAAAAGATATCAAGGTTAGAAAATTGAGTATGAATTAGATATACTCAATTTGACTCCAACCTAGAAGATTAATAAGACACCATTTAATATGGAATGTGATCAATCACATTAAGTCTTAAAATTGAAGTTCAGAATTTGTTAAACTACTTGTTGGGTAGGTTAATTAACAAATTAATGATTAGGAACTGTCAATTTGTATTTGTAAAAGTCCCAAAAGAGAACAAGTTTATGTTGCTCTATTTGCTAAGCATTTATAGGTAATCTATAAATTGCAAAAGGCGAGTGAGAGTTTTATCTTGATGAGATAAAATTACAAGATACATAATCTTCTAAATACGCTAGAAAAATCATAATGAGGATTTAACATGTTAGTGTTAAATCTCAAGATGATGGAATTCTTAATTCATAGATCCGCAAGGATATCTCAAATATTTGTAGAATATGTTGAAGGTTATGAGTTACAGGATCGTGGTATGCCTGTTAATAAATTGCAAATGTTTATTTGGCAAATTACTCATACTATGAATAATTAGATGCAGTCCAAAAGAATAACTAGTTTGGAAACGTAGTTAATCTTAAATTCTATAGTAACACTATAGAATGGAAATGAATTTCTACAAAGGAAATGAAAATCCTAGAGATTTAAAATTCTTGTGTAAAAATCATAATGGACAAATTTGTATACATATTTAATATGTGAAGAGATTATCAATCACAATTAAGCAATTAAATGTGATTGAAATTCTTTTTAAGCACATTAAATATATAAAGATTATGATTGTCATTATCAGTTTCATTTATATGAAATTAATAATGGAATGTCAAAACTCTTTCTTTAATAATTACTTGAGCGAGGACGAAAAGTAATTGAAAGGAGTGTTTGAATTCGAAATAATCTTTAGTAGTATACAAAATGCAAATCATTTGTGAATGGATTAATGCATGCATCTAGAAGATATACTTATTTTTAGTTATTAAATCTAGTTTGATTTATAATTAAAATTAAGATATTTCTTGATATTCCTGAAAGCTAGTGGGAGTGATGTATTTATTTTCTTATTTCATATATGTTGTATAACATATGGGAAGTAACATTCCATTGACGTTAACATTAAATGTTAAGTCTTAGTTAGGAATGAAACTTCACACAGAAAATAAAACCTTGAAGTATATGTTTATTTGATTATAAACATAAGCGGTAAAATAACTAATTCTAAAAGAACATGATATTCTATTAGAAGATCTAGATAGAAACATATCTTTGAAAAGATATGACATGAACAAAATCTAAGTTTGACACAAGGATTTTTCATGTACATCATGTTGCTTGTTGTATCATGCTTGGATGCAAGATGATTGACAACATTAATATCTAATTATAAATTATTAGATAGTTAAGTGTAATGGATATGGTTTAGAATTTACATCCTCAGCCTGGATTTGCTCCAAAAATTCTAAATATGAACCATATGGCAAGTTATTGCTTAATTGATATAGTGGTCAAATCTTGAAGGATTTGAAGATATCAAACATTACACGATGGATATTAAAGTTTACGGAACTTTAAAAGAGCATATTGTTGTTTGATACAATGATGCTAGTAAGATTGAGATGACACTCAATACTAGTCATGGTGGGAGCTCATCCTTATTAGGAGACCATGTATACTAGTCGTGCTCAATATGAGCATAGTTGCATTATACAAAAAGAATTAGAATGCTTTAACTACAAGGTTTGGTAGTTTAATTGTCATAAATTCGTGCATGAGGATGTCACGCATTTTATGAAGTATGTGGCAATATCTAGATAGATGAATGCACACATACAAGAATTTCATTATTGAAATAAGTATTCTCAAAATTCCGATAGATCAACATTAGTTGATTTATGCCTTGTCAACAAGTATGTGGAACATGACTTGTGGCATAATTCACTGATGAGAAATATCATGCATTGATCTAGTTAGTATTTGGATAAGGGACGTTTAAACAATTATTATTTTAATGAAATAAAGTGCGGATAACGTTTATTCTCATTATTAATATTTGTGTCCTGTATTTGCATGTTTAAATCCGTGAATAACTTATGTTATTCTAAATAGTCCGTTGTCGATCAATAATATGGGAATATTATTGAACTAAGACAAATGTGAGGATTGGTAGAATGTACTGTAAGGTTGAGACACCAATGTCACATGATATTCAATATTGGATAAATTGAATATAGGACTTATCCCAACCACATGATTATACTTTATGGATCGTCTTCATTAAGTAAATCATGAATATTTATCCTCAGACTTGAGATACCAGATAATTGCCAAGGATGTAGCTCATTTTCTGTAAGATAGTCTAACGCTATCCGTAACAGGTAGTTATAAGGGCTATTTTCGGAGGTGATGCAAAGTTCGAGGGTCACGCTCGTAGTCAATAAAGGATTTGTTCCTTCAAATTTGTTTTGAAGTATAATACTGCTTGGCCACTCGTAGGATTGACAAGATGTTTGCGTGGCCACGCCCAAAGTCTATCTGGAAGACGTTCAGATGTTTTGGTAATCTTGTTCAATTAAGTATAAACGAGGAACTATTGTTAATTATGGAATGATTGAGATCCATATCCATATTAACGCGGTATTAGTAACAAAAGGATAAGTATGATGATTAAATTCATCACGTGGTTTTTCCAGGAAAACCATACTCGATTCGATCTGGGGGCATTGGGATCTGTTAAGCTAGACTAGCCCATGTCATTACGATATTAATGAATATCCAAGTGGGAGCTGTTAGAGTTTGTGGATATAAATTAATATTTGTATGTCTGGTTTCGAACACGAGACTTCGGGATTGCACACATTACGTATGAGTCTCAATGTATTAATAATTAATATAATGATTTATTATTAATTATTAAATCACAAATATTTATATGATCGAACAAGGAAAGTGGAGGGGGTTGAATGTCGAATTTTGGAACTTGAGGAGGTGTTAAACTCAAACTTGGAGAGCAAGTTTAGAGTGTATATAAACCTCTCAAAGCTCAATATAATCGACTAACAGATCTATCCCTAAACCGATTTAATAAATCGGTCCAAATTGCTTTTTGTCCATCCACTGACATCGATACAGTAACGGAGATATAATAAAGTCCATGCATGTGGATGTATTATTATCTATGTACTGTACATTACATGTGCATGACAATTGGTTTACTCCTTTTGTTTTTTTGTTAGTGGATTCGATCATGTATTATCTAGAACATCAAACACTAGTTGTTGTGATGTTTTATTTGTGATACATGAACCTAGCTTTTCACATTGAAACGCTACTAATACGTGTGTACAAGAACGGAGTACAAGCTTACTTTAGCTTGTGGTGACTTGCCCTATTCGACCTTAATAAAGTCGATCCATCCTTAAACCCAATTAGGGTTTATCTTGTTCTTGTAGATCCGATTCCTTGTTCTTGCTAGGAATCGAAAAGGTACGCATCTATTTAATTTTATGTTAATTAATTATATGTTATGTAGATCTATCCGCTGCGCATACTTGTGATGTTTATGTGTTTATAGATTTGTATGATTCACATATTCCACCCGAATATAGTTTTGTTGTATTTATGGGTCGGTAAACAGTGGGAACCCCGAGGGGTGTTTGTCTCATATTCGGCTTGAAAAGGGAACAACCCAAAGGGTTGTGGTTTTGACACATGATTTGAAAAGGTGTATTTGGTTTCGGCAAAAACCAAAAAGAAAACAAAAGGATTTATTTGATTTTGCTAAAAGAAAACATAAGTAACTAATTTATTTTTGGCAAACTAAAACATAACGGGGCGGTTGTCTTGAAATTACAACTTGCGGCTTATATTATTTTGTTAGTTTAATTACGGTTTTCGTGTTTGAATAGCTAACTACTTTATTTGTTTTAAACAAATCAGTCACGGGAGTTTCGGTTATGTTTTGAATTAGATATAATGCCCGCGCACGCCCGGGGTTTTTTCTCATCATTTAAATAAATTATTATTTTTAATTTCGGGTTTTAATTATTATAACAGGACCTTCAAAACCATTGTACTTTGATTGAGGTATTGAATTAGGGTTATTTACGAATGTAGTGGGTTTTAATATTAATTAGATTTGGAGGAGATGTTCTTGCGTCAATGATTGTGCGTGAATGAATGATAAGAGATCGAGTTTGATTGATGGAGGAGGAATTTGGGAATGTTGGGACTTCAAATATTTAGTGGGAATGATCTTGAATTTTAAGTTTCAGCCCAAATCTTTGAAAAACTTGCTCCACCGTTTTCAAGTTTTAATTTTTTATATTTTGACACATATATTTTTGTAAGTTTTTATTGAATGATTACAAATCACATTCTTTTTTTTGTAGAATATGGATAAATTTAGAAGTATTTAGGCTTTTCTTATTTAATATTTAAGAAAATAATAATAATAATAATTTGATTATTACTTAATAAGGTATGATTTGATTTTTTTGAAATGTTAAAGTCCCCACTAGGGGTTTTGTTTTATTATATAAATTATTGATTTGGAATCAGGATTACATATGTTTAACGGACTTAATATAATGGATTACGGACACAAGCTATTGAAATTGGACTTGGGATTTCTTGGATTATATATTGGACTTGTATCGGATTTAAATTGGGCAACTTGGACAATTATTGGACTTATATCGACATTTATTGGATATTGGATATTTTTGGACTTATTGAACTTGGAACGGATACAATGTATTAGACTCGTGACGAATTTAATATATTCGATCCACAACGGACACACAATAAGGAAATAATGTCTAATAATCAATAAAATACACTTTGTTTTTGATATTTGTTTGCTAATAAATTGATTTGGGAAATTGATTGCAACAAAGTCTTTGACTTGGGAACGTTCTATAAACAAAAGGGTCATGACAAAATTTTGTAAAATCTTCAATACTTTGACTTTATTCTTTTTCAAAAACTCTTTTATTTAAAAACTCCGTCAAACGAAGAATTGTATACCTTTATTTGTAAAACCTTTTAATTTTTGGAACTATAAGTGCAAACTTATTTCTATTTATAAAACAATTGTGTTTTGTACAAAATACTTTGGATTATGGGGTAAATATCGAAACTTACCAATTGACCAACCTTTTATAGACATTTTCTTTGTCGTTATTTCTTTGACTTCTTTTGTCATTCTTTCTCGACTCCAGCTCTCGTCAGTACCTTTTCGACTGTTCCTTTATTTATTTCCTTTTTGACGTGTGTATTCTGGAGTCCGTATACCTTATCGCTACAGGAATGATGATACCAAACTCTTTCAAAATGATGATACAAGATTATTTTTGGAAATAGAAATGGTTTGACTTTTGAAAACTCTTGCGCATTTGATCACTTTTCATGAGTTATATTCTGAGACGGGTCTTTATGTATTAGGTCGTGCCGAGTACGTTGTGCTGCGATTTTGTTGATACCGTTGTGCTGCGATTTTGTTGATACCATTTTGCTGTGATTTTGTTGATACCGTGGTGCTGTGCTACTGTTTGGTTCTTTTGTGCCATATTATCCCTAATACTGTTGTGTTATTGCATTGTTGTGATTGGGGTGAGTTTGATAGCCCCATTTTTACTCGCATTAATGTTTTATTGAAATCTTGGGGTGAGAAAACATGCAAAACTATTTTGATTGGACCAATTATTGATTTGTGATTTTGTTATACTTATTGCGTAGACATGGCTAAGGTTTAGTATCCCATTAATTGCCCACTAATGAGTCGTTAGTTCCTGTGGGAAGCGTGAATGTTATAGATAGATCTATTATGGTTGACTACCTTGTCTGGACTTTGGTTGCCCAACTTGCTAGGGATTTATGCCCGGATTTGTGGATGCACCAACTTACAAGGACGTATAACATGTCGGATTGTATAAGTGTTTAAGTCGTTATGGGTGCTTCGGTGTTTATGCACCTTGACGAGTTGGGGTTCATGACTTAACATGCGTAATAAATAAATAGACTGCTATGGTCTAATGCTTTTGTTTTATGATTAAACCTATGAACTCACTAGTGTTTAGCTGACCTTTTTAGCATGTTTTCTCATGTAATTGAACTGGTTGATGTAATTGATGATCGGTTGGAAGGCGCTTAGCAAGGGGCATGCTCATAAACTATTCTGATATAATTGGGACCACTTTATTTATTTTTGGGCCTTGTTTCCGCGCCATTTTGATTTATGTAAAACTAAATCCTTTGAGATATGTGATGTTTTTCTAAAATGGATATGGTAAATCCGTTTTCTATACTCTGTGTTGTGATTCCAATTTGGTAGCACCCATGACTAGTATCCTTCCGCTGTACTGAATTTTGGGGGTGTTACAAAGTTTATCTTAAATCAAATACTTGCAAGTTCAAGTCAATCCAGATATTCTAATCAGGGCTGTTCAAGATCAACTCTTTAAACAGTTTGAAGTTCAAGTGTCTATGAAAAAGGCATTAAGGGCAAAACACAAGGCAGAAATTGAGATTAATGGTGATCATAAGCTACAATACACCATTTTAAGAGACCATGTTGTAGAGTTGCAAAAAACAAACCCTAATACAACAGTTAGGATAAGTGTACAAACTACAACAGATCCAACTAGTCCAACCAGAGTTTTCAAGAGAATGTATGTATGCTTAGGTGCTTTGAAGGAAGGATATGAAGCTTGTCATAGAGAGTTGTTAGTATTAGATGGTGTTTTTATGAGGGGTCCTTTTCCTGGTCAGCTTCTTACAGCTGTTGGCATTGATAGCAACAATGGAATATACCCTTTAGCCTATGCTGTTGCAGAAGTTGAAAACAAAGATTCATGGACTTGGTTTCTTGAATGTCTAGCAGATGATCTTGAATTGCATCCAAATTCAAACTATACTTTTATCAGTGACATACAAAAGGTGATGTCAATTTATAGTTCCTTCGTGCAGGATATCATTACAGCTTTAGTAGCAGTATTCCCTAGTGTAGAACACAAATTCTGTTTGAGGCACATTCAGGAGAATAAAAAATTGCAATGTAATGCTAGAGCCTAAAGGGAACATTTGTGGAGATGTGCAGCAACAACAACCGTCCAATAATTTGAGGCAACCATGCTTGCATTCAAGAGTTTTAGCGAAGCTGCCCATGCTTGGTTAAGTAAGATACCACCAATCCATTGGTCAAGGTCACATTTTTTAGGTACTAACCAAATCTCTATCTAAGTGTACATCTTTTGTTGTTCAACATTGTTGTTTGTATTACTAAAACATATTCTATTCATGTGTAGGGAGAGCTCATTCTGATGTGTTACTTAATAACATATGTGAAGTGTTTAATGGGAAACTAGTGGGAGGTAGGCACCAACCCATCATTACTGCTTTAGAATACATTAGAGAATACTGTAAGAATAGAATAGTCAATGTTGTGCATGTAATTAAGAAGAGTGTCGGACCATTAACACCAAAGGCAACACACATGTTAGACTTGATTAATAAAGAGGCTTATAAGTATAGTGTATTACGGATTGAAGGAGATAACTATCAGGTTAGTGGATGGGGAGATAAGTGTCTTGTAAATGTTGAAGCTAGGGCTTATACTTGTAGAATATGGGAGCTTACAGGTATGCCATGTAAACATGTTGTTGCTACCAATCGGTATATGAGCTTCAATGGAATGCAAGTAGGATCTGTAGAATCATGGGTTCATCCATGTTACTTGCTTAATACTTGGCAGGAAACTTACAAACACACCATCCAACCCATAGCTGGTTATCGACATTGGGAAAAGTCAAATGTGCCCGCAAGCATTCTACCACCTAAACATCATAAACCATTGGGTAGGCCAAGAAAGAAAAGAACTAGGGCTTTTACTGAAAATGATGATAATGATAAAGATAGTAGGAGTGTAGTTTGTGGTATTTGTGGCAATGTTGGACACAACAAGAAAACATGTCTTTGGCAAGGAGGTGTAACTGGAAGTCAAGGCAGTAAATGTCAGTCTCAAAAAACAGGTTCATGGTCCCAGCCAAATGTTGCATCAAAGAAGAAGACTCAGCTTAAAAGTAAGAAGACTAAAGCAAAAAACCAAGCTGAAGGTCAAACTGATGCTCAATCTCAAAGTCATCTGCAAGTCACTGGTGGTTAGTCTGAAAGTCATGTTCATTCATCTGGTGAACAATATGAAAGCCATGTTCAAGCAAATTCGGTTCCATCTAATTCTTATTGTCATAATGCAGTTCAAGCAAATATGGTCGAGTGTAAATCTGGAAGTCAAGTGGATGCTGGTTCTGGGGGTGTGACTTCACAACCAAAGTGGACAAGGAAGAAGATTTATGCAGCAAGAGTGGCCTCACCATAGATCATATGTGTTAATGAACAATGTTTTTCATCTGATATGTAATTCCTAAACAATGTTTGGTCTCTTTAAACAATTTGTGTTTCTGTACTTTGTAGACTAACAAATTTTGTTAGTGCAAACAGTCTCGTTGGGGAGATTGTTAGTGTAAGCAGTCTCGTTTGTTTTGATTGATGACAAACATGTAACTTGATACATAACGTAAAATGTACAAGTTACTTGTAATCATATCTTGTCTCAACATACATTCAACACCTCTCGAGTCCTCGTATGATACAACACAGGTTCTTACATGTTTGTTATGTGGCATTATGATCAAACCCTTAACAAACCATTTAGAATGTTTAAAATACGGATAGGTCATTAAGTATTTTAAAAGGGTAACCATTCTACTTAGAACCTCATTTCACACTCTGCATATACAAGTACTTTTACTTGTACATCATGTTTCCTAAGATTAATAGGATAGGTACACTTTAGGTGTCAAACTAACATGATACATATTGGTAAACATATATTAGTTAAGCTAGTATATACATAGGACATACATATATACATTTACATTATTTACATTTTAAGAATTAAAATGGAAATATGTTCATGACATCATTGCATAGATCATTAGGATATCTTTATAATATCTTGGAAAGATTCTCAAGCAAAAGATTGGATTTGGAAATCTTTTGGAAAGATATGGAAAAATATTTTGGAAAGATTCTTAAGCAAAATATTAGATTTGGAAATCTTTTTACAAGATTTGGAAAGATATAGAAAGATATTTTGTAATGATCTTGAAGCAACATAGTTGACTTTGTTAGATTATGGAAGATATGGTAAGATATGGAAAGATTTGAGAATCTATTAGTTGTCATGTCCCGGCGGATCCAAACAGCATAAAGGGCGGATCCCTTTATTTGGATCCGCCAAATCCGTGAGTTGTTCATACAGTTTTCCTATAAATAGTAGCCCATTGTTTACCCATAGTTTCATCCAACTAGAACACACATTCCCTTCATCATTTCACACACTTAGATCAGTAGCAAACCATGTAGATTCATACATTAATCACCCTTTGCATAATGATCATAATGTTACTAACTTTCATTATGTTGTAAGCATACACTTGTTATGATCCTGTGAAGCAAGCTCAAGATCATGAGTCATCATCCATAGTATACTTCCTGATCTACCATGAAGGTTAGAAGATCTTGAAGTCATCCACCAAAGCATTCCAACATATGAAGATTCAAGGGCACTTGACATCCTCAATGATTGAAGACTTCTTATTTAAGAAGTTCATTTAGATTGCATATTCATATATGAAGATCCATCACAACAAGTTTAGGGAGCTTATGATCTTCATCCATTGAAGGCTTCCCATCAATGGAAGTTCATTTAGATTAGCCATTCATATCCATGACCCATTTATGTCATGGATCATCATTGTAATCTATTCATACTAGATTAGATGGTTTATGTGTTTGTGCCATAAAACACAAGGTTTCTATGTTGGGCCATAAAACATAGCGGGAGTGGTTGTACCCTTGTAAAGAACTCGGTATCTAGCTTAGTACCGGAAAAAGGATAAACGACGACGGGAGTGGTTGTACCCATGTAAAAGAACTCGACATCTAGCTTAGTGTCGGTAATTGTATAAGCGACGTTAGGTTGGTTCTACCTCGAACTAGAACCCGGTATTTAGCTTTGTACCGGAAAAAGTGTAAGCGACGTGTGTAAGGTTTTCTCCGCCGAGAAGGGAGCTTGTTGATCTAGTGAAGTAACTCTCGAGTTGGGTACTCGGGGAGTGGAGTAGGGCGGAGAGGAGCTCCGTGACCGAACCACTATAAATCATCGTGTTCGGTTTGCGCTTTCTTTTACTTATCTCTTTACTTTTATATTTGCATTATGTGTTTGATTGTGGTGTGACTTGTTGATAATACTTGTGTGACAACATGTTTCAACTTATGCAAGTTAGAAACATCTTTCATATTAGAACAAGCTTAAATGGACATTTGATACAACAAGTTTTAAGATTTTAAAACGATAACGTATTCACCCTCCTCTACGTTTTCACAATTGGTATCAGAGCCTCGTGGCTCTTATTTTCAAAACAAATGGTTTTTAAAATAGAGTACGATCCATGTATCAAATTACCTTTGAAGCAGAATGTAATATGAAAAATGTTTCGCTAAGTATACTTAGAAATTTTGTTGTTAAATACTACTTTGTATACAAGCTTGAAGATGTCTTTGGAAAATCAAAAGAAAAGATTTCTTAAAATGATTAAGTGTCAAATTGTGTGCGTAAAGCTAATTTACGAAAAACACGAGTTTTAAAGGGGCGTTTGGGATAACTATTAATTTAGTTGAAAAATCACCTCCGTAATGTTTAGATAAGTCACATAAGTAGAAATGTTGTTAAATATGTGTAATATATGTTTAATATTAAGTCTAGCAAGTCCTACACGTTTTCTCTATGTCAAAATACGAGTTTAGGAGAATCTGTCACAGACACCGACGGATCCCTTTGTTACAAAGGGCGGATCCCTCAAAAAGGATCCGTCAAATCCGTCACTTCAGTATGCAGTTTTTGTCCAACTTCAAAAATTCATAACTAATTAACCGTAAGTCCGTAGAAGTCGTGCCACCTATCATTTTGAAGGGAATTAAGTCTACTTTCATTTAAAAATAATCTCATATCCTAAATCTAAATAGAAGTAGGTAAAACAAATCAAATACTACAACCTGTTCAAAATATTAAGTTTCATTTTGACACAGTAACTTAAACTTTTACGTCGGACAATGTAAGTTGGTATTCTTTGAACATTGATATGATTTCTTTTGAAACTAAAGAATTTAGTAATATAAAGGAAACAAATCAAGCTTGGCATACATCGTCATATTTAAACGCAAAGTGACGAAAAGTATCTGTTCATTTATGCTATGCTATGTGACTATCTGTTCTAAGTTATTTGCATACATGTGATTTGCCTGTTGGTAATTGTGATTGAATTTGTTGATAGGAAATACATAAGTGTTTTTCCATGAAAATTATTTGCTTGTTTATCAATTGCCTGTTTGATGCACAATAGGACTTTTGCTAGATCTTGTGCACTAAGTTGATAAACTGTGTTTGTTTCACTTATAGACTTAGATACTTTTGTTTGCATATGTTATGTGAAAACCTTGCATAACTTACTTAGGAATGTGAACTAAGTGAAACTAGTTTAGTGTCTTGAAAAGTATTGTCTTGCACAAACTTTAGCTCAAATGTTAAAATGTGTAAACATGTAGTATCTGTGAAAATGGTGATTGGTACATTTGCTTCTAATCATGATGTTTAATGATTGTGTCTTGTCATAGGATAGAAAATTATCCTTGAATGATCGTATGAACTAACCGTATCATGTAGGACGATAACACTTTGATGTTATCAAGTTTCCGTGTTTAAGCCACTGTTTGGCTTAACATCCATTTATGGTAAGTTATTATCATCAGATTGATCTATGTGCAAACGTGTGTTAGAATATGTGTTTTTAGTTTTACTCTATCACATATTAGTAGTTACATATGTTTTAGGAGAATTTCCGGGATTTGAGCGGATAACGCAAAATATGCATATCTCTCTGTTAAGAATTAGGACTTCCACATGGCGGATATGGCGGATCCCAAATTTTGGTTCCGCCTGTTGTACACTTTGGCTCCGCCATTCCTCACCTTGCGGATTCTGCGGAACCCAAATATGGGATCCGCACTTGTTGTCGATTGGATCCGTCAGTCTCAACAGTAACTTTTTCAAAATTCCTGACTAATCCCAATCCTTAGATTATTGATTCTAGTTCTTAGGATTCTTATCACTGATGTTCACTCAAATTAGGATTAGGACATCTCACCAAACACCAAATAGGATAATCATATCTAATCACAGTTTCAAATCTCATGAAAATACTCCAAGGTACCTTTTCGGTAAACCACTGAGTATTTGTGATCATTACACACATTCATTGCATCCTCCCGTCCTTTAGCTTGATTTGTAAATTGAAAACTTCCAAACTAATCCAGACTCACTGTTTACATATATATCATAGATTACAAACCCAACTCATGACTGTGGATATTGTCCAGTTTCCACATATGTTGCCTTACTTGGTTAACATGTCATTCTTCAAGACGATTATGATTTACATCGAGTCATAACTCACACTTAGGTTATAGATGTATTATCAAGTCTTATCTCAACAAAGTAGGATTGACAACTTAAGTATTTCATCCGAAATATCCAAGTAAATTTGACTTACGATTGTAGTCATTAAAAGTCATATCTGAAACAATCAACTCCCAAGTATTTTAACAACGTATGTTAAAACACTTATCCTGTCTAGAACATTTGTTCTTCACATTCAGTCCCTAGGCACTTCATCCACTAGTGAACCACAAGAATCATTATTCATTCTTGTCATCTTCAACATTCATGAAACTTAAGTACACTTGTACTTTCACCATCATCCCATCGCATTCACTTTTGTGATATGTCTCAGCCCTTAAGTTTTAAATCAACCACTAGTTATACCAACCAATGGATCATAAGAGTTAGTCTTCATCCTTGTTGTCCTCAACATCCATAATTGAACAAACCCCTACAACACCACGATCCTTACCATCATTGAGTGCATTGCTTAAAAAGCCCTTAGTCTAAACACTCATATCAAATCAAGTATGCGTTAAACATATTCAACCATACTTTATCACCTATAGGATTAGAACCTTCAAATGAGCATGATGTTCACATTCAATGTTTATCATTGTTTACTAGGTTTAAGTAGTACAACTTTCACAAGTAATCAAAGTATTAGTAATACTTCGTCACCAAGCTTCTGCTTATGTCTCAAATCAATATTTTAACAACATATGTTAAAATGCAAAATCTCAAAGACAACCTCATGCACCCCAAGTAACAATGACTCTTGAGGAGTATACATAAGAAACTCAAGTGAATTCTTCGTGTCATCCCCAAGTTTATTTAGGACTATCAAACACTTTGGCTTCATTTAGGAAAACATAATGTTTGGGAAAGCATCATGCCTTAGAAATCATGCGTTTAGGATAATGTATATCCTATGCATCATTCTCTCCTTGCAAACATGAATGGTTATGTTACAAGAGATTTCATTACATCTCATCTACAAGTTCTATGAACACATCTCTTGGTCTTAGATAATCATTTCACATAATTAAACTCAACATAAAAGATGTCTCCCTTTAGATCATTCAATCTTAGATTCCAAACACAAAGATTAAAATCTGTTGACACATATTTGTCAAATTCCCGTGTATAACATGACATCTTCATCACCTTAGTTTTAATAGAAATAGTTGAGTCTTATTAAGTCAAGTATTGGTGAATTATCATCTTTATATACTTCAAATTGACAAAAATAGGAATTCCTATCTTTCAGAAATGAGAACGACTACTGGAGAACCTATTGCACTAGAAACTCAATTTAACCTAACGGTTAAATTGCTTCCAGCAGAGAAGTTGGGTATGTGGAATCACCCGTAAAAATGGTCGTGTTTAGCCTGAATTGAGCACCGCTAGTAATAGTCTCATATTCATTCTCCAACTTGAAAAATCTGTATTCCTATACTTGCCTAAAGTAAGTATTAAAAGATGATAGTTTATCTTGTCTTAGGAATATTAATCAAACAAGTAGTAGATGTGATTTTTCTTTTACTTGCATTACACTTACATGTGTTGATTACATGTTGTTAAGAATTATTAGAATTTTATATATTTCATTGCTGCTGTTAGTGTTAGTGGTTCCTGCTGGTAGTGGTTCCTGCTGGTAGCATTGTTTGTTCCTGCTGGCAGTGTTTGTTACTGCTGGTCTTATCGTATATTTAGTATGTTTGTTAGAGTTATTTTAGGAAGAGATAGTGTATATCTCTTTACACGTTTTCTTAGCTGTGTCGTATTAGGGTTTCTTGTGCTATAAAAGAAACATACGACATTGAGTTTTGTATCAGATTTCATTGAAAAAAATAGTTAATAAAAGATCCATAGAGGATCAAAGTCTTTATAGTTATTCTTCTTCTTTATTTGTTTATATTCAGAGATTCTCTTGTAGCGTGCTTGTGATTACATAGGCATTCTACCGATCCACAAAGGCTCAAAGATCTATCAAGGAGGCACGATCCAACTGGTTTTAACAAGTGGTATCAGAGCCTGGCGAGGATCTCTGTCGAAGAAGAAAACTTCTTTAAATAAATCTCTTAAACCCTTTCAATGGCTGACGTCCATACTGATGAGTCTGTCATCAATAATGAAAAACCTGAAACTTCACAAGTCCAACAACAAATAGTCACAACCACTGTGTCTAACAGTAATGCTAAATTCCCATACCTCAAGAAAGATGAGTACGAGATTTGGGCTATGAAGATGGAGTACTGGATCTCAAACAGTGATCATAACCTATGGAATGTGATCCTGAATGGGAACAGCGAGAAGAAAACTGGGAGAGATCAGAAGGGGAACATCATCATACTTCCACCTATATCAGCAGAGGAGCAGGTTGCTGTACAAAGGGAGACCAAGGCAAGAACTCTTTTGCTTCAGGCTCTCCCAGAAGATCATATGGGTGACTTTCATCACCTGGATGATGCTAGGGAAATCTGGCTTGCTGTAAAAGCTAGATTTGGAGGGAATGATGAGTCCAAAAAGATGAGGAAGTCCATGCTCAAGCAGGAGTTCCAGGAGTTCAAGATCTCTGAGGCTGAAGGGATTCACAAAGGTTATGACAGGCTTCACAAGATCCTGAGCCAACTCAACCAGTTGCAGGCCAGGCCAGACAATGAAGATTGTAACACCAAGTTTTTGAGGGCTCTGCCTCCATCCTGGTCTCAGGTTTCCATCACCCTTAAGGCCAGAGGTGGGCTCGATTTCATGAGTTTTGATGATCTTTACAACAAGCTCAAGACCCTTGAAATTGACATCAAAGGGGTTTCAACCTACTCATCTCACACTCCAACTCATATTGCATTTGTTAGTGCTACAAGTACTAACAAGGTCTCATATGGTGATAGCCCAACCCCCTCTTCTTCATCAGTTTCCTATTCCCCTGCAATACCTAGATCATAGTCAAGGTCTGGCAATGTGCTTGAGGAAGTTCTTCATTCGTTTGTTGCTGAAAGTACTCCACAACAGCAAATTGCCTATGAAGACTTTGACCAGATTGATAAACTGGATCTGGAAGAGATGGACATCAAGTGGCAGATGGCTATACTGTCATTGAAGGTTAACAGATTTTAGAAGAAGGCAGGGAGGAGGATTAAATTCGATGGACAAGAAGGAGCAAGGTTTGACAAGAGGAAGGTGATATGCTACAGATGCTCACAACCAGGTCACTTTGCTAGAGAATGCACAGATAAAAAGGTGGATGACAAAACAAGGTATTCTGCTTTCAAGATTCAAGAATTGGAGTCAGAAGAACCCAAAGCCTTGCTGTCTGTGGATTCGATGCTGGATTGGGAACAACATGAGGTAGCTGATGCAGTAAGAGGAGCTGCAAAGGTCTATGGGATGATTGCTGGATATGGTGCTGAGGCACAAGTGGCTGGGGAATTTGGTTTGATGGGCTACCCGTCTCAGGTACAAAATTGTCCCTTTGGTTGTGAAATTAAATATGTTGAACTGAAAAAGGAATTTGATGATGTAGATAGTCAATATAAAGATTATTATATTAAGGTTCAAGCATATAGTAGTTCTGTTAAAACCTTAGAAAAACAAAAGGTGTGGTACCAAAATAATCAGCTTGCATATGAACAAAAAATCAGGGTGTTAGAAAGAGATTTGTTAAACACTACTAATCTGTTGAAGCATTCTGAAAGAGAATATGATAAAGTGATATTGGAAAAACAGGAATTACAGACTAAGTTTGATAATGAAGTAGCTAGGTGTAATACATGGCAAGAATCAGCTAAAAACCTAGTTAAGTTGAATAACAGTACTCAGTCTGTAAGATGTAAGAGAGGATTGGGGTATGATGTTGGGCCAGATGATGTATATGACCCTAGTGACCCAAGTATCTTTGACCCTACCCCTAAGGAGGTAAATTGCCAAATTCCTGTTAAGTATGTCAAAAAAAGAGGAATGAATGTTGTTCCTCCACCCATAACAGGGATATTTAAACCTACCTCTCCCCATAGTGACTTTGATGATTCACAAATGACTTATGGCAAGAAGGCAAATGATTTGCCTGATCTTGATTGTGACTCTAATGATTTTTTCTCTTGTTCTAACAGTGACAAATCTTCAGAAATCAAGACCAATGACTATGCCACATGTGATTCAAGTGACAAGTCTACCTCAACCAAGTCAGAAGATTTCTCCTCAGAAGTAGCTGATGATGAATCTCATTCAAAGACAACTGCATTTGAAGATATTTCTTTTGATTATGTTAAAAACAATGATGTTTCTAGTTTTGGTTCTGTTTCAAACAATGATGTTTCTGGTTTTAATTCTGTTAAGAATAATTTTGTTTCATCTTGTGGTTGTGATAATTCTGGTTGCAATAAGAAAAGTTATGCTAAGAATAAGCCTTTTAGGAAGAAATCTTGTTTTGTGTGTGGTAGTTATGCTCATCTTATCCAAGATTGTGATTTTTATGAGAAAAAGATGGGTATGTATGCTGGTCAAACAAGGCCTATATGGAACAATGTTAATGATATACCCCCATATGTTCCACAAGCAGCAAGTATGAACTCTAGTAGAGCAGTTCCTGCAGGTAAGCCTGTTGCTGCTGGTAAGCCTGTTGCTGCTGGTAAGCCTGTTGCTGCTGGTAAGCCAGTTCCTGTAGGTAAGTCTGTTCCTGCTGGTAAGCCAGTTCCAGCTGGTAATACCAATTCTGCTGGTTGGAGGAGGAATGATGCTAGACCTTTCTACAAACCTACAAGCACTTATTTTTAGAATGATTTTAGGCATGTTTATTTTGACACAATGCACATGGGGGGGGGGGGAGATGGAAAACTGCTGTTAAGTCCTCAGCAGGTTGTTCTTGGAAAAACAATGACCAATTTATAAGAATGGGGTCCAAGAACAATGGTGGATCTCATCAATCTCCATGGTTTAATTCTTATTGATCCACTAGGCAGGCCCAAGTCAGTGATGGCTTGGGTCTCCCATGTATCTAATGTTGTTGTATGTATTTTGTTGTAGGATAATCCTCATAGAAGTAAAGATGTTGGTATTGTTGACAGTGGATGTTCCAGGAGTATGACTGGTAACTTAGAGAGACTGCATGACTTTATACCCATTAATGGAGGGACTGTAACATTTGGAGGAGGGGATGGCAAGATAACAGGGAAGGGAACCATTAAGACATCCAAGCTGGATTTTGAAAATGTTTTCTATGTGAAGGAACTTAAGAACTTCAACTTGTTCTCTGTCTCACAAATATGTGATAAGAAGAACAATGTTCTCTTCACTGAGACTGACTGTCTTGTGTTGTCAAAAGACTTCAAGTTGCCTGATGTTAGTCAGGTAGTACTCAAAGTCCCAAGAACACACAACCTTTACAGTTTCAATCTGAATGCTGTCCAGCCTGAGGATGATTTGGCTTGCTTGGTGGCAAAAGCATCCGTGGATGAATCCAACAAATGGCATAGGCGCATGGCACATGTGAACTTTAAGACCATCAACAAGCTGGCAAAGAATGGATTGGTACAAGGGCTCCCTCTCAAGACCTTCACTAATGAACACAATTGTGTTGCTTGCAACAAAGGAAAGCAACACAAAGCTTCATACAAGGCCATCAAACCTGTGAGCACCATCACTGAGCCTCTTCAGTTACTTCATATGGATCTTTTTGGTCCTACTTCCATCAGAAGTAATGACCATAAGTATTACTGCCTGGTGATTACAGATGACTTTAGCAGGTTTTCTTGGACTTTCTTTTTAGGTACTAAAGATGAAACCTATCCTGTGATTAGGGACTTTATTGCCTTAATTGAAAATCAGCTAAACAAAAAGGTTAAGGCTATAAGGTGTGATAATGGAACAGAGTTTAAGAATTCTAACCTAATTGAACTCTGTAGAAATAAGGGGATTAAAAGGGACAATAGTAATGCTAGAACCCCCAACAGAATGGGGTTACTGAAAGGAAAAATAAAACCCTTATAGAAGCAGCTAGATCAATGCTGGCTGACTCTAAGTTGCCAACCATGTTTTGGACTGAAGCAGTTTGCACTGCTTGTTATGTTCTGAATAGGGTTTCGATCACTAGCCCTCATAACAAAACACCTTATGAGCTTTTGTCTAGGAAGGTTCCTAACATTAGTTATCTTAAACCTTTTGGATGTCATGAAACTATATTGAACACAAGTGATCACCTAGGTAAATTTGAAGGGAAGGCAGATGGGGGGTTTATTGTTGGTTATTCTGCTCATAGTAAGGCCTATAGGGTATATAATTTATCTGCTAAGAGGATAGAAGAGACATTCAATTTAAGATTTCTTGAGGATAAACCTAATTTATAGGGTGCAGGTCATGAGTGGTATTTTGACCTTGATTATCTGACTGATACTTTAGGTTATTCTAGATTCAAAGCTAATCAATCTGTAGGTACACATGATTATGAAACTAACAATGCAGATACCTCAGATGATGATTCAGATTCAGAGTGTGATGAACAACCCATTGTTGTTCCTTCTTTTCCCTCTAACCACTTTTCAGGTTCTGAGCTTAAAGATTCTTCTGAAATGGCTGAAGGAGATTCAAGTTTTGCAGAAGATCTTGCTAGGCTTCAAAGACAAGAACATAATGCCAAGGAAGCTGCTGAAAGTTTGGTTTCAGATTCACACAAGAAACAGAGGAGATCTTAAGAAAAGCTTATGCTGAAGCTCGCAGGAATCTGGATTCTGCTGATGGTGTTCCGGTTCCTGCTGCTAGTACCAATTCTGCTGACAGTTCTTCTGTTCCTGCGGGTGTTACCATTCCTGCTGATCCTTTGTCCACTCCTTCGACTGACACATTGGGTTTCATTGAATCTCCCACAAGATACCCAAGTCCATCTGACCTTGGGAATTCACTCTCTTCAGGATCTAAGCTGGAAGATCCTCATCATCAATCAAGAACAGGCATCTTCACTTACTCCTCGTATGATGATGAATTCAATCCCTCTATTTCTAATCAAGCCTCAACCTTTGATGTCAATCCCACTGCTACTAAGAGGATAAACACTGTTCATCCTCAGTCTTTGATTCTTGGAGATCCCAATTCAACTGTTCAGACCAGAAGCAAGTTGAAACAACTTGGTTTTGGAGAATCTGCATTTGTTAGTTATATTCAAGATCAACTAAGGAATAATCACACAGACTATCTACATTGTCTCTATGCTTGTTTTCTGTCTCAAACTGAACCAAGCAGTGTAGCACAAGCCCTTGAAGATTTGATTGGGTTGAAGCTATGCAAGAGGAAATGCAACAGTTCTACAATCAGAAAGTCTGGAAGTTAGTACCTTTACCTGAAGGAAAGTATGCTATTGGGACAAAATGGATTCTCAAAAACAAAAGGGATGCTCGGGGTATTGTGGTTAGAAATAAAGCTAGATTGGTAGCTCAAGGTCATAGGCAGGAAGAAGGTATTGACTATGATGAGGTGTTTGCTCCTGTGGCAAGAGTTGAAGCTATTAGATTATTTTTAGCTTTTGCCTCATTCATGGGATTCATTGTCTATCAGATGGATGTGAAGAGTGCATTTCTCTATGGTAAAATTGAAGAGGAAGTGTATGTGACTCAACCTAAGGGTTTTGTGGACCCACAGAATCCTGATTTGGTTTACAAGGTGGTGAAGGCACTCTATGGACTTACATCAAGCACCCAGGGCATGGTATGCTAGGTTGTCTACTTTTCTGCTGAAGCATGGTTACAGAAGAGGAGCTATTGACAAGACACTCTTCATCAAGAAGAATTCAAAAGATATCATCCTTGTTCAGGTTTATGTGGATGACATCATTTTTGGTTCCATAAAGGAAGCTTGGTGTAGGGAGTTTGAGGTGCTAATGAAGGGAGAGTTTGAGATGAGTGCTATGGGAGAGCTTACCTTTTTCTTGGGTTTACAGGTCAAGCAAAAGCCTGATGGCATCTTTATCAGCCAGGAAAAGTATGTGCAAGACATACTTCAGAAGTTTGATTTGGAAAGTGTGAGGACTGCAACTACACCATATGAAGCTCCAAAGCCAAAGTCCAATAATGAGCCTGATGCTGCTGTTAATGTTCACTTATACAGATCCATGATAGGTTCACTAATGTATTTGACAGCTTCTAGGCCGGATATCATGTTTGCAGTCAGTGCTTGTTCTAGACATCAAGTTACACCATTAACTTCACATTTGAATGCAGTCAAGAAAATCTTCAAATATCTAAAAGGACAACCTAAGTTGGGTCTTTGGTACCCAAGAGATTCTCCTTTTGTGTTGGAAGCTTACAGTGACAGTGATTATGCTGGTGCTAACTTTGATAGAAAGTCTACTACTGGGGGATGTCAGTTTCTGGGAAGAAGATTGATTTCTTGGCAGTGCAAGAAGCAGACTATAGTGGCTACATCTTCTACTGAGGCAGAGTATGTTGCTGCTGCTAGTTGCTGTGGTCAGGTACTTTGGATTCAAAATCAGTTATTAGACTATGGGTTTAATTTTATGAACACCAAAATCTTTATTGACAACCAAAGCACCATTTGCATTGTTAAGAACCCAGTGTTTCACCAAAGAACTAAGCACATAGAATTAAGCACCATTTTATCAGAGATGCTAATGAGAAGCATCTTATCCAAGTGCTTAAAATTCAAACTGATGACAATGTGGCTAATTTATTAACAAAAGCTTTTGATGGGCCAAGATTTAACTATTTGGTGGTCCATATTGGGATGCTCAATCCTTAAGTGCTGAGATTGAGGGGAGGTATAAGCCTAAGGGGAGTGTTGTTCCCTTTACACTATTAGAGTTAACTAGAAAGTTAATCTATTTCGTGTTATGACTAATACAATGTTTAAGATTAATTCTAACAGTTATAAAACGTGAATACAAAAAACACAATATTTTTCAACGTTTAAATTCTTATTAGAAATGAATCCAAGAATCTATTACCCAAGTGTTTTGCGGAACAAACACTTGGGATTGAATAGACAAGGGTATGGGGTGTCTCCTATCGAAACTCAAGTTTTGCTTGAGTGGTAACAATATACCCACGGAGCTATCTCAGTGAGTTGTATACTCTTTGTAGGAGAGAAGTTACTTTGCAAAAGTTCTAAGCTTTCAATATACAAAGCACACTTTAACTTCTCTCCCATCTGATCTATTTATACACAAGTAATCTAAGTATAAGTGATTAAATATAATACAAGTTGTTGAGGTTGCGTGTCTGACAATTACAAATAGTAATTGTCATTTCCAAGAACCAATAAGAAAGGGCTAATAAGACTTTGGGAGTTGTTGGCTGACACTCCATGACTTTTAGCCGCAATAGGGAAGGTTGGATCTGACAAGAGAAGAGTGTTGGGCTGACACTTTTATCTTCTCAGATATTTTCCCTATTGTTCCCGCCTTTTCTTCAGGCGTTGGTTCCTCAGTCTTTCAATCACTTTGTTGGTTGAGGAGACTGGGGTTCAGTGAGTTCTTGTCCAACACTCACTGAACCATCATCTTCTTCTTTGGCTTAAGTCCTACTCAGGGAGTACCGCCTTCCTAAGTAGTGAATCCTTCTTCTTGAATTCGCCTTAAGCATCCTGAAGATGACTCACTGAGAGGCTGTTCTCTCAGTGACTTGAATTGTTCTCGGTTTAAGTTAACACTTAGTTAATTTGTGTCCAAATCATGTTTGAAGCATTCTTGGGTTTTTCATGACCCAACAATCTCCCCCTATTTGGATATAAATTATTCCTAAGTGTTTTGATCAGATATGAGTGAGCTAAAGACTTCTACTCATACTGAATGTACTAGAATGTAAATAAGGACACTGAAATAATAAAAACATCATCTTATTGATATCATTACAAGTCCTATCAAAACTAAGTACAAAAGAGGGATAGTGGGGGTATTCAGGCAGGTCTATCAGTTCAACTTAATACCAAGGGCTTCAAGCTTGGGCTTCTTTGACTGCAGCTCTTGTTGGTCAGGATGCTCATTGATTTTCTTTTTCAGATCTTGACAAAACTTCACATTTTCAGGACTCTTGAGTGGAGAGGCCATCATTAGAAAACCAAGCATTGCTTTAATCCCTGACAAGTCGATGTCACTCCACCTTTGGAAGGCTTTGTCTCCAAACTCATCAATGAAGAACAAACCTCTTTCAGGTTGTTCTATGACCATATTGTTCCTGAAAGGAACACCTTCAGGGAGAGCCCTATTGCAGTCAAGACCAGGAATCTTGATCTCAGGCTCAGCTTCTATCTTCTTTCTTTTCCTTGAAGAAGACTGAGAGGGAGCTGGTTGTGCTGATTCAGGAAGAAGAGATGGAGTGCCAAGTTCCTGAGGTGCAGCTGCCAATCTTTCGTACCTCAGACTCAAAGACTTCATCAGATTAGGGACCACAACATTTGATTTCTTTGCTATTAATGGACCCAACTCATCCAATTCTGTGATCCCGAAGTCAGCGAATCTGAAAGGTTTATGAACATCAAAGTTTCTCTTGTCAGCACCTCTGTAGACAGTGACAACGGCAGGATTGGTGTTTCATTGAATATGAACATCAGTGATTGGTTCTGGCTTCAACCTGTTAGTCATATACCATTGATATTTCTTAATCCTGTTCTGCCTGATCTCTTCAGCCTTTTTATTCCTTTCCTCCCTTTTCTTCCTGAGAGTGATCATCTCCTCAGACTGAGCTTTCACAAAGGTCATACCACCCTCTCTTCCTGAGAGATCCTTAGCCTCAAGATCAATTTTCTCAGCCTCTTCACTCAAGAGAGATCCTTAGCCTCAAGACCTGCTATAATTAAGGTTGTTCATGAAGAGGCTGAGAAAATTGGTCTTGAGGCTAAGGATCTCTCAGGAAGAGAAGGTGGTATGACCTTTGTGAAAGCTCAGTCTGAGGAGATGATCCCTCTAACTTGTTTATGTCAGTTGAACCATGTGGAAGGGGTGTGCCCGAGGTCACTGAGGAAGGTTGCTCAGTGACCTCCGTTGGCCTTTGTTTTAAGGTCAAGAGGGTCTCAGAAATGGGTGTCTCAAAGGTCTCGGCCTTTTTCAACCTCTTTTTAAGGTTGAGTTGGTTTTGAGGATCAGTCTCAGTGGCGAGTGGCTTGGGTCTAACCACCTGGCTGGACTGACCCTTCTTTGTCTTCTTCACCTTTTTGGTCGGTGAAGAAACTGGAGAGATAGCGTCATTACCCTGAATGACTGATTGCATGTATTCAGTCAGGGCAATATGTGTAACCTCACTAATGCTACTAGTGAAGTTTGACTTGTGCAGGACGTCAGGCTTCGTACCTTCTGCATCAGGCCTCACATAGTCAGAACCAAGTAGGTCCTGAAGCACACAGGAAACAAATCTAGGATAGGACATATGCCTTTGCCTATGTTTTTGATGAACTCAAATAAGTACATTTTATTATCATTATTTATCCTATTTATTTGACTTGTTTTATTATATTATATATGAGAATTGATACGTTAATGTTTACTTTTGTAATTCTCAGGTAAAAACAAGTATTATGTGAAACTTGGCGATTTTGGACTAATTATGGAGCAAAACAAGCAAGATGTTAAGAGTCTACTGAAATGTACAAGATCAAGATCATTCTGCTCCAGATACGCCGCAACATACTTCGTACATACGGCGCATCACTATCAAGATTTCACAAGTTACAATCCAAGACAGCAAAGGACATGCGCCGCATAGAGAAATGGAGTTACACCGCATCTTAAGGCGGTGTACGAATATTCCTAAATATATTAATCTTGGACCCCACGCGAAGTTAAGTCAATGCGCCGCATCTACTTATCCTATGTGCCGCATCTAACCCTCAGACATAAACTATAAATACCCCAAGGTCAGACGAATTTAAGAGGTTGGACAGTGCAAGATACCATACGTACGAGTACCAAACCAGAGACGAAATCAGACGTGTTAGCAGCACAAGACACACCCTGAATGAAGATACAAGAGCTGTAAGAAGGTCCTGCATGTATTCAATTCATTAAGTAGTTTTGTTTTATTGTATTAGTACACTTTAATTCATCAGGATTGATGGGCTGATGTCATGTGACTACGAAAAATCATGCGCACCCCTTAAAATTGCTTTCCCATTAATTAAAGTTTATATGTTGATGTCTTTGGTGACTTTTATTAGTGCATTGATAACCTCTGTGTCTAGCTGAGCATTGCTTGGGTCGCCATGCCCCTTCCTCGCCTATTTGTTTCAGCGTCTCTTTAATAAATAGGATAGACATAAGTAATCATTAAGGGTTTACTCGCCGATAAGATTAGAGCCAACGAGAAAGGTTTAATTATATACACTTCATATAAAACTAGCAATAAAACAAGTGACAAGCTACTTAATTATCAGGACAGGTCTTCTTATTGTCTCAAGTATCTATCTGTGTACGTGTGTGCTAATCGCTGATTCTTGCTCATTAGTTTAGTTTTCTATTTAATCATAACCAAACCGTGCCAGTCTCTCAGGCTGAACCCCCTTGCGTTAGATTAGGTTGTACACCTAACTTAAGATATTAAAATACTGATTAGAATAACTAGATAATACGTTCCACTCTTAGTGATCGACACTCTACTTACCATTATATCCATACTGACCGGGTACACTGCTCGTTAAGTGTGTGTGTTATTGATAAGTCGGCTAAATATAAATTTAAAACTTGAGTAGGCATTAATACTGCTAAACCGCAACGACACACGCGCGCATCAAGTTTTTGGCGCCGTTGCCGGGGAGTGAATTGTTATTATCTGTCAATTTGATTAGTATTTTAATTAGGTTTTTCCTTTTAATTTTTAGATTCTAACCACTAACCCTGTTATATATTAGTTAGATTGCATTCATTGTATAGTTTGCATATTTTCTGTTTTTGTGTGTTTTTATTTTCTTTAATTTTTGTTTCTTTTTGTTTGTTTTTATTTTTTTGTTTTTGTTTTTGTTTTTCTATTTTTCTGCATTCTGCTATCGTTGTATTGTGCTGATACAAACGATACGGCGCATCTGTTTTCACAGATACGGCGTATTGCGTTTAATTTTTATAAAATACAACGCGTTTAATAAATTCGAATACGACGCATCTTTCCCCAAGATTCGGCGTATTCTGTTTTTAATAAGAAATTTTTCTAAACCCTAACGCCATACGACGCATCTGTTTTAACAAATACGGCGTATTTTTGATTTAAATTAAAAACAGTTTTCGAATTATTAAACAGATACGACGCATCGATCTTTATCGATACGGCGCATCTACTAAATCAAAAATCTTGTATTTTGAAACGTAACGAAAATACGGTGCATTAACTTTTGTTAATACGACGCATTTACTTTTAATAAATATAATCGATTTTTGATAATTTAAACTGATACGACGCATTCTAATTCATAAGCGGCGTATCTGCTTTCTGAATAAAAGTCTGATTAAATTTTAACATAATAAGATACGGCGTATCCAACTTTTTGGATACGGCGCATCGTCTACAGATATCAGCAACTTTTATTTTTCTTATTTCCGAACGGAAAATATTCTAACCCTTATACTAGGAAGTTTTTACTTTGAAATCTACCTGTTTTAATTTTCAGGAAGAATGTTCGATATTTTTCCCAACTGGTTCGGAAGACCCCAAAGAAACCCTACCATGGAAGAGTTTGCACTACTAATCGCTCAAGCAAATGAAAAAGAACATCATGAAGCAAGAAACTTTATTAATGAATTCAAAGGCAGTCATGAGCTGTTACTAAAGGAACAAAACAACATGATTAATGGATTGACAATTGAAGTGCACCAATTGTCAACGGTGCTTAACAAGATTCTTTTGGTAAAACACGATTTGAAAGGGATTACAACTAGAGGCGGAAAGTCAACCTTTCAAATCGGTGAGACACCCGAGGATAACAGCACAAACAAGATTTCCCCTGAATCTATATCATCTGAGCAAGAGCAACCAAAAGAGACTAATCCAGAACCTGTGATTAGAGAAGAACCTTCTGTTGAACTTAAACGATCAACACTACCTTTTCCACATAGGGTAAGAAAGGAGAAAGAAGATGCCTATCAAAGGAAGTTCCTGGAAAATCTCAAGCAGCTGCAGCTAAGCATACCATTATTGGAAGCCCTAGTGCAAATGCCAAAATATGCTAAATATCTGAAGAGCTTGCTTACAAACAAGTCCAAACTTGAAGAGGCTTGCACTGTAACAATGGGGGAAAGAAGCTCAGCAGCATTGCTCAACAAACTTCCATCTAAGGAAAAAGATCCAGGGAGTTTCACTATTCCTTGTCAAATTAAAAATTTACATATTGGAAATGCTTTAGCGACCTAGAGCTAGTATAAGTCTTATGCCCTCTTCTATGTATGAAAAATTAGGCTTGGGTGAACCAAAACCTACTAGGATGTGCTTAGAGCTAGCTGATAGGTCCATACAATACCCATTAGGAATAGCTGAAAATATATTAATAAAAGTTGATAAATTTGAATTACCTATTGACTTTGTTATCCTCGATATGCCCGAAAATTCTAGAACTCCTATAATATTAGGACGACCATTTTTAGCCACTGCTAGGGCCATGATTGATGTTTTTAATAAAAAGATAACTCTTACCATAGGAAAAGATGAGGTTGAATTTAATATGGAACAATCTATGAGTAAAACTAATTCTGAAGACGATGAATGCTATAATATCGATGTTTCTGATGACACGATTAATCAATTTACTCAGAAATTGTTAAAAAGTAATTTGCTTGATTCTTTTCTGCTTAAAAATTTAGAAAACACAATTGCTATAGAAGATCAAGTTGATGAAAATACTATTGATAATTATTTCGCTGTTGATTCCGCTGTTTGTAACGCCATACGGCGCATCGAAAATATCGATGCGGTGCATTTATCTGATGACAGCGACGACGTAATAAAAGAACAAGTTTATTCCGCTAGTGCTAATAAAATTAATGATGTTAAACCTGTGCTTAAGGATCTCCCTTCTACTTTGGAATATGCCTATTTAAACGGGAACACTAATTCACCCGTTATTATTGCATCTGGCTTAATGCCAAAAGAAAAAGAATCCCTTTTGCAGGTACTATATAAACGAAGAGGAGCATTAGCATGGAGTATGTATGATATTAAGGGAATTAGCCCGTCATTCTGTACACATAAAATCCTTATGGAAGATGAATTCAAACCAACTATCCAACCCCAAAGGCGTTTGAATCCAAAAGTCCAAGACGTGGTGAAAAATGAAATTGTGAAATTACTTGACTCCGGACTTATCTACCCAATTTCCGACAGCTCGTGGGTCAGTCCTATCCACGTTGTACCAAAAAAGGGAGGAATGACGGTAGTACTCTATGACGACAATGAGCTAATCCCTTCAAGAACTGTTACTGGATGGAGAGTTTGCATCGACTACCGCAAACTCAATGATGCTACGTGAAAAGATCACTTCCCTCTTCCATTTATTGATCAAATGTTAGAAAGACTATCAGGATATGATTATTATTGTTTTTTAGATGGTTTTTCAGGTTTCTTCCAAATACCCATTGCCCCCGAGGATCAAGAGAAGACGACTTTCACCTGCCCTTATGGAACCTTCGCCTATAGGAGAATGTCGTTCGGACTATGCAACGCCCCTGCTACTTTCCAACGTTGTATGACGGCTATCTTCCATGATATGGTAGAAGACTTTATGGAAGTCTTCATGGACGATTTCTCGGTGTTCGGTAACTCATTTAGTGATTGTCTCTTTAAACTTGATAAAATGCTTGCTAGGTGTGAAGAAACTAACCTTGTTCTTAATTGGGAAAAATGTCATTTTATGGTTAGAGAGGGAATTGTGTTAGGACATAAGATTTCTGGGAAAGGTATAGAATTCGACAAAGCTAAAATTGATGTAATTGCCAAACTACCTTACCCCACTAATGTAAAAGGTGTTAGAAGTTTTTTAGGGCATGCTGGATTTTATCGTAGGTTCATAAAGGATTTTTCAATGATATCTAGGCCTATGACCCAACTATTGCTAAAAGATGCGAAGTTTGATTTTTCTGAAGATTGCAAAAAGGCGTTTAATATACTTAAAGAAAAACTAACTTCTGCACCTATTATAATTTCGCCGGATTGGAATCTGCCTTTTGAACTAATGTGTGATGCTAGTGATTATGCTGTTGGAGCTATACTTGGCCAAAAGATAGAAAAGAAATTTAAGCCAATTTATTATGCTAGCAAAACATTAAATAATGCCCAAGAACATTACACCACCACGGAAAAAGAACTTTTAGCAGTAGTTTTTGCATTCGATAAATTTAGGTCATATCTTATATTGTCGAAAACTATGGTTTACACTGACCATTCTGCTTTGAAGTATTTGTTCAATAAACAGGATGCCAAGCCAAGGCTTATTAGGTGGGTTTTATTGCTCCAAGGATTCGATATTGAAATTAAAGATAAAAAGGGTGCCGAGAATCTAGCTGCTGACCACTTATCTAGACTTGAAAACCCTGATATGGAGGTGCTTGATGAAAGGGAAATCGCTGATGACTTTCCTGATAAACACCTTATGATGGTAAGAATTAAGAGCAATAATAATAGACCATGGTATGCCGACTATATAAACTTTATTGTTGCAAATGAAATTCCAAAAGGGCTAACATCCGACGAGAAAAGAAGATTTCTAAATCGCGCTAGTGAGTATATTTGGGATGAACCTTATGCCTTTAAATTATGTCCTGACAATATTATACGAAGATGCGTAGATGGAGATGATGTCCCAGCAATATTAACACATTGCCATTCAGGGCCGACGGGGGGACATCACGGTGCAGTTATTACAAGAAGAAAAATTCTTGATGCAGAATTCTATTGGCCCACTATGTTGGATGATGCAAAATATTATATAAAAGGATGTGATGCGTGTCAACGATCCGGAAATATTACATCAAGAAACGAAATGCCTCAAAACTATATCCATGTATGTGAAGTTTTTGACATATGGGGATTGGACTTCATAGGACCGTTTCCTGAATCTAAAGGTAATAAATATATTTTGGTTGCTGTTGATTACGTATCAAAATGGGTCGAAGCACAAGCGTCACCAACAAACGATAGCAAGGTAGTGCTTAAATTTTTGCGAAGTTTGTTCGCTAGGTTTGGAGTTCCTAAAGCATTGATCAGTGATAGGGGAACACACTTTTGTAATCGCCATCTAGGAAGAGCTTTGGAACAATATGAAGTGTATCATAGGGTTTCCACCGCATACCATCCTCAATCCAATGGACAAACTGAAGTAACCAATAGGGCTATAAAGCGGATTCTTGAAAAAACGACTGGATATAATCCGAAAGGGTGGTCTGACAAGTTAAATGATGCTTTATGGGCATTTCGTACAGCCTATAAGACACCAACAGGATGCACTCCATTTCGTCTCGTATGCGGAAAAGCATGCCACCTACCGGTCGAAATAGAACAAAGTGCATATTGGGCTTTGAAGAAATGTAACATGGATATGGAAGCTGCAACAAAGAACCGTTTCATGGAACTCAACGAACTCTACGAACTAAGAGATGAGGCCTACAGAAATACTAAGATCTACAAAGAGAGAACTAAAAGATGGCATGACTCGAGGTTACATGGGAATAAAACGTTTACTATTGGAGAGAAAGTGCTGCTATTTAATTCTCGATTAAAGATGTATCCAGGTAAACTTAAATCAAGATGGACGGGTCCGTTCGTTGTCAAGAAAGTGTATCCATATGGGACTATTGAAATATGCGATAAAAATGGTTATATATTCAAGGTAAACGGGCAACGAGTTAAAAAATACTTTGATAATAAAATTGAGGATACTGAGAATGAAGTGGTGGAGTTTGAACCCGAAGTATTAGAATAAGGAGCTGAACGTGAGTCTAACTTGAAGACTCTGGAATAAAGACAAGTGCTGACCGGGAGACAACCCGGAAGAAAAATTTTACATTCTGTTCTATGTCGAGTCTGTCAGACCTGCAGAAGATACGGCGCATCTCAATCCTAAGATGCGACGCATCTCCTGCACTTGTCATATCTTATTTAATTTTCTGCATTTTTACTTTTGACTTTAAAACTTTCTGTCAGTATTTTAATGCGGCGCATCCCTGGTTAAGGATGCGACGCATCTTTTATTCTGATTCGTATTTATTCCAGGCTCGATACGGCGTATCTTCTTCCATAAGATACGGCGTATCGACTGACCTGATGATTTTCATTTTTATTTTTTAGTTTTATTTTTACAAACTACTAATGTATTATGCAAGTTTGAACCTTCTTAATTCAGGTGTGTTAAAGTCTGAATGGTATTATAGATTCCTGCATTTCTGTGGATACATCAAATATGAAGCTTAAACGTTATCATCCACAAGAAAGTTGATTTTTGCTCTTATACGAATAATGGAGGATCATACCGAGCAAATCTCAGGGTAGTTTTTCTGTTCTAATTCTTTTATTTTCCAGTTTTTAATCTTTGCTACAAACAACGAGGACGTTGTTTAACTTAAGTGGGGGGATTGGAGAATTAGAACACTTACTTGTCCTAAACTTTTTCAAAATATGCTTAAAATGCGTTTAATATATCAAAATTTAAATTTTTTATAGCATGTTTTTGTTTAAAGTCTAAATTACATAGCTGCACACATAACATTATTTCCAAAAATTGTGAACTTATCAAAATTCACAAATCTATGAGTGTGCCGGTGACTTGTAAACTTTAGAACTTGGCTTATATACTATTCGAGACCACCATAATAAGTATTATCTATATAATTGGAGTGACTTGTCTAAATTGGTAAATTTCTAGGATTACACCCAAATAACCTTTATATGTTATGTGATATTAACTAACTACATTGGTTAGTTAACCCCCATATAAACCCTTTGTTACTCTCACTTTTAGAGTAAGATACCCCTAGAAAAACCCTCAGAGCCGTTCCTTTCGTTTCTTACACCTTTGTTATAATGTTTCGTTACACCCTTACACCTTAGCCTACCCTGTAGATTAAAATCTGTGGTTAATTGCTTTAGGCAAAGTGTGTTTCCTTACATTACCTGTGTTCGCGTGCGTAATTCATTATCTTTGGTTAGGTCGGGAAATTGCACAATGCAATTGGTATGAAAGTAAATATTGTATATCCTTTGAGTTTATTTTTCGTGTGTTTACTACTTTCACTATTACAGTTATTTCTGAAAGTATGAAGAATATGGAAAAATTATCCGGAAAAATAGTGATAGAAAAGTTGTGAAATTTTACACATATATGTTGATGTCTAAAAAAAAAAAAAAAAAAAAAATCGAAAAAATAGAAAAGAAAAAGAAAAAGGAAAAGTTGGATGTTTATTTTAACCAACTTATGTAAAGTTTTGTATTAAGTGGGTGATATCACCACTATTTGTTGTATATTATATTTATGGATTGAATGGGAGTTGGCCGTTATGGGAACGCCAACTAAGGTTATTCTTTGATTGAGATCTTGTTGAGTATAATTCGTGTCTACCTAAAGCGTGTGTTTCAAGTGTTAAAGCGTGAGTTATTCAATGATATGAGTCTTATTCATGGGATGGTTGGGAAAGTGATTAACCACACTTAGGATTTTAATTTATCTGTTTTGTTTATTTTTCATTTTACACCAATTTGTATCCCAAATATTATCCATACCCTATATCATTCTTCATCCAAAACTTTGATTTATTGAGATTAGGGATTTGAGCAATCTTAAGTATCGTAGTCGTGGATTCGGCTATGTATTTATGATTTTGTCGCCCTTTTTGATATAATATTATTGGTGAAGATTACTTGGTCCTATCTTTAGCCCATTCGAGTTAAGGATTTGAGCAATTGCAAGTATCGTGGTCATGGATTCGATCATGTATTTGTGATTTTGTCGCCTTTTCTGGAATATGAGATCGATAGAGATTAAAAAGAATGATTAACCCTTAACCAACAAACCCTTTTTACCGCTTTAGACTTGTTATTCCTTACCTTTAATGGAGGAGATGCGTATACTTGCCAAGCTTATGATAGAATATTCGTCACGACTGGACAGTTAAACGATCAGATTTGCTTTTATCGAAATATTTTATTTTATTTCTAATTCGTTAAGTGTTTGTTTGTGCAATTATGACAAAAACGAATACATGCTTAAATATAAAAATAAATCCTAATATCTTTTAGGATACATTTTCATAAGATTTATTCTAAGGTTTACTTGGGGACAAGTAAAGTTCAAGTGAGGGGATATTTGATGAACTCAAATAAGTACATTTTATTATCATCATTTATCCTATTTATTTGACTTGTTTTATTATATTATATATGAGAATTGATACGTTAATGTTTACTTTTGTAATTCTCAGGTAAAAACAAGTATTATATGAAACTTGGCGATTTTGGACTAATTATGGAGCAAAACAAGCAAGATGTTAAGAGTCTACTGAAATGTACAAGATCAAGATCATTCTGCTCCAGATACGCCGCAACATACTTCGTACATACGGCGCATCACTATCAAGATTTCACAAGTTACAATCCAATACAGCAAAGGACATGCGCCGCATAGAGAAATGGAGTTACGCCACATCTTAAGGCGGTGTACGAATATTCCTGAATATATTAATCTTGGACCCCACGCGAAGTTAAGTCAATGCGCCGCATCTACTTATCCTATGCGCCGCATCTAACCCTCAGACAGAAACTATAAATACCCCAAGGTCAGACGAATTTAAGAGGTTGGACAGTGCAAGATACCATACGTATGAGTACCAAACCAGAGACGAATTCAGACGTGTTAGCAGCACAAGACACACCCTGAACGAAGATACAAGAGCTGTAAGAAGGTCCTGCATGTATTCAATTCATTAAGTAGTTTTGTTTTATTGTATTAGTACACTTTAATTCATCAGGATTGATGGGCTGATGTCATGTGACTACGGAAAATCATGCGCACCCCTTAAAATTGCTTTCCCATTAATTAAAGTTTATATGTTGATGTCTTTGGTGACTTTTATTAGTGCATTGATAACCTCTGTGTCTAGCTGAGCATTGCTTGGGTCGCCATGTCCCTTCCTCGCCTATTTGTTTCAGCGTCTCTTTAATAAATAGGATAGACATAAGTAATCATTAAGGGTTTACTCGCCGATAAGATTAGAGCCAACGAGAAAGGTTTAATTATATACACTTCATATAAAACTAGCAATAAAACAAGTGACAAGCTACTTAATTATCAGGACAGGTCTTCTTATTGTCTCAAGTATCTATCTGTGTACGTGTGTGCTAATCGCTGATTCGTGCTCATTAGTTTAGTTTTCTATTTAATCATAACCAAACCGTGCCAGTCTCTCAGGCTGAACCCCCTTGCGTTAGATTAGGTTGTACAGCTAACTTAAGATATTAAAATACTGATTAGAATAACTAGATAATACGTTTCACTCTTAGTGATCGACACTCTACTTACCATTATATTCATACTGACCGGGTACACTGCTCGTTAAGTGTGTGTGTTATTGATAAGTCGGCTAAATATAAATTTAAAACTTGAGTAGGCATTAATACTGCTAAACCGCAACGACACACGCGCGCATCAGTTTTCCTGAGAGCTTAGCAACAAGGTCTCGGAAGATTATTCCTCCGATGTCAATTTTTGTACCCTCAAGGAGACTGAACAACATCAATTGTTGTGATGAGTTCAACTGTTTCGTAGAGGATTTATTCCACCTAGGACCTGAATGACAAATGTCATCAGTATCCTCCAAATAGGATGGAACCATGTTTTGACTACTGGAGCCTTCTCCAGTAAGCCCCCAGCAGACGTTGTAGGACGTCTGGGGTCGTGGGGTGCTAGAAAGATCAGTTCATTCTTTATGTCCTGATCAGTAGGGTTGGGTGCAAACGCTTCAGCAAAGTCAAGGCCTGTGGCTTTGATGAAGGTTGAGTAGTCAAAGGAGTGGGTTCTACTCCCATTCATCACCGTGAAGGTGATGATTGACTCTTTGGTGTCTTTGGGGCTGGTAGCCACAGCCGTACACCAGAATTCCCTCAAATAGTCATGGTAGATGACTGAGGGGGTGTGGGTGAAAGCCTTTGCAAGAAAACAATTACGAAGAAATTTCATAACGTTCTTGTAGGCTGGGTAGATTTGTGGATATGAGAAATTTCCCACCACATTGTTTTTGGTTAGGTCTACACCCTCCATTGTGAAATCCACATTAGGGGCGTATTTCACAGCTTTAGAAGAAGCCATTTGTGGGTAAGTCTGGGTTTGACTAAGGTTTATGGGTTTCTAAAGCTTAAGAATACACACACAATTTGTTTTTGAGAATTAAAAATGGCAGAGTTTTGCTTAAGATTCTATAAAAACATGTGTGTGTTTCTTTTGGTTGGGGTATTTATAGGAAAGTGGAGATGGGGGTGTTTTGGACATTTGAGCGATCTTAATTTATTCAAAAAGAATTATTGGAAATCGTTTTGAATAATATGTTTTGGGATCCGCATTTAATGCCAACACTCCACTTTCCTGGTTTGGCGCAACAGTCAAGGTGAACAGTTGAGCAGTTCTGCAAAAGTGTAATTTGCATAGATGAGTCATCACATTTCTGTAATGTGATTGGAGAGGCATTTAATGCCAAGTGGATATGTGGTGGCCCAAAGGTGGAAGCCAGAAAGGCAAAAGAACAAATATTCTTAAATTAAATATTAGTTCAGTTACCAACCTCGGACATTTACTAACTAGATACTTAGAGCATTTCACTACTAGAAAAAGGGCTTTCCTTGACTCCAGATGCGAGTCAAGAAGAGACCTTATGACGCGCACATTGGAGTCAAGGAAAGACCCGTCATAAATATTCATGACTCGCATTTGTGCGTCATCCCTCTATGACTCGCACTTATGACCCACGTTGCGTGTCATTACCCTTAAAATCATTTTGACTAACTTTTATGACACACTTTTCTGACATATGTTTTTGCGAGTCATTACCTTAAAATGAATTTTTTTTTTTTTTTTTTTTTTTCTGTTTTTTAATTAAAACCTGATTATATAAATAAATAATTACTGACAATAAACATGATAATTGTACAAAATTAACGCATTTCATATATCAAAACCATGCGTTATCAATTCATTACATAACAGATTCATGTCAACACCGATAATTAGTTAAAGTCGTTACTACGTACAAACGATCGATTTCTACCTAAAAATGAAATTCGACACATAAATTGCCCATTCTTCTCGAATATCGTCGAAATCCGCATCCGTGTACTCATTGCTATCACCACCAATCTAGTCAAAATAAAACAACATTTTAGAAACAGTTCTACTAATTAAAACAGTTAACTACTTACATTGTCATTTTCGAGAGGCCGAACTCCATGTTTAACTATTTCCTTCATAAACTTCAACACGAAGTACCCACATTCGGTGCATCCGGGCTGACTTGGACACTACACAAGAAACACAAATTGTATATGATATGCAACTACAGTTGATTATTAATCTGCACAAGGTATATGGGCTTATTTGCAGATCAGTTATAAGCTGATTAATAAGGTGAAACTCAAATACCAGATTATGCACCAAAAGACCACTACCTAACCTACCTAGATTCCAAAAATTAGGACCTAAAGCAGATACGATAAGCCAAATTTTGATCCTAGATCAGCAGTGCAGATAACTAATTGCTGCAAAACAATCTGTACATGGTAGCAGATTAGGAATTTGGCGCAAAATTTGAGCAAGACTACTCCACAGCAGACCAACTCATAGGAACTAACTAGCAAAGCCAAAATGAACTCAAATTAAGTTCAGCTTATTGCTAAGCTTATTAGGGCAGATAAGAGCTCAAAACTAAAATATCTAAATGCAGACTTTAAATAACCATCAAACTGCCCTATCTTCTGATGAGAACAACTAAAATACCTTTGAATCAGTTCAATCAAACTCAGAAACTTGGCACATGAACAGTGCTTTTCAGATTATACCCAAACTAACCTATAAGCTGTATTAAACCAAACACCCTTACACTGATCTGTATTGCAATTTTACCCTATACTAAGCTGATTAAAACTAAAAACCACTCTACACTAGTATTACTTAGACTATTAATAAGCTAGGAGATGCAAATAAGCCATAACAAATAACTAACCTTAGAATTAACCCAGTTAAGTTTAGTCCTCTTATTGGTTCCAGCTTGTACATCATACAATGCAATTGCCCTACAAAGAATTAACCCAGTTAAGTATTACATCATACATCATAAAGATTCTATAATTTGTATTACTTACGCATCCACTATTTGCTTGAACTGATGATTGACGTCGCTAACCGATAGGGAATCAAGATAATAGCAGGTACTTGTCTTCATGTTAAGCACACCTAACACCCAATGTCCTCTACAAACAACAAACAAATTCTGTTAATTAATGTTAATTTTTATTAATTAATTTAAATGTTGTCGAAAATCTAACCCGGGATTGTATGGAAATAAGATGAGGTCATTTTGCTTCCTTGTAGATAACCTTGTTGCAATAACTCGACTTGCCTCCTCGATATTCTTGGCCCTCGCTTTACGTTCATGATGCATGGTCGCAGTCGGGGTCATGAAACAAACTCCATGATCTCTTTGTGACCCATTCTTGATTTGCTCATACAAGTACCTGTTAACAATTAACATACAAAGTTTACATTCAATTAGTCCTGTTAACATACAAGTACCAATTTTTTATAAACTATATTTATCACTTACATGATATAAGAAGCAACGACAGCCCCGCTTAACTCATCCATTGAAAATAGACTGTCAAAATCATTCCAATTTAAGTACGTGTAACTGTGGTGCCCAAACAAATCGTCCTCGCATTGCACTTTTATGCAATCGACCTTTGCAACTTGTCCATCAACCATCATTGCAGTCATTTTCAATCCCATCCTTTCTTCAATTCTTTTCCTTAATCTCTTCTGACCTCTCGTCATCATTTTTTCAACGGATTTCCTTTCTCAGTCACTTTTGCAATGGATGCGAGAGTTTCTGCTCATTGCACATTCTCAGTTGCTTTTGAAATGGAGGCGAGAGTTTCTGGGCTTTTTCCTTCTTCAACTGCAACTGTAAACATAACAGTTTCTGGTCACTAAAAATAACTGTAAACATGACTGTATAAATATGAAGTTTTTGGCATCGTACCTGTTTTTGGCATCGTCGTCACTTCTTCGTTGCCGGGTTTCTCTTTTTCGCTTCTTCTTTTCTTTTTTCTTGTGAATCACACTGCCCAACTCTCTTTTTTCTTCTTCTTCTTTTCTTTCTTCTTCTTTTCTGTTTCCTTTTTTTTTCTTTGTTCTTTTTTTCTTTGTTCTTTTCCTGTTTTTCTTTTTTTCTCCTTGTCTTGATCAGCAGCCTTTTTCTCCTTCTTTTTGGCCACTATCTTGTTCTGCAAAAATATAAAAAAGTCTTACCAAACCATTTTGTTCTAATGATTAAACTGTTTTATAAAAAAGTCTTACCAAACCAGAGCATGGAATGACTAGGTGACTCGGCCATCTTAGCATGTACCCAATGGCATCTTTAACAGTCTCAACGAACTCCTCGGGAATTGGATTCGGTATCAAAGCTTCTGCTTGAACAGATGTGTCCACCGTAACTTCAATCTTCCCATCTAATATATGAACAAATAAATATTAAATAAGTAAGAATATATATAAATATTAAATAAGTAATTTAACTTCAAATACCCGAGACAGTATGCTTCATTATGGTTCCTTTGGCGACTATATTGCCAGGATCGTCGACCGCAAGATAGCATGATCTATCACTTGGTACATTTGGTTCTTCGTCTTCATCGCTCAACGTTGGAGAATTACTTGCACCCTCCGAAGCATTGGTACTTGCACATCTTCTTCTTTCTAACTCATCTTCAACAGCTTTTAGCCGTTTATTCATCATCTTATCATATTGTTTCAGGTATTGCTTGACATTCCTGGGTATTAAAAAATACTGGTGCGGTGTTACATATCGACCCATCCCACGTACACGCCCACGTGTTTCTTTAGTACCCAGGGCCTCTGTAAGCAAATCTAGTGCTCCCATTGGATCCTCTGAATAATCCTTGTCCTTCTTTAGCATCTCCTGAGTAAACAATCATATAACTGAGAAATCTAACGAGACTAAGCAGCTAACTGAGAAATCTAACTGAAAGTTAACAAAACTAACTAAAACATACCAAAATAAAACTGTTAAATATGAATACTTACAATTTTATCGACAACTTTTTGGACAGCTGGGTCGAAACCTCCTTTTTTCATTTCTCTTGCTTTTTTCCAACAATCTGTCCTATCAATCTCCTCTTCATCTAAGCCGGTTTCTTCCATCTAAAAAAGTTAAAAGCAAAAGTTAAAAAGCATCAACAAGCAATAAAAAAGTTAACATAAGCAATAAATTCCATACTATCTCAGAAATGAGTCCGGCATATCCCTTTCGGCTCAAACGATGGTTGTACTTGTTACGTTTACGGTTAGCTGAAGCCTTCTGACTTATTTCCTGCATAAGTATATACAAATAACATGTTAGTAACTGTTTTTGTGATAAATAACTGTTTTTTGAAACTTAAACAAATACCTCAAACGCAGGCTTAGTTCTTTGTGATACAAAAAGTTTCCAGTCTTTTTTTGTAACGGACGGATAATTTTCAGGAGGAGTATATAATTGCTTCTTGGCCTCCTTAGACATATCATCTTTTAGTGGCTTAATGAACTTCTTATAAAGATTATGTTTGAAGTTTTTCCACTTTACCCCGATTGATTGGAGAACTTGCTTCCGACTCTTTTCGTCAAGTGCAAAATATGTCTGAAACGTAAAAAATGAATCAAAACATAGTTAGAATAAAATACTAAAACTAAAACATAGTTAGAATAAAATAATAAAATACTTACCTTAACATATTGCCAACATGCTTCCTTTGTTTCGTTATCTACGTTCAACCAAGAATCATAGGTTATGAGAACCATAGATCTTGCCACCAATCCCTCAAAAGTAGACAGTTTTCTTGCTCCCGGTCCAGTTGGCACACCTCTTTTATTATAAGTAACAACTGTTTTTTTATTCGCCTTCGCTTTTATTGTCGGGCCTCTATGCAATTTGGAACCAGAACCAGAAACTGCAGCTTCTTCGCGGTCCGAATCAGAACCCGAGGCCATCTTTTGTTTTAAAATAAACAAAATAAATAGTTATTTTCATACCAAAAACTTGTAATGCAGTTCCATGTTATGCTAGTATGGGTTCTGATTCTGCTTGCTTTGCATATACATAAAAAACCAATTTACATTACAACAAATCTGCATAAAACACATTGATATACTATTGAAAATTGCAAATTCTTTCATTGCCATTAAAGAGATTGACTTTATAAAGTCAAAATACATTACAAGAAAATAAACCATACCATAATGTACTAATAAACAAACTTTACACATATTTAGTTCATCATCATAGACACTGCAACCACAATACCAATCACCACAACAACCAAACCAAGGAACATTCTAATTTTATCATTACCATTCACTTTTGACTTAATAACAGTCAAATCCTCCTTAATTTCTTGCATCTGCAATTTTAAAACTTCCATAGTATCATCATCCCTCACTTGTTGCATCTGAGTATTACAAACTTGAGTGGCTTCCTTAGATCCATTCCCATTTAACATTTCTAGGTATCTCTCTTTTTCCAAGTACAAACTGAAAAACCTAGCTTTGTAATACTCACTTGGTAGCTCCGGGTCAAGAAACCCATAAAAATCACATTTTTTATGCTTTTCCCTTTTTGGACACGCCTTGAATCTCCTTCCAGGATTCGTAGGGGTCCAAGCCACTTGCTCTTTAACTGGACATGGTACTCGACATTCACAGTGTGTAGCAGCAACAATTTCTTGAATGGTCCTTTCTTTGTATTTTGAAACATACGAAGATGATGAAGACATTTTCCTAGGGTTTGAGGGTTCAAACTATAGATGTTACATTATTTACAGTTAACTATTAGGGCAAATTATTCACAAACTATACAACTACATTAGGGCAAATTATTCACAAACTATACATGTTACATTATTTACTTAACAATAAATTGATTTTATAACCTAAATAAAACTCTACAACTACATTAAAGCAGAAAACATAAAACTCTACAAACAAATTAAATTAGGGCAAATTAGGGCATACCTTTCAAACTGATGTCGAGTGTTTTGAGAGTTTTGAGAGGGGTTTGAGATGGGAAATTATGGCAAATTAGGGCAAATTAGGGCAAACTGATGTCGAGTGTTTTGAGAGGGGTTTGTGAGTTTTGAGAGGGGCGGGAGTGTTTTGAGAGTTTTAATTTCAGAGGGCGGGGTTTGAGATGGGAAATTAGGGCGGGAGTGTTTTGAGTGTTTTGAAGATTTTGAGATGGGAAATTAGGGCGGAAGTGTGTGTGGTAGAGCGGGGAAGTGTGTGTTGTGTGCAGTGTATATATTATTTGGGAAAAAAAAAAAACAAAGGAGATGACCCCTATTTATGACGAAGCAAAACGAGCGTCATCTTTCAGGCTAAATTTTAACTGATTATGACCCTATGTTATGACGCTTCTGAAAACGAGTCATCCCAAATACAAAATTTACTCTTTATGACTCTTATTTTATGACTCTGCTATTTGCGCGTCATCTTTTAGTGTGCGTCATAAAATGCGAGTCAAGGAAAGCCCTTTTTCTAGTAGTGTTTAAGTCAGTATTTAATGTCTCTTTCAGGGCCATGAATGACTTTTCATTCAGTGATGATTTTCAGGGACTTGGGATTAGTCACTGATGGTTCAGGAATATGGAATGATTCCTGAGTTCCATGGATTTAGGAACTTGGGTTCAGTTCCTGATGTTGAGGATTCAGTGATTTGTTTTCACTAATGTACACATTGAGTCAGGGACCTGAGGTTATAAGAATTTACACTTCAGTTGGAAAGAATCAATCAGTGGACTGATTCTCTATATCCAACATTCCTAATTCAGCTTTCAGTCTTGTGAAAGTTGGTTCATCCAAAGGTTTGGTGAAGATATCAGCTAACTGATATTCATTAGGAATGAAGTGTAATTCAGTGTCACCATTCATGACATGGTCCCTGATGAAGTGATATCTGATATCAATGTGTTTTGTTCTCTGATGAAGAACAGGGTTGTTTGAGATTGCAATTGCACTTGTGTTATCACAAAAGATGGGTACCATCTTATACTGAATTCCATAGTCACTGAGTTGACTTTTCATCCAGAGTACATTTGCACAACAACTAGCTGCTGCAACATATTCAGCTTCAGCTGAGGACAAGGCAACTGATTGTTGCTTCTTAGCACTCCTGCAGACTAGTTTCCCACCAAGAATTTGGCAAGAGCCTGAGGTGCTTTTTCTGTCCATGTTGCATCCAGCATAGTCAGAGTCTGAGTATCCTTTGAGATCAAGTCCTGAGCACTTTGGATAATATAATCCAAGGTTTGGAGTGCCCTTCAGGTACCTGAATATCCTTTTCACAGCAGTGATGTGTGATTCTCTTGGGTCAGATTGATATCTGGCACATAGACATACTGAGAATTGGATATCAGGCCTTGATGCAAGTAGATACATCAGTGATCCTATCATTCCTCTAAAGAGAGTTTGATTTACTGGTTTACCAGTTAGATCAGGACCAAGGTTGTTTGGGGGGACCATGGGAGTTTTGACTGAGGCACAGTCACTGAGATCATACTTCTTCAGTAGATTCTTTACATACTTCTCTTGACTGATAGTGGTTCCTTTATCAGTCTGCTTGATCTGAAGACCAATGAAGTATGTCAGTTCTCCCATCATGCTCATTTCAAACTTCTTTGTCATTAGTTTTTCAAATTGTTTGCAGAGTTTGAAACTTGTTGAGCCAAAGATGATGTCATTAACATATACTTATACTAGTATGACATCATTATTTGTCTTATAGATAAACAATGTGTTGTCTATCTTGCCTCTGACAAATTTGTTTTGGATTAAGAAAGCTGAGAGAGTCTCATACCATGCCCTGGGAGCTTGCTTCACTCCATAAAGGGCTTTGTTAAGCTTACAGACATGATCAGGAGACTCATGGCTTTCAAATCCAGGAGGTTGCTCAACATAAACTTCTTCTTTCAGTGAACCATTTAAGAATGCACTTTTAACATCCATTTGGTACACCTTGAAGTTCATGTATGTAGCAAAAGCAAGGAAGATCCTGATGGCTTCCATCCTTGCTACTGGTGCAAATGTTTCCTCATAGTCAATGCCTTCTTGTTGATTATAGCCTTTGGCTACAAGTCTGGCTTTGTTTTTAATGACTATGCCATTTTCATCAGTTTTGTTTTTGAATACCCATTTCATGCCAATGACTGAGACATTCTCAGGACATTTGACCAAGGTCATTACCTTGTTTCTGTCAAATTGTTCCAGTTCATCATGCATGGCCTGAACCCAACTTGGATGTGTAAGTGCTTCTTTAACACTTTTGGGTTCAATTGTGGAAATGAAGTCCACAAATAGGCATTCATTGGATGAGGCTGCTCTTAGACTAGCAGCCATGCTCCTGGTGAGCATGCCTTCAGTAGGCTCTCCAATAATATTGATAAGTTCAATGTCCTGAGACCTAGTCCAACTTTCTTGAGGTCCTGGATACTGATTTGAACTTGTGGAGGCCTGATTGGGTAGAGGGGTTGGTTCTGGAGTAGACACATGATCATTGATTGGATCTTGAGTGTCTACCAGCTCACTGAGATTGTTTGATTCTTGAGTATTTTGAACAGACTGATTGATATTATCAGTGTGTGCATGTGCCTCAACAAACTCAGCGATGGTAGGGTTAGGTAGGTTGTGAGGAATTATGTAATAGGAGAGATTAGCATCATCTTGATACTGAGTAGAAGGATTGTTTTCAGACAGATATTCATCAGGAGGATATCTTGAAGAATTATCAATTCCTATCTCTTCTACTGAGGCAGTTGAGAACCTGATTGCATTAGTGCTCTCATCAAAGGTAACATGAAATGTTTCCTTAGTCTGCTGTCTCCTTGTGTTGAACACTCTGAAGGCTTTTGAGACAAGTGAGTATCCCAGGAAGTATCCATCATCAGCTTTTGCATCAAATTTCCCTAAGTGATCCTTGTGATTATGAATAAACACAGGACACCCAAAGACATGAAAGTAGCTGATGTCAGGGATTCTTCCTTTGAATAACTCATATGGGGTTTTCCCATGTCTCTTGACAATGATGGATCTGTTTTGTGTATAACAGGCAGTTTTGACTGCATCAGTCCAAAAATGGTTGGAAAGGACTGATCCACATAGCATTGTCCTAGCAGCTTCAATGAGTGTTCTATTTTTCCTTTCAGCAACACCATTTTGTTCAGGTGTGTATGGAGAGGAAAAGTTTTGGGAAATACCTTTCTCATCACAGAAACATTCAAGTTCATAATTTTCGAACTCAGTCCCATTGTCAGTTCTAATCTGTTTGACCTTGATGTCATTTTGATTTTCAATGTTCCTGACAAAGGACATGATTGTTTCAGCTGCCTGACTCTTTTTGATCAGGAAAAATACCCAAGTGTATCTAGAGTATTCATCCACTATGACCAGAGTATACTTCTCATGGTTAGTAGACCTTGGACTGATAGGTCCAAATAGATCCATATGGAGAAGATGTAGGCAGTTCCTGATAGAAAAGTTGGTTTTGGTTTTAAAGGATGCTCTGTGATGTTTACCTTTTTCACAAGCTGAGCATGGTTTATCCTTTGAAAACACAAGAGATGGTAAGCCAAGGACCTTGTTTTGTTTTACAAGATTGTTAATGTTTTTAAAGTTCAGGTGGGTGAGTCTCTTATGCCAAAGCCAGTTGAGTGTATCAGTGGCCTTAGCAAAGAGACAAGTTCCATCCTGAGTTAGACTGGACATGTCTAATACATAAACATCTTGTCTTCTTGGTGCAATGAGGACAATTTCCTTATTTGCATTGAAGATGGTTCCTTGCTTATCATCAAACTGAACTATGTATTTTGCATCACATAGTTGACTGACACTGATCAGATTATACTTAAGACCATTTACATATGCTATCCTAGTAAAGACAATACCATTGCAGTTTAGTGAACCATAGCCTTCAGTGAGACATGATGAATTATCAGCAAATATCACTTTGGGTCCTGATTCTTCCACATATTTGTGCAGGCATTCCTTAACACCAGTCATGCTCCTTGAACATCCACTATCAAGATGCCAAACAGGATCCCTGGCATGCCTCTGCATAAATAGTAAACTGGGTTAGTTCTTTCTAGGACTCCATTTCATGGAGGGTTTGGTATTGTAGGTCTTTATGAAAGTATTAATTGATTCATGGTCAGAGGTTGAGTGGACTGAGCTACCACATGTTTTGCATTTAGTTGCAGGGGTAGCCTCAGTAGTCTGAGAGGATTATTTCATTCCTCTTCTTGACTGAATGACCTTCTCTTTTCCTGAGGATCTCTGAGTGGAACTTCCACTAGATTCACAGTGTTTGTCATATTGACAATCCTCAGGGTGATGGTCATTGAATCCACACAAAGGGCAGGGTGGAAAAGGCTTGGCCTTTTGTTTCTGTTTCTGCTTAGAATCAGAAGGGTAGTTCAGGCACTGAGCCTTAAGTCCTGAAAAGTTTGACATGACTGAGCATTGTTTATGATCAGAGGTCCTGTGATCTTCCTTTTTGCAAATCATGCAATAAAGGACTATATAGCAATCATCAGTGAGATGATTTGTATAGTTGCATAGGTCACATCTTTTCAGGGGTTTTGTGGGTTTGGGTTTGGTCTTTGAGGAAGCTGGTTTTTGTTCCTTCTTGGATTGAGAGGGTTTCTCAGAAGATGCAATCTTCTCTCCCAGCTTCCTGACCATTTCAGCCAACTAATCAAATTTTGAGTCAGGGCTTTAGGTTGTTACTTCAGAAGGGACTGAAGTTGATGAGTCATCAGTATTTACTGAGACATCAAGGTTTGCTCTCTTTGGGATGGTTGTTCCCATTCCTGATATCTCCTTTAGAGAGTGTGGTGAGAAGACCATAGGTGAGAAGCCTAAGTTAGGTGCAGCACCCTGAAGGGTATTTAGTGAAGGAAGTGGAGGGTATGATTCTGATTCAGACTCATTCAAAGACTCAGTGAGTTGTTCAGTGAGTTCAAGCTTACTGAGTTGTTTAGTAAGTCCAAGCATATTTTTCAAAGCCTGACTTTCAGGAAGCAAGATCTTTCCAGTCTCAAAGTTTGGTAACTTACTGACTGGGTTGTCCCTAACAATCCAGTCATTTGACTTGGGAAGCAATTCTTGCTCAAAAGATATGCCAGCTGGAACAAAGTTTATTTCATTATGACACACAATTGGATCAACCATAAGAGGGTCAATACCAATGGTTTTCTGAGAGATTAATCCCACAGTGTCAAAAACCTTGGGGTTCTTCTTGGTCCAGCTTTGAATGATAGCCTTTTCTTTGTTAAGTTCAGTTTGAAGGGCTTGGTTTTGTTTCAAAATCTTAGTGTTCTGAATTTGTAGAGTTATTGTTTCTAGTTTGGCTTGCTTAAGTACAAGCAGTTCATCTCTACATTTGTTCAATTCTGACACAATATTGTTATATTTTGAAAACAGGTTAAACCTTTGTTCCTCAACAAACTTTAAATCAACACAAATATAATTCATGTAAGACTGCCAATCAGAATCATCATCCATAGAAAGTAAAGTATTTACCTTCTTCATGGTGATGTTGACCCACTCTCCATTTTTAGCATGGCTTTTTCCCACAGCCACCTGATCCTCTTCAGAAAGTGCCATCAGTGCACTAACTCTTATTTCCTCATCTGAGGAAACCTCTTCATCATCCCAATCATATGCTTCAGCTACTAAAACCTTGTTCTTTGTCTGAATAGGTTTAGGTGTTTGAGCAGCCTGAGGCAATATGGGGTTAGTTTCAAGAAGTGCAAGTTTAGCTTTGATATTCCTATATTTTGTTTCAAAATCCTTTTGACCCTTGTTTTGAAATTGTTGGGTGGACTGAAACATTTTAGGTTGAAACTTGCTAGATCCTGAGAATTTGTAAGAGGGTTCTGAGATAGTTTTAGAATAACAGTCCCTAGCAAAATGACCCTTTTTACCACATTTAAAGCATTCATTGGTCTCATTTGCTTTTGGTTTTGTAAAGTTGGACTGATTTCTTTTGATGAAACGTTTTGAACTAGCAAGGAGTGCCCTTTCTTGGAATTCCAAGTTCAGGTCGTTCAGGTACTCCTCACCAGTTCTTTCATCAATTTCTTCTTCAGAATCCTCTTGAATATCCTGCACAACACCATTAGAATAGAAAGCAGTTGATATGGGTGTGGAGGTTAAGGCCTTTTTGGACTCAAGAGTTTTTGATTCAGGGTATCTCCTTGAGATTAAGTTGTCCTCATAGACAAACTTCCCATAAATTTCAGGGAGCTCAAGGTTCTGAATGTGGTTAGCATTCCTCAGGCCTTGTGAGAAGTTGAGCCACTTCTCAGGGAGACTGTTGACAAAGCCAACATTTGTCTCATGTTTGGACAATACAACACCATCATTTGATAATTCATTTATCAAAGTCTTGTATCGGGTGTAGGTCTGTGAGAGACTTTCAGAGTCTTTTGCCCTGAAAGTATTATACTCAAGTTTAAGGTCCATGACCCTATTTTCCTTGGTATCTGAGGGACCCTCAAAGCTGTTTACCAAGTCATCCCAAGTTTGCTTGGCTGTTAGACAGTTGATGACTGATTCCATTACATCGTCAGGAAGACATGATATAAGGATGCTTTTCAGGCGTTGGTCTTGATTGACCACCCTCCTCTCATCAATGGTCCATTGGACCTCAGGCTTGTTTAGCCCTGCGGCTATCTTTGGGAAAAATGGGCCATCCCTGATACAGGTGATGTAGTAGGGTTCCATACCGGTAAGATAGCAAATCATACGCTTCTTCCATTTGCTAAATTTCCCAGCTTCAAGTCTGGGAGCAACAGCAGAGTAGCTGCCACCCTTTTTGTCGACTAGCTGGGGTACATTGATATCAGCCATAGTAGGATCTTGGTTTTAAAAACCTAGAGCACTCTTGGTTAGTTTAAAAGATTTTATAAACCAGAGGCTCTGATACCACTTGTTGTTCCCTTTACACTATTAGAGTTAACTAGAAAGTTAATCTATTTCGTGTTATGACTAATACAATGTTTAAGATTAATTCTAACAGTTATAAAACGTGAATACAAAAAACACAATATTTTTCAACGTTTAAATTCTTATTAGAAATGAATCCAAGAATCTATTACCCAAGTGTCTTGCGGAACAAACACTTGGGATTGAATAGACAAGGGTATGGGGTGTCTCCTATCGAAACTCAAGTTTTGCTTAAGTGGTAACAATATACCCACTGAGCTATCTCAGTGAGTTGTATACTCTTTGTAGGAGAGAAGTTACTTTGCAAAAGTTCTAAGCTTTCAATATACAAAGCACACTTTAACTTCTCTCCCATCTGATCTATTTATACACAAGTAATCTAAGTATAAGTGATTAAATATAATACAAGTTGTTGAGGTTGCGTGTCTGACAATTACAAATAGTAATTGTCATTTCCAAGAACCAATAGGAAAGGGCTAATAAGACTTTGGGAGTTGTTGGCTGACACTCCATGACTTTTAGCCGCAATAGGGAAGGTTGGATCTGACAAGAGAAGAGTGTTGGGCTGACACTTTTATCTTCTCAGATATTTTCCCTATTGTTCCCGCCTTTTCTTCAGGCGTTGGTTCCTCAGTCTTTTAATCACTTTGTTGGTTGAGGAGACTGGGGTTCAGTGAGTTCTTGTCCAACACTCACTGAACCATCATCTTCTTCTTTGGCTTAAGTCCTACCCAGGGAGTACCGCCTTCCTGAGTAGTGAATCCTTCTTCTTGAATTCGCCTTAAGCATCCTGAAGATGACTCACTGAGAGGCTGTTCTCTCAGTGACTTGAATTGTTCTCGGTTTAAGTTAACACTTAGTTAATTTGTGTCCAAATCATGTTTGAAGCATTCTTGGGTTTTTCATGACCCAACAGGGAGGCTTATTGTTGTACACGTTTCATCTTCTTCATTTTCTTTCTTTCTTTTCTTTATGTTTAGTTTATTTTCTTTCTTTATTATATATATATATATATATATATATATATATATATATATATATATATATATATATATATATATATATATATATATATATTCTTGTAACTTGTTTACTACCTTGTATGCAGGTATAGTGTTGGTTTCTTACCACACAATAAATGGTAATCAACTCACCATGTCTCACAGACAAGAAAGAGTTGACTTACCATGAGGGTACGGCTCTGGTGTGATTATCAAATCCGTTGACAGCTGTAATAGTTTGCTCAAAACTATAGGGTATTCAACTCACCGATGTTTCATTACTAAGAGTTGAAATGGTTCTCAATTCACCATGGATTTTACCCTTTGGGGTTTCTAAAGAATTGGCTAGCCCACATGTATATGGCTTGTGGTAAAGGCAGTGGAAAACCATATTTGGTAATCAATTCACCAAAGGTTATCTTGAACCTAAGAATTGGCTAGTCCTGAGCAAACGGCTACAGGTAAAGACAACTCAAATCCGTTTATAGTTGATGATTTACTTAAAATCATATGGTTATCAATGTACCATGGTCTTTCACACCTAAACATTGGCTACTCCAGTAGTAATGGCTATTGGTAAAGAGACATCAAATCCATTATTTTCAATGATTCACCTCTCACAGGAGTTAACACACCTGGAAGTGATGAGAATAGTATGAAACTTAAAAGATTTGATGTACATTAAGTCATGGTTGCTGTGAAGATCAAGTACATTGCATTTCAGATGGTGACCAGTTTAAGATGATGTGTTTTCTTGTTGCTGCTGTTACTTAGAAGTTGCTGCTGGAAACTTGTTCTTCATGGTAGTATTGCTGCTGGTTACTTTCTGATGTTGCTGATTCAATCCTTTATCCCTGGACGTCAAAGATCTATCTGGAAACTTGAAATTAACCAAGTCAAATTCAAGTTTAGGGGAGGATTGTTAGGAATTATTAGAATTTTATATATTTCATTGCTGCTGTTAGTGTTAGTGGTTCCTGCTGGCAGGTATGTAGTTCCTGCTGGTAGTGGTTCCTGCTGGTAGCATTGTTTGTTCCTGCTGGCAGTGTTTGTTACTGCTGGTCTTATCGTATATTTAGTATGTTTGTTAGAGTTATTTTAGGAAGAGATAGTGTATATCTCTTTACACGTTTTCTTAGCTGTGTCGTATTAGGGTTTCTTGTGCTATAAAAGAAACATACGACATTGAGTTTTGTATCGGATTTCATTGAAAAATTAGTTAATAAAAGATCCATAGAGGATCAAAGTCTTTATAGTTATTCTTCTTCTTTATTTATTTAGATTCAGAGATTCTCTTGTAGCGTGCTTGTGATTACATAGGCATTCTACCGATCCACAAAGGCTCAAAGATCTATCAAGGAGGCATGATCCAACTGGTTTCAACACATGTTATTTGTTTGATATGATTTAGTATCTTGACGTTATCATGATTGATAGTCAAATGTGTAAACCTTCAAAAGGTTTTGTCTGCATGCTTATATATGTTTCATGCTACTAGATGTTGACATAATTTGCATGATACTTGTTATATGATATTTCACAAGATTAACATGGTTCTTGTTAACTCACGATATGTCATGGTTAATACATGGTGTTAGATAGCTCTTATCTTTAGTTGACATTCATTGAGCTTTTTCGTAGGATAGCCAAAATGATGCATGCTTCTAAAATGATAGAATCATTTGCATGAACCTGTTGTTTCATTACATTTATTTGCCATGAGTGCACCTATATGTCTAAGTGATTTTTGGTATGATAAACACTTAGAAGTTGTTTTATTAATCACATAGATCATTGTGTTAATTAATGGGTAAGTATGCTTAAGTGACTAAGCCTAACTTCAAAACAATTTTACAATGTAGTATCTTAAACAATGACATGCTATGATTATTTGTCTTGATGCTATGTGGTAACTTTGTGTCTAGTAGTAGATTATTTGTTTTTATAAGATGTTGTCTTATGATATTCACATCTTTTGTCATTAAGACTTTTGTATTGAAGGTTGATAACAAACTATTTGTTATTTCTCCTTGTTATGCTCATCTTGCATAATTGTTGTCTCATTATTGCTACTTAGATTAGTAATATATTTATAGGATCCATTTTCTTGCATATAGCTTTAAAAGCTAATAGGATTAAGTTTTAGAGGTTTGAAATTTGTGTTTGGATATCTTTCAACATACCTCTCTCCAAATCATATTGTTGCTTCTGCTTTCCTAACAACATCTCCATCATCCTTTAGTTATAACAATACACCTTCCATGAGGAAACCACATGCCTCGTCGTGCGATCATCTTGCATTGATAGAGAAGAGCTACATAACTTCGAGGATGAAGTTCTTAGTATGCTAAACAACATCCGCAAAAACATTGCTAAGCTCATCGCTTGCATTGTCATTCGTAAGTCAATACAGTACACATATCTCTTAGATCCTCAAATACCGACATGTAGGTTCACACCATTCATTTGAAATCAGTTCACACAATCACAAGTGTGTCAAACCCAACATCACAGTCTTGTAACAATACCTCGAACCTTCGTTTGATCAAAAATGACTTAAATGACAAAACATTAAGTCTCCTTAGACTTTGACTAGGATTAGTGAAATCAAATCCGTAGTTATAAGTAAATAGACCTTAGCTTGAACCTTCGTTTGATCAAAAACGACAAAACATGACCAAATCTATTCTGGTCTCACGGAACCCTTGGATAAGACGGACGGAACCAAAAATTTGGTTCCGCCCAATCCGCGGGTACTAGGCTCAGTTTTCAACCTTTTAAAGACAACCCTCTCACAACCAAGTCTAGGATTTACTTTCACATCTTCATTGTCTAGAATAACTTCATTATCTAGAACTCCTTCATTGTCTAGGAACACCACCATAGGATCTCATCCTTTTCATTTTTTTTACATATCAAGCACGTCATTGTCAGTGCAAACAGAACCATCACTCTCAACACGTTGGTCCAACCAACACTCTCATCATTTGATGTCATTTCTATATAGGTATATGGAATCTTTATTCATAAGTGATCATTGTATTCACTTCCTTCATTTGAGCATTTATCATCTTTGGTAGATGATAATATCATAACCTTAACCGTCTTCAATACTCTTATAGCACTTGCTATACAGTTTCTGAATTCATTATAACCACCACCTTCCGTCACCTCTTTCACTAATCATCAACCCCATGGATTAGCAAAAAACTTACTTGCATCAATCTTTAGTTATCAAGTTATCACTAGTAAACTAACACCAACACTAGAATCACTCATATCCTCATCATAGGCATTTTTTTGTAGGAATATATTCTTGTAATTCTTATTAGAAGATTACACTCTTTGTAACATGGTTTACTAGATAATCACGATTGATATCACTATTGGTATGCTGCATCATTTTTTTTATTAGACAATCACAAATGGTAAGTTGTTTGTGATTAGATTATTGATATGTTGCATAATACTTTTCCTTGAGATAAAATATATTGCACTAACCATTTCATTGTAGGTTCATCATCATATACGCTCGATCGTATATAGCTTACTCATCATAGGATGAAGTTTGCATCAATTATTTTTCTTCTTTTATAGGTTCATCTTGACGCCCTAGAGCAAGGGGGAGTTTTCGTCAAGCATTTTTTAGGATGCATCATATATACGCATTGGTGTATATCACATACTTGTCCTTGGACAAATATTGTTTTATACTAACCTTTATTTTGTAGGATTCTTCATCCTTGGATTATATACGTCGGTACCCTAGCAACGGGGAGTATAGATCGAGGGGGAGTATATCATATACTAACTCATCATTTTTGGTAAACAGTCTCGTTGGGGAGATTGTTAGTGTAAGCAGTCTCGTTTGTTTTGATTGATGACAAACATGTAACTTGATACATAGCGTAAAATGTACAAGTTACTTGTAATCTTATCTTGTCTCAACATACATTCAACACCTCTCGAGTCCTCGTATGATACAACACAGGTTCGTACATGTTTGTTATGTGGCATTATGATCAAACCCTTAACAAACCATTTAGAATGTTTAAAATACGGATAGGTCATTAAGTATTTTAAAAGGGTAACCATTCTACTTAGAACCTCATTTCACACTCTGCATATACAAGTACTTTTACTTGTACATCATGTTTCCTAAGATTAATAGGATAGGTACACTTTAGGTGTCAAACTAACATGATACATATTGGTAAACATATATTAGTTAAGCTAGTATATACATAGGACATACATATATACATTTACATTATTTACATTTTAAGAATTAAAATGGAAATATGTTCATGACATCATTGCATAGATCATTAGGACATCTTTATAATATCTTGTAGATTTAAGAAATATCTTGGAAAGATTCTCAAGCAAAAGATTGGATTTGGAAATCTTTTGGAAAGATATGGAAAAATATTTAGGAAAGATTCTTAAGCAAAATATTAGATTTGGAAATCTTTTTACAAGATTTGGAAAGATATAGAAAGATATTTTGTAATGATCTTGAAGCAACATAGTTGACTTTGTTAGATTATGGAAGATATGGTAAGATATTGAAAGATTTGAGAATCTATTAGTTGTCATGTCCCGGCGGATCCAAACAGCATAAAGGGCGGATCCCTTTATTTGGATCCGCCAAATCCGTGAGCTGTTCATACAGTTTTCCTATAAATAGTAGCCCATTGTTTACCCATAGTTTCATCCAACTAGAACACACATTCCCTTCATCATTTCACACACTTAGATCAGTAGTAAACCATGTAGATTCATACATTAATCACCCTTTGCATAATGATCATAATGTTACTAACTTTCATTATGTTGTAAGCATACACTTGTTATGATCCTGTGAAGCAAGCTCAAGATCATGAGTCATCATCCATAGCATACTTCCTGATCTACCATGAAGGTTAGAAGATCTTGAAGTCATCCACCAAAGCATTCCAACATATGAAGATTCAAGGGCACTTGACATCCTCAATGATTGAAGACTTCTTATTTAAGAAGTTCATGTAGATCGCATATTCATATATGAAGATCCATCACAACAAGTTTAGGGAGCTTGTGATCTTCATCCATTGAAGGCTTCCCGTCAATGGAAGTTCATTTAGATTAGCCATTCATATCTATGACCCATTTATGTCATGGATCATCATTGTAATCTATTCATACTAGATTAGATGGTTTATGTGTTTGTGCCATAAAACACAAGGTTTCTATGTTGGGCCATAAAACATAGCGGGAGTGGTTGTACCCTTGTAAAGAACTCGGTATCTAGCTTAGTACCGAAAAAAGGATAAGCGACGACGGGAGTGGTTGTACCCATGTAAAAGAACTCGACATCTAGCTTAGTGTCGGTAATTGTATAAGCGACGTTAGGTTGGTTCTACCTCGAACTAGAACCCGGTATTTAGCTTTGTACCGGAAAAAGTGTAAGCGACGTGTGTAAGGTTTTCTCCGCCGAGAAGGGAGCTTGTTGATCTAGTGAAGTAACTCTCGAGTTGGGTACTTGGGGAGTGGAGTAGGGTGGAGAGGAGCTCCGTGACCGAACCACTATAAATCATCGTGTTCGGTTTGCGCTTTCTTTTACTTATCTCTTTACTTTTATATTTGCATTATGTGTTTGATTGTGGTGTGACTTGTTGATAATACTTGTGTGACAACATGTTTCAACTTATGCAAGTTAGAAACATCTCTCATATTAGAACAAGCTTAAATGGACATTTGATACAACAAGTTTTAAGATTTTAAAACGATAACGTATTCACCCCCCCCCCCCCCCTCTACGGTTTCTGTACTTTGTAGACTAACAAATTTTATGCATTTGGAAATATATCCATTTGTATTATCTAAGAAATCATCTCATGCTAGTCTATGGGATAATGAGTTTTAAAAGTAGCCATTTGCATATGTAATTATGTTGACTTTTAGTAAGTCAATTAATGTCATTACACATGAAAATTGACTATTCAACGGTCAAATACCAGCTTCAATTGGTATGTCATATGTTGTAGTTTCAGTTTGTTTGTCAAATGAATTCCCTTGACTTGCAGATGGAGTTGATTCACTTGCAGATGTTACAATTTTGTTGACTTTTAGAAAGTTAATTACTGTCATTACACATTAAAATTGACTATTCAATAGTCAAATACCAGCTTGAGTTGGTATATCAGATGTTGTAGTTTCAGACGATTTGTCAAATGGATTTCCTTAACTTGCAGATGGAGTCACTTGGATCATGCTACTTGTATGTGTTTTGACTTGGATAATGTTAGTCTATTTACGGATGTATTTAACACATTCTTTTTTACAAGGACCAAATAGTTAACCCAAAAAAAGAAGTACAATACAAGTACAAAAAATAATAGAAATGCATATATATTTGATGAACTCAAATAAGTACATTTTATTACTATCATTTATCCTATTAATTTGACTTGTTTTACTATATTATGTATGAGGATTGATACTTAATCGTTTACTTTTGTAATTCTCAGGTAAAAACAAGCATTCGGTGAAACTTAGCGATTTTGGACTGATTATGGAGCAAAACATGCATAAAGTTAAGAGTCTACTGAAATGAAGAAGATCAAGGCTAATCTGCTCCAGATGCGCCGCATCTCACTCATGACATGCGCCGCATCTATATCAAGATATCACCAGATACGATCCAAGATACAAGAGGACATGCGCCGCATCTAATCATGGAGTTACGCCGCATCTTCTGGCGGTGTACGAATATTCCTGAATATTATAATCTTGGACCCCACGCGAAGTTAAGTACATGCGCCGCATCTACTCCTTAGATGCGCCGCATCTTCCCTCAGACAGAAACTATAAATACCCCGTAGACCAGACGAATTATAAAGGTCGGAACATTATAACCTAAGTTCGAACAGGAGAAACAAAGGACGAATTCAGTCAAGGAGGCAGCACAAGACACACCCAAATCAAAGATACAAGAGCTGTAAGAAGGTGCTGCATGTATTTAATTCATTAAGTAGTTTTGTTTTATTGTGTTAGCAAACTTTAATTCATCAGGATTGGTGGCTTGTGTAATGTGACAACGAAAGATTGCACTCCCTTTAATACTTGCTTTCCCATCAATTAAAGTTTATATGTTGATGTCTTTGGTTACTACTTATTAGTGCATTGATAACCTCTGTGTCTATTAGTGGCTTGCGGGCATTTGACTGCGGGACATAATGTGGCTCCCACGGTTATTACTAAATTGATCACTTAGGAATAACTTTTAGACATAAGTAATCATTAAGGGTTTACTCGCCGATAAGAATAGGACCAACGAGAAAGGGTTAACTACATACACTTCATATAAAGCTATCAATAAAATAAGTGACAATCTACTTAATCATAAGGACAGCCCTCTTATTGTCTCAAGTATCTATCTGTGTACGTGTGTGCTACTTGCTGATTCGTGCCTATTGGTTTATTTTATTATTTAATTGCAAACAAATCGTGCCAGTCTCTCAGGCTGAAACCCCTTGCGTTAGGATATTAAAATACTGATTAGAATAACGAGATAATACGTTCCACTCTTAGTGATCGACACTCTACTTACCATTATCTTCATACTGACCGGGTACACTGCTCGTTAAGTGTGTGTGTTATTGATAAGTCGGCTAAATATAAATTTAAAACTTGAGTAGGCATTAAAACTGCTAAACCGCAACGACACATCACGCGCATCAAGTTTTTGGCGCCGCTGCCGGGGAGTGAATTGTTATTATCTGTTAATTTGATTAGTATTTTAATTAGGTTTTTCTTTTTATTAGATTAATTGCATCATTGTACTATTTTGCATATTTGTTGTATTGTGTGTTAATTGTTTGCTTTTATTTTTATTTTTGTGTGTTTTATTTTTTGTTTGTGTGTTTTATTTGTTTTTATTTTTCGTATTTTTCTGTTCTGCTATCGTTGTACTGTGCTAAATCAAACGATACGGCGCATCTGATTTATCAGATACGGCGTATTGCGTTTAATTTTTTTAAAATACAACGCGTTTAATTAATTCGATACGACGCATCTTTTCCCCAAGATACGGCGTATCTGTTTTTAATAAGAAAATTTTTTCTAAACGTTAACGCCATACGACGCATCTGCTTTCGCAGATACGGCGTATCTATTATTTTAATTAAAAACAGTTTGCGAATTATTAAACAGATACGACGCATCGATCTATATCGATACGGCGCATCTTTCTGAATCAAAAATCGATATTTATTTTTAAACGTAACGAAAATACGGCGCATTAACTTTCGTTAATACGACAAATATAATTTGATAAATATAGTTGATTTTTGATATTTACTTTGATCGGTCCGCTACTCTCGTGTGCAAGTTGTTTACTTTTCAGGATAAATGATGACTCAAGCATCACCAAGCGAGATTACATTCTGAACTAAACCGAGAGAAGATTGCTGGAGTGATCAAAACGTAACCTCTTCGATTATTCAACCAGCCCTAAGGGAAGTCCTCTCCACTATAACCTCAGTTTTATTATCCACACTATACATCTGATTCAAATCGTAATCTTAATTTTGCACGCTTAAAAACGATATTTGTTCCTAACCTCGGAATAAATCCTTATCCACTAAACAATAAGATTACGGTTATTAATAAAACGTTTATGCATATTGCTCTTATCTTGAATTTATTTATATGGTATGCCGTTTAACCCCAATTGGATGTATAGAGAATCGTGTTGCGGAGGCCAAGGTACGTTCCTTATTTGAATTTCGTTCACTAACATAGCGATACGGCGGATCTAAAAATCCAAAGCGCCGTATCTCTGGCCAACTAAAACATATTGACTAGTCAACGAAATTAAATAGATACGGCGCATCCCAATTTTCCAATACGGCGCATCTCTTCGCCCTATAAATACGACGGGAATGCGCCGGATCTAAACTTCTTACCGCATAAACACACACAGTTAAGAACGAACACACAGTGAAATTATACTCTCAATCCGAACATCTTTTCTTTAATCCACCTTTAATCCGATCTAGAATCTTCCTCCTAATCATCAAATTAAGGTAATTACTCCATTTCGATTCAATCTTGATTAATACGAAATTAGGGTTTATATGATTGAATCGATTCGTGCTTAAATGATATAGATATATGATTAGGACTTGCTCTAGATGGTTTCCCCCGTATTTAATTTGCATAAATAATTGAACTTATAACCTAATTTGATCTAACCGAAAATTTAGGTTTTGGGTTCGATTTTGAATATTTAGCGGGAAGGCGAATTAGTAGTGGTGGAATGAGATATTAGAACTGATATAAGGAGAATATGATACTGTGATATTTAGTGGTAGTTTACGTCACGGATACGGATTCTTGATAAACGTGCTTGACCCTTTATTTTATACTGATATGCTTTTAGATGCGGCGCATCTAGGTTGATTAATGCGGCGTAACGACCTATTTCAAAATTGATAAAATTCTAGATACGCCGTATTGATTAATCTAGATACGACGCATCTCCATACGCCGTATCTATTGTCTTGCACCGCATCTCTTATACTCTATATAGATACGCCGCACTGATTAAATCAGATGCGCCGTATCTACCTTATTTGCAGACTGTTTACTGACTGTGAATATCTATTTCAGATGGCATTACCAGAGGTCACACTTAGGCATCAGTGGTCGATATCACCACTATTTGTTGTACGATATCACCACTATTTGTTGTACGACACCCGACGAGAAAAGAAGGTTTATAACTCGCGCTAACGAGTATATTTGGGATGAACCTTATGCCTTTAAATTATGTCCTGACAATATTATACGAAGATGCGTAGACGGTGATGACATCGCAGCAATATTGGCACATTGCCATTCAGGGCCAACAGGGGGACATCACGGTCCAGTCATCACAAGAAGAAAGATCCTGGATGCGGGATTTTATTGGCCCACGATGTTGGAGGATGCGAAAGATTATATAAAAGGATGTGATGCGTGTCAACGATCCGGAAATATTACATCAAGAAACGAAATGCCGCAAAATTATATCCATGTATGTGAAGTTTTCGACATATGGGGATTAGACTTCATGGGACCGTTTCCTGAATCTAAAGGTAATAAATATATTTTGGTTGCTGTTGATTACGTATCAAAATGGGTCGAAGCGCAAGCATCTCCAACAAACGACAGCAAGGTAGTACTTAAATTTTTGCAAAGTTTGTTCTCTAGGTTTGGAATTCCTAAAGCATTGATTAGTGATAGGGGAACACACTTTTGTAATCACCATCTGGGAAAAGCCTTGCAAAAATATGGAGTATATCATAGGGTTTCCACCGCATACCATCCTCAATCAAATGGTCAAACTGAAGTAACCAATAGAGCTATAAAACGAATTCTTGAAAAAATGACTGGGTATAATCCTAAAGGGTGGTCTGACAAGTTAAATGATGCTTTATGGGCATTCCGTACAGCCTATAAGACACCAACGGGATGCACTCCATTCCGTCCTGTATACGGAAAAGCATGCCACCTACCGGTCGAAATTGAACAAAGTGCATATTGGGCTTTGACGAATTGTAATATGGATATGGAAGCTGCAACGAAGAACCGTTTCATGGAACTTAATGAACTCTATGAACTAAGAGATGAGGCCTACAAAAATACTAAGATCTACAAAGAAAGAACTAAAAGATGGCATGACTCGAGGTTACGTGGGGATAAAACGTTTACTATTGGAGAGAAAGTGCTACTGTTTAATTCCAGATTAAAGATGTATCCTGGTAAACTTAAATCAAGATGGACGGGACCGTTCGTTGTCAAGAAAGTGTATCCATACGGAACTATTGAAATATACGATAAAAATGGTTATATATTCAAAGTGAACGGGCAACGTGTGAAGAAATACTTTGATAATAAAATTGAGGATAATGAGAATGAGGTGGTGGAGTTTGAACCTGAAGTATTGGATTAATGAGCTGAACGTGAGTCTAACTTGAAGACTCTGAAATAAAGACAAGTGCTTACCGGGAGACAACCCGGATTTATCTTTTAATTATTCTGTTTTCTGTGTCGAGTCAGTCAGGCCCGCATGAGGATACGGCGCATCTCAATTCTGAGATGCGACGCATCTCCTGCAATGGTCATATCTTATTTTAATTTTTCTGCATTTTTATTTTCGACTTTAAAACTATTTATCAGTTTATTTCAATGCGGCGCATCCCTGGTTAAGGATGCGGCGCATCTTTATTCTGATCCGTATTTATTCCAGGCTCGATACGGCGTATCTTCTTCAATAAGATACGGCGCATCGACTGACCTGATGATTTTCAGTTTTAATTTTTAAGTTTTATTTTTCCTAACTACTAATGTATTATGCAAGCTTGAACCTTTCTTATCTTAGGTGTGTTTTAAAGCATTGGTGGTATTATAGTTTCCTGGATTTCCTGTGGATACATCAAGTATGAAGCTTTAACGTTCTAATCCACAAGAAGTTGATTTTTGCTCTTATCAAATGGAGGATCATACCGAGCAAATCTCAGGGGAGTTTTTCTGTTCTAATTCTTTTATTTTCCAGTTTTTAACCTTTTATACAAACAACGAGGACGTTGTTTAACTTAAGTGGGGGGATTGGAGAATTAGAACACTTAACATTTACTTGTCCTAAACTTTTTCAAAAATTATGCTTAAAATGTGCTTAATATATCAAACTTAAAATTTTTTTAGCATGTTTTTGTTTAAGATCTAAGTTGCATAGCTGCACACATGACGTTATTTTCAAAATTGTGATTTTTCAAAATTCACAAATCTATGAGTGTGCTGGTGACTTGTAAACTTTAGAACTTGGCTTGTATACTATTCGAGACCACCATAATGAGTATTATTTATATAATTGGAATGACTTGTCTAAATTGGTAAAATTCTAGGATTACACCCAAAATAGCCTTTATATGTTATGTGTTATTAGCTAACTACACTGGTTAGTTAACCCCCGTATAAACCCTTTGTTACTCTCATTTTTAGAGTAAGATACCCCTAGAAAAACACTCAGAGCCATTCCTTTCGTTTCTTACACCTATGTTTAAAATGTTTCGTTACACCCTTACACCTTAGCCTACCCTGTAGATTAGAATCCGTGGTTGGTTAATTGCTATAGGCAAAGTGTGTTTCCTTACATTACCTGTGTTCGCGTGCGTAATTCATTATCTTTGGTTAGGTCGGGAAATTGCACAATGCAATTGGAGTGAAAGTAAATATTGTATATTTTTGAGTTTATTTTTCGTGTGTTTACTACTTTCACTATTACCGTTATTTCTGAAAGTATGAAAAGTATGAATAAAAATTATCCGGAAAGAAAGTTATAGTGATGTGGTGAAATTTTACACATCTATGTTTTGGTTAAAAAAAAAAAAAAAAAAAAAAAAAAAAAAAAAAAAAAAAAAAAAATCGAAAAAATAAGAAAAGAAAAAGAAAGAAAGAAAAGTTAGAAGTTAGTTTTAACCAACTTATGTAAAGTTATGTAAGTGGTCGATATCACCACTATTTGTTGTACTATATCTATGGATTGAATGGGAATTGGCAGTTACGGAACGCCAATTAAGGTTTATTCTTTGATTAAGATCTTGTTGAGTATAATTCGTGTCTACCTAAAGCGTGTGTTTCAAGTGTTAAAGCGTGAGTTATTCAATGATATGAGTCTTATTCATGGGATGGTTGGGATAGTGATTAACCACACTTAGGATTTTAATTTATTTGTTTTGTTTATTTTTATTTTTACACCAATTTATATCCCAAATGTTATCCATGCCCTTCATTATTCTTTATCCAACCAAACCTTTGATTTATTGAGATTAGGGATTTGAGCAATCTTAAGTATCGTAGTCGTGGATTCGGCTATGTATTTATGATTTTGTCGCCCTTTTTTATATATTATTATTGGTGAAGTTTGGACCTATCTTTAGCCTATTCGAGTTAAGGATTTGAGCAATTGCAAGTATCGTGTTCGTGGATTCGATCATGTATTTGTGATTTTGTCGCCTTTTCTGGAATTTGAGATCGATAGTGAAAAAGAATAATTAACCCTTAAGCCTAAAAACCCTTTTTACCGCTTTAGACTTGTTATTCCTTAGCTTTAGTGGTGGAGATGTGTATACTTGCCAAGCTTATGATAGAATATTCGTCGCGACTGGACAGTTAAACGATTAGATTTGCTTTTATCGACTTATTTTATTTTACTTCTAATTAGATTTGCTAAACCGCAACGACACATCACGCGCATCAATATTAAAACTACAGTACAAGGACCAAAACACAACAACTCAAGAGTTGTTACTATTCAACCAAAATTAAGGCTTCCTACACAAGCCTTACCATTTATATACCATCTAAAACCCGACCAAAACGCAAAAAACAATGCAGTTTCTAAACCTACTAGATAAACCATAGAAAAACGAAGATGATCACTATCCAAGAGACCACACAAAAGTTCCTCAGCCTGCAAACTTTCTCCTTCTCAAGAAGGAGATCAGCTAGGCATGCTTGGTGAGCAGCCTCTTGGGCGTTAGCCGAGTTGACAGCTAACTCTGTCTGAGCAATGAGGTCGGGTTGGCATTGTTGTAATGCCTCCTCATGTTTGTAGATGTTTCTCTGCAAGTACCTAATCACGTCCATTGCTCTCCTTGACATGGGTGGATCATACCACCCAATGAATGGACATCTAGATGCCTAAAACCGAAATCAAAATGTTAGCATCTCTTCGCAGCTTAAACTGATACTAAAATCACTTTTGTTACTATTTAAACTTCAAAATTAAACTTTAAACTAAAATTCCTATTACAGTTAAACCAACATTATACTATAAACAACACATTTAACCTAAAGCACCACCATTAAACTTTATATTGAAAAAAAATCAAGTGTCCAAACGTGTCTTCCGGGTTTCGTGTTGTTCCAACAGGTTCGAACCACAGCCCTTCAATTGCAAGAACAACGCACCATTTTTCTGATTAGATTAAAAGATAAGATTTTAGGAGAGAAGAAAGTTTAGGGATGAGTGGTGATAAAAATTTTACCTTGTTTATAGCAAAATAATTACTCTAGCAATGTCAGAAGCCGCGTGTACTTCTTTACTCAGTAGCGAAAATGCGAAATGACGATAATGCCCTTAACTAAAAACAAAATCAAACGGAAAGGAACGGGTTTGACCAGCGAATAACAGGACAAGGGACCTCATTGATACTAAAAACTTGAAAGAAGGACCTCATATGACCAAAAGGCCCAGGTTCGTCCCACCGTGATTTTTTTTGCCAAATTTAGGGACCAACGGCGTATTTTACTCTTTTAATAATTTGGTAGTGCACTACTAGTATTGTATAAGTGAGAAAAACACGCAGCATAATATTTAGGGTGCATTTGGTTTGTTATTTGGAATCGCAATGAGTATGGGTTTGAATATTGTGTGGTATGATAATGAGTATATCAATCCCATTGTTGTAGTTTGATTTGATGATTCTGGTATAGGTTTCACAACTCACCAACTATCAAATAAAGTTAAGGGTTAAAGACTTAAATTGCCAACTAACTTTCCAAAATTTCCAAATACGGGTAATTTACTTTTTTTTTTAATACTTTTATCACCAACTAAAATTTACATTTTATTTTCAAATATCACCGGTTTTCTCAAATGTGACCGACTATAGCCGGCTGTGACCTCCACGTCAGCATGTTTAGCCGGTTAAGTTTTTTTTTTTTTTTTGATAACACTTGCCACGTAAGTGAAGTCAAAGCCAACCATACACACTCAAGTCAAACCACAATTAATACCACCCCATTTAATCGTTTACCCAGCCCTATCAAACATAAACACACACATTTAATTGTTTAACCTAAAAATCACTCATAACTTAAAAATGTGTCAAACATACACACACAAACAATGAAGCCAAATAGCAAAAAAGGTATATTTATTTACGTTTTGATCTATCTATTGCTAATTTAATTTAGCATTAACAGCTTTTTTGATCTATAAATGGGGTTGTTTTGGGTTGTTAGTGATGCTCTGTTAAATGGGGTTGTTTTGGGATTTGTAATGGTCGTTATGTTATGTGTTTCGTATGCACTGTTTTTTGTTTTCCATGCTCTGCTTTTTGTATATATGATGATTCTTATGTGTTTGAGGAAATGCTTATAAAGTAGTTGATACTTAGAATGATATGTCATCAGAACCTTATTTGTGGTGCCTGTAATGTGCCTAGAACCATTGCCTATAATGTGACTAGAATGTAGTTTCATGCCTAGTTATGTGTTTTGTGTTTGATTATTTTTGGTGCCTGTTTGGGAGTACACTGAGAGGACCAAATCAGTGAACACATTGGAATGTGCCTAGTTATTGCTTGGCCACCAAAGAGAGAACAATGCAGCCTAGGCCCTAGTTTGTGCTTGGCCACCAACGAGAGAACAATGCAGCCTAGTTTGTGCTTGGCCACCAATGAGAGTACCTTGCAGCCTTGTTTGTGCTTGGTCATCAATGACAGTACCTTGCAGCCTTGTTTATGCTTGGCTATTAATGATAGAACATTGTAGCCTTGTTTGTGCTTGGCCACCAATGAGAGAACCTTGCAGCCTTGTTTGTGCATCCTTGCAGCCTTGTTTGGGATAACATTGAGAGGACCAAATAGGAGAATACTGGATTCTTCTACATTGCAGCCGTGTTTGGGATTACATTGAGAGGACCAAATGAGTATTGGATCACTTAATTCTACAATTGTATACCTTGAAAAGATTTTTGTTAGATAGTGATATATTTTAACATTTTCATCAATCAAACTGATCTAGCATTTCTTATTTGCAGATGTATTTGGGATTACATTGAGAGGATCAAATGAGTATTGGATCACTTAATTCTACAATGGTATACCTTAAAAAGCATTTTGTTAGATAGTGATATCTCTTAACATTTTCATCAATCAAACTGATCTAGCATTTCTTATTTGCAGATGTCATACCCATTTCCTCTGATTCAAGCACTACGGGTACAGGAATCCCACCCCAATTGCTTTCTTAGTATTATCCACAACCATATTCTTTAAGCTCTGAGTATCTAATTGAAGATTCCAGTTCTGATGGTGAGCAAGTTGTTCATATCCAAGCTATTAAACCTCCAGATCCTCTCCCAGCTCAGAATCCTATCCTAGTTTTTCCTATCCTAGTTTAGAAGCCTCACAAACTCAAATTTGAACAGGATATAGTGCAAGGACTGGCAGCTAAGAAAACTTAGGCTACTATAGGTGAAAAGACATTTGTGACTAAAAAACCTAAAGGTTTTGGAGCACCTGAATGCAGCCAAGGCAAAGGCAAGAGGAAGATGGTGTAGGATCTCCAATATCAGCTTTTGTGGTAGGTTATCATGGTATTTGGAAGTTTAAGATGAGAGTATTACTTCTTAACTTTTTATGACTGTAATTAATGATGGTAGTATAACTGGTAATCTTTTGGAATGATGCAACATTTGGTGGTAATGTAGTTTAAATGGATGTAGTTTAAATGGTAGCATTTTAAATGGTTATATTGTCTTTTGCAAATTTGTGTTCTTGATTTCTGTATAGGTTCTGGATTTCCGCATATTATGGATTTTGGATTTTTGCAAATCATGGGTTCTTGATTTCTGCAAATCATGGGCTCATGATTTACATGTTGGCATTTTACATGTTTTCTGCAAATTTGAAGTTTACATGTTTTCTCCAATTTTTACAAGTTTTCTACAAATTTGTGTTCATGATCTTGCTGATTTGCTGTATGGTTTATTGATTTCTACAAATATGAGTTTTAGATTGACATGCAAATTTGTGTTAATGATTTGAATGTTGATTTATGTATGGTTCATGATTTGTGTTTAAGAGTATGATAAAACATTTTCAAATGGGTCTACACCAGGTGAAAGTTACCCAGGTCTCTAATACGAATTTCCACGTGGGCTGAAAATAATGACGTGAAAAATAATATTGGTATACTGGTGGTATTTACAGGTACCAACAAGTTTGGTTGGTGATAAAAGTATTAAAAAAAGTAAATTACCCGTATTTGGAAATTTTGAAAAGTTCATTGATAATTTAAGTATTTAACTCTAAAAACAACTTGAATGCTAGTGGGTCTTACGAGAATACTATCATAAACAACCTTTTAGAGTGGAATGGATCTATTCCTATGAATCTAATTATTTATATACTATCAATTTGTAACCAAACACTTGTAATGGTTGTCATAGGCATAGTTTGATTCCGAAGCTCATGAACCAAACGCTTCCTTAATAACAAACATAAGCCTCGATCAGAATGAAGCAAGGTACATGACAATAAAAATATAATCAATTAATTAAAATGAATTTATAACAAGTGTACGGATAGGTGAGAGAAGTTACCAATGTAGAATCTACGAGTGCGTTTAGTTTGAGAAAAAAAAAATTAATTTTCTATTTTTCATTTTGTTAAAAAAAAAAGAGGGGATTAAATTTTTCACAAAACGTAAAAAACGCGTTCACATGACACTGTTTTCTATTTTGAAGAAAATAAGGGGAGTTGCAAGTGAAACAAGGAAAACAAAAAAAATGTGTTTTGTAGAGAATGTGTTGTGAAAAGTTTGATTTGAACACAATCTCTATTTTACTTGTTTTGTACAAAACATTTTGCAAAATACAAGGGTGTTTTCTTTCAACTAAACCCACCCTAAGTAAACGAGTTTTTTCTTGTTGAAAGAAGGGGGTGTTGCTAAACAGCAAAAGCGACGAAGCATTAACGACGGCGACGATAGGCGTTGCATTTTCCAGTGAGTAAAGAACGCTCAAGTTACGGGATTAGATGAATTTTTATTCTACCACCATAAGGGCGAATACGTCATTTCCATTGTATTTTGGTCCGGGTTAGTTAAATCAACCTAAGAAGAAGGATTTTTTTTATTTTTTTTTAAGACAATGTTTATACTTTTATACCACATATCGCACAATATATCATACATATATCTCCAGCAAAAACTTGAACTCATAACCCCCTTTGGTGGGTGGTTAAATCACGTAACACCAGAAAGACATTGGGTTTGTGTTTGATGTTTTGATTTATAATATGACCAGGTGTCTTTGTACGAAGAACATTGACATCGTGGGATGCAACTTCAACACTACTTTTATGGTATTGGTGTTTTCTTTGTGATTAATAAGATATATTCCACCTTTGGCACCAAAAACGTAATATTTTTTCGCTACAAAATTGGTACAGTGTTGTACTGTGTGATAATCTCCAAATTTTCTATAAACCTTTCAAGTCCCATAAGTTTTCAATAGTGAAACCCAAAATACAGTTCGATAACTTTAAGTATTAAGGAAAGAGTTAGGATCAATTCTACAATAACAACTGAAGACATTAAGAACCTATGAGCTCGAGCATTTTCAAGCCAAGGTTAAGCTGTTCATAAAAAAGACTAGTTATCAAACCGAAAATGATTTTAGGCTAATACCTCCTCGAGTCAAACTAGAGTGCAAGCTAATCATATCAGCAAACATTCACATAACCTACCATTTTATGACACGTCGAACACCATATTATTTTTTTCATATATTCCTAGAAACCATCACTTAAGTTCTAAAAAGTAAACAATTCAATCATTCTAACATGTTACTACTCATTTCGAATATGCCCATGTGAGCTACTATACTTAATAAAGTAATTAACTTGGTCTCTCAAAAAAGTAGCATGTAGTCTTGAAATTGCATATAAATCCCACAGTTTTAGATCAATTCATGAGGTACTTTCCATCTTGTACTATCACCCATCCCCTGTTTTTTTATAGTAATTGCTAAAATTCATTTTCATCATGTGGCATTCAGAATCTGAATCTATTGCTACAAGAAATTACAACAATGGTGTTCAATCTGTCAAATTTGAACAAAGAGGTCAATCTTGGTAAGCATTCATTGGTCAAAGTTTCATAGTCAAACATTAAATTGCATAATTATATTTCAACTAAGCCGGAGGTCTCGTTGGAAGCAGTATCTCTGCTCCCGAGTTTATTTTGGGGCAGTGGTAGCATCTGTCTACATTCTACCTCCCCCATATCCTGCCCCCGCGGGATTGGATTTATTGTTGTTGTTGATATTTCAACTAAATTTTAAAAATAAGTAGTAATACTTATATGTTTGTTTATTTAAAATAGGTATGTTGAAACTGATATTCCAAGTGACTTGATGATTCAAATTGGTGAAATTAGCTTCCATTTGCACAAGGTATTGACTTTAGCATAGTAAAAAAATAGTGCGACTATATGGTACAGGAGTATACAAGAATAAACAAAGACTATTTGAATTGTACTAATATGTGTTTTTGACTTTCTGTGTTCAAATTTTTAAAGTTTCCACTTGTTTCAAAAAGTGGAAAAATGAACAGAATTATATATGAATCAAGAGATATGGACTTCGAGAAAGTAACTCTAGATGAATTACCCGGTGGTGCGGATGCTTTCAAGCTCATAGCGAAATTCTGTTATGGAATAGCCATTGATTTAACTGCCACAGTGATTGCAGGCCTAAGGTGTGCTGCCGAATATCTCGAAATGACTGAAGATTTAGAAGAAGGGAATTTGATCTTTAAAACTGAAGCTTATTTAAACTATGTTGCGTTATCTTCATGGAATGATTCAGTTTTGGTGCTTAAAAGTTGCGAAAAGTTGTCTCCATGGGCCGAAAACCTTCAAATTGTTAGAAGGTGTAGCGAATCGCTTGCTTGGAGAACGTGCACGGACCCCACCGGGGTGAGCCTGAACAGCAACCGGGGCGTTCATGATTGGTGGTGTGAAGATCTTTCGGTTCTTAATATCAGTCATTTTGTTCGTGTGTTAAGTGCTATTAAAGTAAAAGGAATGAAACACGAATTAGTAGGAAGAGCCATCATGTATTATGCTATGCAATCGCTTCCGGGTATGGTTAAGGAGGGTATATCAGGTTCGGTTGAAGAAGGCGCGAGTAAATGGAATGGCGGTTTGCATATGGTCATAGCGGTGAATAAAGGCGATCATGGCTCGAGCCCTCAAGGGAAACATCAAAGAACGATTATTGAGAGCTTAGTTAGTATAATCCCACCACAAAGGGGTAGTGTCACGTGTAGCTTTCTTTTGCGGTTATTAAGAATCGCGATTATGGTTAATGTGGCGCAAGCTTTGGTTACCGAATTGGAGAAAAGAGTGGGGATGCAGCTCGAAGAGGCTACGTTGGAAGATCTTCTGATTCCTGGCTATACTAGAAGTGACATTATGTATGATGTCGATCTTGTTCACCGAATATTGGATAATTTTCTGATTCAAGAACAAATGGAAATCTCAACCCCTGGAAGGAACCCGATGGGTGAGAATAATGATGGGGTTCATATGGGTAATGTCTCGAATGCAAAAGCCATAGTTGCTAGGCTCGTTGATAGTTATCTTGCGGAGATTTCACGGGATAAAAACCTTTCACTGACGAAGTTTCAAGTCCTCGCTGGGGCATTACCAGAATCGGCAAGAAGTTGTGACGATGGCATATATCGTGCAATTGATTTGTATCTAAAGGTAAGAATAAAACACTTAATTTGCTAAAAACAAAAATAATACAATAAAGATAGCAAATGTACATGTAGGGTGAGTTATGTAACACGTTACAGAGTATAAATTTACTTTTCGTACGTTTTTTGATTTGCAGGCTCACCCACTCCTCACAGAACACGAACGAAGGAAGCTATGTCGAGTCATGGACTGCCAAAAGCTCTCGACTGATGCATGTACACACGCTGCTCAAAACGAAAGGCTTCCTGTTAGAACTGTTGTCCAAGTCATCCTCTCAGAACAAATAAAGCTAAGTAACGCGTTAGCTTATGCTACTTTTCGAGACTCTAGTGATCCACACCTCCAACAAATCGTTCCAAATAGGAAAACTTTACTCGAAGAAACACCACAATCATTTCAAGACGGGTGGACAACTGCCAAGAAGGACATTAACACGCTCAAACTCGATCTAGAAACCGTCAAAACAAAGTACCTAGAACTCCAAGGCGATATGGAGGGTCTACAAAGGCAGTATGATAAGGTAACAAAGATTAAACACCAATCAGCATGGTCAAGTGGTTGGAAGAAGCTAAGCAAAATGACCAAGATTACGACAATAGAGAATTCGGGAGTTGGGTCACATAGTAACGCAGAACCGATCGTAAAAACACCAAGAAGGTGGAGACACTCTCTTTCTTGAAGTTAAACTTGATCCGATATCTATCATCCGAAAAAGCTATGTAAAAGTGTCGTACGTGGTAAAACTTTTGGCATCGTTTATTCATATAATTAATGTAATTATAGGTCTAAATATTTTTGGTACTAATCAAATGTGGTCATATATAAAACTTTTTTTTGGAAAAATGCATGTAGACATGGGCGACCATTATTTATTGGTTGTTTGGCTTCATAAACTCTTGGCAGCAATTATCTGAAACGGTGTATTGTATAACCACAAATAGTCCATGATTTTAAGTCTAACGATTCTAAAAACCACGCTGATGTTAGTCGTATCTTTTGGATATGTGCTATGAGTGTACATTTGTAGATAAGTATAAATCATTAGTTGTATCTAGGGGTGAGGGTGGCGCGGGTTTTGGTAAAAACCGAACCGTATCCGCAATTGCGGTTTTTAAAAGTGAGAACCCGCAACCGCGAGGTTTTGCGGTTTTTGCGGATTTTAAAGTTTTTTTTTTTTTTTCTCAAATTATATTTTTCGTATATTTTTATTATATAATAAATATATCATAAGGTTATAAGGTTACATGATGGGTTGAAACATATATACAAAATGTTGTGTATTAGTATGAAATTATAAATCTATACAATAGTAAAAGTCAAATGAGGTAAAGAATTTTAAAAACTTCAATGATAAATTGATAGAAAAATAAAATTATATGACCTAAAAACTCAGACAATAATTAACCTATAAAATGCGTTTGCAATAACTAATTATGAAAGTATAAACAAAAGCATTTTATCATACAAAAATTATGAAATTTAGTTGCTTTATTTAGAAAAAATATATATATATTTGAATATGACTTTGTGGTACGTTGCGGTTACTGCGGTGTGGTTTTTCGGTGGAAGCACCGCAAAATGCGGTTTTTTTATTTTCAGGAACCACATCGCGGTTTTTGTTGCGGTTTCGGTTTTTGCAGTGTGGGTTTTGCGGTTTGCGGTGCGGTCCCTGCTCACCCCTAGTTGTATCCTACAAATCATTAGTTATCTCATTATTGTAATTAGGGGGTAATTATCATTTGCCCAAAATATCTCTTGACTTATCCCTATATGTATCTCATATTCTTGTAATGAATCATCAAGCAAATCATTATCAATTCACTATTTCGTATATCTCATATTATACTCTTACATGGTATCAAACGCTTTTGTCAACCGATCCTAACAAACCTAAACTCTTTCGCCGCCGCCTCCGGCCGTCGGCTACACGCTGGAGGTTCGGAGGACTCCCATTAAACCTTAACCTCCGTTTGTTTGGAAGGGTGTTTGGGGGTTGAAGTTTTAGAACCAACTTTCGTTTTCTCATCTTTTCTTTTGATGTTAGTGCATGAGTTTTAGTTTTAATTTCCTTTGTTTTAGTTGTAGGGGATACTTTGGGTTATCCCGTTTGTTTTAGTTGTAGGGGATACTTTGGGTTATCCCGTTTGGTCAGGATAATTTGGTTTATCCTGTTTGGTAAAGGATACTTTGGTTTATCCCATTTGGTAAGGATACTTTAGTTTATCCTGCGTGTTTATGTCTGCTGCTGCTTGAAGATGTGCTTCCGCTTGCTGTCGAATATCTTCTTCATCAATTATTTATTAGTTTTACTTTATTGTTTATTAGCTTTTAATCTCCGGTCCGAGCTTTCGCGATTTCGCCGCTCGGACTGCGGGGAGTGTTAGTCGTATCTTTTGGATATGTGCTATGAGTGTACATGTGTAGATAAGTATAAATCATTAGTTGTATCCTACAAATCATTAGTTGTCTCATTATTGTAATTAGGGGGTAATTATCATTTACCCAAAATATCTCTTGACTTATCCCTATATGTATCTCATATTCTTGTAATGAATCATCAAGCAAATCATTATCAATTCACTATTTCGTATATCTCATATCATACTCTTACAGCTGAATGTCTTGAAAATTTGTTATAAAGACTCGTAATTGAGGAAATTAATAAGAGGTTTGTGAAATATATGTCAACGCTAAGATGTTTGTTTGACAAAAAAAAAAAAAAAAAGTTTTGAATACGGGTGAATAATATGAAGTGTATAAATGTATACTGTGTCTTCATTTCGTTTGTTACTTTTGTCGCTTTTAAATTGCGTATTCTACTAAGTTGTGACCCAACCGCTAAAGAGAGTGTTAACGAAGCAAAATATCGGCTGCAGACACACTATTATTCACGCGTTCTTATACATAAATCAAATTGCAATAGACAGTATTTGTTATACATTTATCAAGCCAAACATAACATATGAGTATGCTATAATAATGAGATATTGGATACCATCTAGCCCACTGCAAGAAAAGTATGTCTTGATTTGGTTAGACATATCATACACATTCCCCATGTTTTATAGGAATTACTAAAGTTACGCACAAATTCATACTTTTAGTACTATTACTACACACATACATATCACTATCCAACTTTATTTTTGTAAAACGTTGATAACCGGTTAGTTATTAGTAAGGTCGATGGACATCCTACCTCCCTCATACTCTGCTCCGCCGAAATTGGTATTGTTGCTGTTGTACGGTCAATGGACACAAATTAGAATATGTAATGGTAACTCCATTTTCAAAAACAAGCTTGTGAGATGTGTTAGGCCCCCCACTAATAAATCCTTGGTCCAAAATCACAATATAATCAAAATCAAAGTCAAATCAACATTATCACTATCATCTTATATTATCATATCACCTATTGCAATAAATCAACATTAAAGTTTGAATTATGATAATTTGTTCAAGAACCATCTTCAAAAGTTGCATTGAGTGGATGATGAAGAGTGTCTATTAGTTGACTTTGACTTTGATTATATTGTGATTTTGGACCAAGGATTTATTAGTGCGGGGCCTAACACATCTTACAAGCTTGTTTTTGAAAATGGAGTTACCATTACATATTCTAATTTGTGTCCATTGACCGTACAACAACAACAATACCAATCTCGGCGGAGCAGAGTATGAGGGAGGTAGGATGTCCATCGACCTTACTAATAACTAACCGGTTATCAACGTTTTACAAAAATAAAGTTAGATAGTGATATGTATGTGTGTAGTAATAGTACTAAAAGTATGAATTTGTGCGTAACTTTAGTAATTCCTATAAAACATGGGGAATGTGTATGATATGTCTAACCAAATCAAGACATTCTTTTCTTGCAGTGGGCTAGATGGTATCCAATATCTCATTATTATAGCATACTCATATGTTATGTTTGGCTACATTTGACAATTTTGTGGTCTTGTTTGGTAAATACGTTAGGCAAAAAGGAATATTAGTGCCAAAAAAATCAAAGGAACAAATTAACAAATTATTGATAAGCATGTATAACAAATACTGTCTATTGCAATTTGATTTATGTATAAGAACGCGTGAATAATAGTCTGTCTGCAGCCGATATTTTGCTTCGTTAACACTCTCTTTAGCGTAGGGATGAGCACGGTACTAGAATGGTACCGAACCCGTACCGAATTAGTGGTACTGGTTTTTTCTCGAGAATGAAACGGGGTACCGGTACCGTACCGTTCGGGATTTCGGTACCGTTACTCGGTGCCGGGAAATCGGTACCTATCCGGTACTGCCCGTTTTTTGTTAAAAAAAAAAAATCGTAGCTCAAGCTAGTAAAAATAGGACAAAACATATCACCAAATTTATCGTAACTTACAAACGTTCCAAAACGTATAAAATTCCACCAAAAACATATGAAATCGTTCAAATAAACATACTAAACCATTTTCAACGAAAGACAATTAATCGTTTAATCTTGTGTAACTCCCTTCCCTTTTTCTTTAGCGTTTTGCTTGGCAATCCCATCTTCGATATCTACACATAGGATAAAACAAACATAATTAATAACATGATGAGGTCAAGGGTGTTTAAGATGTTATTGATTATCCATTTCTGTATTTCAGTTTCTGTATGTAAATACTATTAGATTGATTTTCTTTTACTTATGAGTTACAATTATCTTAACATATAAATTTATGTGAGCTACGCAAAAGAGTAAGGGTGTGTTTGTTTAAAAAAAAAAAAAAAAAAAAAAAAAAAAAAAAAAAAAAATCTTTCTAGCCCTCTTACTCTTACCCGTAAGAGGTGGTCAGACGTTTTGCTTGTTTGTTTTTTCTTTTGAATCAGACCCAGTTAGACATATAACATCTTACTCAGTAAGAGGTGGGGGACTTGTCTTACTGCCTCTTACTCGATAAGAGATTGAAGACTCGTGTTAATATAATATATTTGATGGTTTATTAACTATGTTATATTTATGATAAAAAAGTGTTAGTTTCATATTTACATAAATTACTTAAATAAATTGCAGAAACGAGTACTTAAAATCATTCAGACAATTATAAAAAATAAAAAAAAACAAAAAACAAAAAAACATTATTTCGTTCAGATTTAGACTTTCTAGCCACCTCTTACTGGTAAGAGGTGGTAGTCAGACTCAGACCTGAAACATCTTAATAAAATAAACACACCCTAAGTTTGACACTCTTCATCATCCACTCAATGCAACTTTTGAAGATGGTCCTTGATCATAATTCAAACTTTAATGTTGATTCAATAGGTGATATTCTATAGGGGTATCCTATACAAACCCTCCCTACCCCCTACCTGTACTTATGTTTTTCGTTTTTGTCTTTTAGCTTCTTTTTTTTTTTTTTTTTTTTTTTTCTTCTACTAAATGTCCCTTGTAGTCCTTTTTATTCACTTATTAGTCCCTTTATCAGACCCTCCCAAGCACGGGTTCAAGCACGGGAGTGTTTTAACTTGTCCTTTGTAGTCCTTTTTATTCCCTTTTTTTAATTATAAACAAAAAACTTGCATTCACAAACTAGCAACAAAAAATACCAGTGATCACACTAGCATCAAACTAGCAACAAAATACCAGTGATCAAACTAGCAACAAAAACATCAAACTAGCAACAAAAGCTTGCATAAAGGAACGATGAATACATCACCGTTTTACACGACTGAGGTATAATTTTACGCTATTACACATATTACTTTCAAAAATGTGTAACGTTTATAAAAAAATGATAAATCGAGATTTTTAATAGGCTCATATTATTATCGTTTTATCATTTTGGCTGCAAAGTTGAAGGTTGTAAAGTGGAAATAACTCACTTTACCGTCCATTCGGTTATGCCATGCCAATCAAAACAAGTTTTTTTTTTTTTTTTTTTTATCATCATCGCCGTATCTCGGTTTTTTTTAAGAAACCATTTTAAAAAACCAAGCTTATAAAACAACTGCTTATTTTAATAATAAGCAATTTTCAACAAACCATCACAACTGCATATTTGATAATAAGCAGTTTCAACAAACCATCACAACTGCTTATTTTAATTATAAGCAGTTTCAACAAACCATCACCATCCAAGAATACCAGAACACCATCACATAAGCAAACCATCACAATTGCTTATTTTTATAATAAGCAGTTTCAACAAACCATCACCATCCAAGAACACCAGAACACCATCACATAAGCAAACCACATAAGAATATAAACAGTTTTATAACTGCTTTTTTAAGATCTAAAAAGGCAGTTATGAAAAGCAGTCACAAAACTAAAACTGATCAAACTTGCATTCACAAATCACATAAGCAGTTTTTCACCCCATTATACTTCCCACCCATAAGCACATAAGCAGCACATAAGCAGTTTTTCACCAAGATCCATAAGCACATAAGCAGTTTCATAACTGCTTTTCATAACTGCTTTTCTAACCACGATCTAAAAAAAGTAAAAGATCTAAAAAGAGTAAAACCGCGTCCCACCATCACCATCCAAGAACAATAACTGCTTTTCATAACTTATTTGAATATAAGCAGTTTTATAACAATAAAAAAAGTAAAACCGCGTCCCACCATCACCATCCAAGAACACCATCAATTTTTTTAGATCTAAAAAGATCTAAAAATATAAGCAGTTTTATAAGGAAAAAGATCTAAAAAGATCTAAAAAACACCATCCAAGAACACCACATAAGAAACCACCAGCAGTTTTTAGATCTAAAAAGATCTAAAAAACACCATCCAAGAACACCACATAAGAAACCACCAGCAGTTTTTAGATCTAAAAAGATCTAAAAAACACCATCCAAGAACACCATCCACAACGTACAACATTTTTTTAGATCTAAAAAGATCCAAAACACAACCACCAGCAGTTTTTAGATCTAAAAAGATCCAAAACACAACCACCACCAGTTTTTAGATCTAAAAAGATCCAAAACACGACCAGCAGTTATTGGTCGAAGAAACCACTAGTTTTGTGAGAGAGATAAAACCGTGGGTGGGTGGGAAGTATAATGAGGAGAGAGAGAGAGGAGAGAGAGAGAGGAGAGGAGAGAGAGAGAGAGAGAGAGAGAGAGAGAGAGATGGAGAAGAGAGAGAGAGTGTGTGTGAGACAGACATAGAGACGGGTGGAAGTATAATGAGTGACAATAAAACCGTGGGTGGGTGGGACGCGGTTTTAGCTTTTTTTATATATATTTTTTATTCAAAGTTGTAACAAAAAAAATTGTTTGTAAAAAAAAAAAAAAAAAAAAAAAGTTCTAAAAAAAAAGTTGTAAAAAAAATTGTAACATAAAAGTATTTTTTTTTTTTTTTAAGTTGTAAAAGTTAAATAAATAAAAGTTGAAAAAAATATTTTGTTAAAAAAATAAAAGTTGTAAAAGTTACAAAAATAAAGTATTTTGTTAAAAAAAATAAAAGTTGTAAAAGTTGTAATGTATATTCAGGTGTTCATTTCTCCCGAGCAACTAACTGATTGGATGCAAAATATAGCTCGAGAGATCGGTTTTGTTATTGTTAAAAAAAGAACCAAATCAGAGAAGGGGTATTTGTATGAAATCAATTATGGGTGTTCAAAGGGTGGGAAGTATGAACGTGAAGGTTTAGAAGATGAAATTCAATGGCAAACCAGTACCTCTAAAACCGATTGTCCATTCAAATTAGTGGCAAAATATTCTAAAACACAAGATTTTTGGAGGTTGAGGGTGAAGTGTGATAGGCATAATTATGATTTTGCAGAGTCGTTGCATGGTTTCCCATATGCAATGCGATTAAAGGGTGATGAGTTCAGTTTGGTGAAACAATTGACAGAGTATCACGTAGCACCATGTCATATACTTTCGTCAATAAAGGAGCGTAATCCGGATAACGTGTCTAGAGTTAGAACTATATATAACGCACAAAATAAGATCCGTGGAGCCATAATAGGTCATAGAACTCCAATCCAAGTCCTTTACTCACATTTGATGCATTCAGGGTATACATATTACGAGAGGGTAAATGAGCATAATGAGCTTGAGGAACTATTTTTTGTTCACCCCACGTCATATGCTCTATGGTGTACATTCCCTGAAATCATGGTAATGGACTCAACATACAATACCACGTTGTTTAAATTGCCATTTTTTGAAATTGTCGGATTAACTTCAACAAACAAAACATTTTCAATGGCGTTTTGCTTTTTAGACAAAGAAAAGGGGCTTAATTTTCAATGGGTATTGCAATGTGTGAAGGAGGTGATAGACGAAAAATATTACCCGCGTGTTATCATCACTGACAGAGATTTAGCGTTGGTTGGGGCATGCAGAGAAGAATTCCCGAACGCAAACAAATTACTCTGTCAGTGGCATATTTCACAAAATGTGCTTCAGTATTGCAGAAATAGATGCAATACGCTAGAGGATTATGAGTCCATTAAAGGAACATGGGATTGAATGGTTAAAGCTCCGACACGCGGCATATTCGTGCATTATTATGAACACCTACAACAATTATTGGTCGAACATGCAGGTACTTAATTATTAATTCATTGTTTTTATTATTTAATAAATAAGTACCCGAATGACTTTTTATTAATTCATTGTTTTTTTCAGATATTTCTTCGTATCTGAATAACTGGCTGCAAGGTTATTCAGACATGTTTCTCGCGTTTATTACTGATCAATATCGCAGCTATGCCCAGTCAACAACATGCAGAGTTGAGAGTCAACACTCGTTGTTGAAATTATACTTGGGCAACACACAGTCCAACTTAGACACGTTGTTGAGTTCGATCGATAAGATTCTCATTGCGCAAGAAACTGCGATAAAGGAAACTTTTAATAGAAGCAAAAACGAGAAAATGAATAAATGTAATATACCACTATTTGAAGAATTGTGTTATAAATTTTCCAAATATGATTTGGAACTCATGTTCGATGAACTCCAACTGTCGATCGCCGCAGAAGATTGTAGTCATCAGTTGCGGTCAATTTATGGGCTACCATGCTTTTACGAACTGCTTTACTATCGAATTCATAGTAAGTATATTAAATTTATGACTATCAAGTTATTTTACCCATTAATATCAGTAATTTATATAAGTCACTTTTAATGAATGCAGAAAGGGCCATTTCACTGGATAGAATTGATATTTTTTGGAGAACCCTATCTGTTCCGTGGCCTAGTATCAATACTGAAGATGGTCCTTCTTGTGAACCTGAAGATGATCCTTCTTGTGAAAATGACATACAACAATTCGAGAGTGTTTTTGGCAAAATGTCATCGTTTGTCAAGAAAAATATGTTAAGGAAGGTGAGAGGGATATACGATCCCGAATCTGTTGATATACGTGACCCTGCTGTTCACAAAAGTACTTGTGGACGTCCGAGCGCAAGGGAAAAAAAGTATCAGGCTACAAAAGTCCCAGACTTGAATAAAGTACCAACCGTAGATCATCGAAGAAGCACATATTCAAGATCTACAAAAGTCCCGGAATTGAACAAACAGCCTGCGAGACATAGTTCTTACATGGGTTCTAGAGTTGAACAAAGTATAAGACACATGTTATACGATGGAGATGCAGTTAGCGACTACTTGATTGAGCAGATTCCAGAGATTTTTCGTCGATACATCATAAGTATTTATAATGTGCGAGGTGATGGAATTGTGGGTTTCGGTGCGCTGCCCACGGTATTGGTCAACATGAATATAGGTGGCTCGATGTTCGAATGTGGTTATTGCAAGAGTTAAACACTAATAGTGGCTTTTACATAAGTATGTGGTGGCAAAATGACGTTGATCAAATTCGGAGATCAGTAGACTGGTTCGAAAATGGATTTGCACCGCGAGATTACTGGATGAGTATGCCAAACACGGGGTTGGTTATTGCTTCAGTGATTAACCGGCCTGTTGTATTTATATCCGATCGACAAAGTCATACGTGTTTTCCGCTTTTTTTGGGTCCAAACTTATCACAAGGAACTGGCCCCCTTGTGATGGCCCGTGTGGGGGATGACGCCTGTGCTCTCTTCATTTATTTGACGTTAGACGAAAATTCACCACTTTCGGATACTCACCCACAATGGGGGGCGTACAGAGTTGGCAGTGCATCCGAATGGGCAACTTTATATTACGATCGACAACACATGTATACTGAGATTAGACGAAGACAAACATAGTAAATGATTACTGATTTATGTTGTAAATAATTATACAGACAAAACATTGTAAATGATTACTGATTTATGTTGTAAATAATTATACTGACAAAACATAGTGAACGATTACTGATCTATGTTGTAAATAACTGTTTGTATTATTTAAATTAATAATAACGTTACTGATTTATGTTGTAAATTATTATACAAATTCTTTGTCCAGGTGAAACGAAAAAATCTTTTCTTGTGTAGCTGTCGGAGAGGATTGATTATAGAAATGACATCCCGTACAGACGCTACTTATGGTCAACCGTATTATGCATGTCCTTTTTCAGTGGTAAATAATCATACGTTTACTTAGTTATGTAAATAATTTGTTTTTTAAGAATACATTTCTTATAATTTTCTTAACATGTAACAGCCAGGAACAGAAGACTATGGGTGTGGATACTTTATGTGGAAGGATGCGGTGGAAAACTAGAAGGGGGTTGAATAGTTTTTACCTTTTTAAAATTAATTCGCTTTGTGACTTAACATGATTTCAAAGTAAATACACACAAACAAACAATATAAGTCAAGTAAGTAAGGAAAGGAACAATCAAACCACAACACGGAGATTTATAGTTGTTCGGCTACAAGGACTCTCTTCCTTGCCCTACTCCACTCCTCGAGCCTCTAACTCGGGAGTTTTTCTTCACTAAGAAACAAGCTCCCTTCTAGGCGGAGAAAACATTTACACGTCACTTACTCTTTATCCGGTACTAAGCTAAACACCGGGTTCTTTTACAAGGATACAACCACTCCCGTTGGTTTCTTTAACAAGGGTACAACCACTCCCGACACTCTATGTGTTTTGAGGACTAAAACACTAACCAAACTCTACTGAATGAATGGTATAGACAATGATGTGTGAACACTAACAAATCACACAGTATCTAATCTATCACGACTTGCAACAGTGTTGAAGCTTGTATGCTTGATCTTCTTTGCTACAAAAAAGAGATCACTAAGAATGAAATGAATGAATGTAATGGGTTAGTAATGTACAAATGAATGAGTGTATAATTTAAGCTCTATGAGTGATGGTTGTGCTTGAATGATCAGCTTGCTATTTATAGGCAAAACTGACCAGACAACCCGCGGATTTGGCGGATCCCAAGAATTGGTTCCGCCCTTGTACTTGTTTGGTTCCGCGGGGACAAGCCAGCTAAGGGATTTCCAAATCTTTCCATATATTGTCAAGTCTTGTCAAGATCTTCCAAAGTCAACTCTTTAGCTTCAAGATCTTTCCAAAATATATTGTAAAGTCAACTAAGATTTGTAAATGATGCATGCCATGATGTCATGTGTATTTCCATTTTTAAGAAATAAAAATAAACATATAAATGTATATATGTATGTAATGTGTAATTCCTAGTGATCATATGATATGTAAATGAGTTTTAAAAACTTGTTACTAAAATGTAAAAGACTTTAGCATATACTTATGCTTTGCTAAAGATAAACCTTATAATTGTCATTAACAAAATTAAGCAAAGATCGTAAAATATAAATAACGTTTTTAGGACGATATTTGTATTAACAATCTCCCCCTTTTTGTTGATGACAAAACATAAAGTTTATTTTTAAGCAATGGAATAAGTAAAGTAAAAGTCTTTTAAAAATATAGATTAAGTTAGTTTTATGCATGTTGTAAAAACTATTTTAAGCATAAAAATATGTACTGTGATGTTCACAGTGATGTATGAACTTAATCCTATTTGTTCACAGTGATGTATGAACTTAATCATATCTCTCCCTTTTTGTCGAAACAAAAAGAAGATATGCGTAGCGGAATGTGGTGAACATTTCTTGGTTATTACTCCCCCTAAATTGGAGTGAATGATTCAATGATTTTGAGAACTTTAAAAGCTCCCCCTTGGATAATACTCCCCCTAATTGGAGTGCCAAGGTTATGATGCATAAACCTACAAAACAAATGGTTAGAATATGATATGCTCCCCCTCGATGTATACTCCCCATTGCTAGGGTACCAATGTATACATTTAAAGGATGAGAAATGCTACAAAACAAAGGTTAGTTGTGAATCAATCCAACCAAGTAACATAATGCATATGTATAGGTCAACCAAACATGTAGTTCAACCCGGTTGACTTTAAAAAGTCAAAAATAAGTGTCTGATCAAAAAGTGCACCTAAGTACAAGTGGTCAAATCATTATGAGAATTCAAACCAACCATACAATAATGTTAGTGAATCAAACAAACCAAGATATTATGCCAAATAGTGATCACCCATAAGCATAAATATAACATCCATTAATTGAAAATTTGTTTGTGACAAAAGTCACAAAACATGATGTTACAACAACATAAAAAAAAACTTAAATCCAAAAAAAAATTCCTAAAAGTTCCTATAAAAGGAAACTAGGATGAAACTAAAAGCTCCTATTGTGGAGGATGAGAAAGCGCATTAAGGCGCTCAAGAATGTGGTTCAAAATGAATCGCATTTCGTTTTACAATTCAAGAACCGAGATGTTGGTTCGTTGAACAAAATGGGCCGTCCTCTCGCACATGATACAATCATGTCTTGGAGGTGGAAGGTTTGGTTCATGAGTTGGAGGTGGTGGTGGTTGGGTGTTTGATGGTGGAGGTGGTGGTATGTAGTTTGGGGACATAATCGAGGCTATCAAAGTGGATTAGAGGTCCATAGCCTCATGGAGGTGGGAATCCACCATGTTTGAGAAAGCATAGAGGCGGTCCAACTCCTCATTGATTTCTTGTTGTGATTGGGGTTGGTCATTTCACATTGTCTCATCAATGAGATTAAGTGTGGATGTTGGTGAGGTTTATTGAGGTTGATGTTGTGGTGGCTCTTGGTCATGGTATAAAGAACCGTGGATATCCCGATAAATGGGATGGAAGAGAAGAGGTTGTTGACCTTCAAAGGGAGGAGGAGGATTGGTAGTTCTTGTTGGAAGGTCTTCCAAAGTTTCAAGATATGGGTGTGGAGAGGTTGGAGGAGTAGTAAATAACTCCATTGGTTGTAGTTTGGGTGAGTGTGATGGTGATGGAGATCTAGCAGGTTGTGATGGAGCGGGTGGTGGTGTGGTGGCTATGGGAGTTATTGTTGGTGGTGGAGTATGGAGGACTACATTTGATGGTGTGGGAGTGGAGAGTGTTAGGAAATTCTCATCGGCTATGGGTGAAGAGATGTTGAGAGGTGATGACTCCTCTGATGAAGTTGCCAAGTTTACAAAACAACACTGCTTAACACTTATGCGAGCAATTCTGCGTGGTGGTCTGTTGGTGGAAGAGTTGTTGGATTTTGTCATGGTTAAAATGTGAAGGATTGCAAACAAGTACAGAGATGATACTTAGAGTTGATGGTGAAGGTGTGAGTTGTAATGATCCTGATCTTCCTAATTTATAGACAGAAGGTGTGTTGATCTTTGTGTTTGGATTTGATGTGAATCCAATGAGGAATGTTGGTTCCTAATGATTTGGAGCAAGTAAATGAGATTGTCACATCATCAAGGTCAATCCATACAAATGGAGTTGAGTAAATTATGGAAGATTTGCAGTAAATGCAAGGAGTGAGTGGAAAATCTGTTGATGTGATGTTCCCACGGATTTCAAGGAACCAATTTGAGGGTTCCTTGCTTGTTACAGAAAGGTAACTCACATGGAAAATTTGAATATTCAAATTTTGGTGGGGAATGGATTTCTTATGATTCTAAGTGTTCCTAAATCATTCTAATGGGTCTAATGATCAGTAGAGGAATTCTAAAAAATAGAATCAATAATCTATGGATCGGGATTAGTCGGGAATTTTTGAAAAGTTACTGTTGGAGTTGGCGGATCCAAACGATAACAAAGGCGGAACCAAAATTTTGGTTTCGCGGAATCCGCAGGTTGTATTTTGGCGAAGCCAAAGATTTCAACTGACGGAACCTAGAATTTGGTTCCGCCAAATCCGCCATTCAAAGGTGCTAATTTAAACAGAGAACATGTCAAATTTTGCGTTATAATATTCAAATCTTGAAAATTCTCCTAAAACATATGTAACTACTAATATGTGATAGAATAAGACTAAAAACATAGGTTCTAACACACGTTTACACATAGATTAATCCGATGATAATAACTTACCATAAAATTGGGTTAAGCCAAACGGTGGCTTAAACATGAAAAATTGATAACATCACGTGTTATCGTCCTGAAAAGTTATGTTAGTTCACAGAAATATATCATACAAACATAGTATTCTAAGAATATAAGAATTCAACACATCATTGTCTTGGAATTGTCTAATACCAAACATCCCCTCGCCCTCACTTCTTGCTAAGCTTCTTGTGGAGCTTCATGACCCACCTTCCAAGATTCTTCATCATTCCTCGAGTTTAACGAAACTCCTCAGATTGGTTGTCGATGGGAGGTAGTTGACTCATATACTCGGGCGGAGGAATCCTAGAATTAGGTAAACCATCATCCTCGCTAACCGATGATGATGATGATGAGGTGGGTGGATGAGCTCATTTTCTCTTTGCTACGGCTACCCGATGATCACTAAGTGAAACAAAGGTGTGCTTAATCTCGGTGTAGTCGGGAACAAAACCTAAAGCATTTCGAGGGATGGGTGCAAAGGCTCTATAAAGACGGGTGAGAAGCATCCCTTAGGGCATGGCGGTGGTGCCTTGAACTGGAATATCAGCCATTCTTTTGGCAATATAGTAGGCTAGGTTGAATGGTCGGTGGTTTGACACACAATAGAGCATATAACAAAGGCTTGCATTGACATGGTCTCTATTCCCTATGGTGCTAATCACATTTGCCCTAAGAACCTCTTCGAGCTTCTTGAATTGGGGCCTAATTTCGTTTAGCTCCATGCCAAACGGATCACGATTTACCTCCTTTCCTCGACTAGTCCTAGTGTGGGAGGTTCTAGGAACAAAAAGGTGAGCACGTATGTCTTCTTTTGAGATTAGAGGTGTGTCGTATGGATGCATACGATCAAGGTTGGAATCAAGAATGGACAATGACCATTTATCCGAATAGAAACAATCTCCATGACTAGGAACACCTAAAACATCTCCAAATTGATCTAGAGGTATATTGAACTGAGCTTGGTTTATTTTGAAATGAACACTCATGTAACCATAATCATTTGTGGTGAGACCTACAGTTGCATAGAATTCAAGTATGAATCTGGGGATTATGGGTTCATCGATGTCTAGGAGACTATCGAATCGAATGGCAGCAAGTTGTTCTCTAAGAACGGTTCCTTCTAGGAATGAGGGGTCTATGGTTCTACCTTCATGTACATAGCGTTTTTCTAAGGCTTTGAATATTTCAACTTGTTCCTCACTAAGTCCTTTGGTTTTGTGATGTTTAGGTAGGTATTTGACGGTTTCTTTGTGATCATAATAATTCGCGGGATGCATGATTATCCTAGACACGAAAATTACATAGTTTAGTTAAAGTATTGAAAATACGCATATAAATTTCTATTGTGTGCCTATATGGGGACAATGTGGAGGTGCGGTTATCTCGACTCCTTTTAATGCATAAAATTTTTGTTAATGCAGGTTTTATAGCAAAAATAGAGATAACCCAAACGCTCCTATTTCAATGTATCTACGATTGAATGTACCCGAAAATACATATTAATTATGTATTTCCTTTAGCATTCAAGAGATATTATGCAAGTGATGTTTAAAAACATAACGTTTTTGTATTTGTATGAACAATGTTCAAAAACCGTTTTTCCTAGTCGTGAGAAGATTTTGATAAAAATTTCTCATGGGATTTTTGATGAATTATGATAATGTACTACAAGATACAATTCATAACTAAGGAAAACATGGTTTGTGATGCAATTCAGTAAATATGTTTCATGATTTTACTAAACATATGCATAAACCCCAAGTTTTGATTTTGTGCATGAAATAGAAATCCTAGACACAGATCAGGAATGTAGATATGATTTGGATACTTACAGAGATGTTTAGAGCACAAATTGGTTGTAGAAGATGATCTAAATTGTGAGTTTGGTGTGATAAGGGTTGAATTCCATTAGCTAGTATGTTTTTGGGAAGTGTGATGAATAGTACAGGGTGTTTGTTTAATATACTAAAAATGGGCTCAGCAAGCCGCGGATTTGGCGGAACCAAAACAAGGGATCTACCCTTGTTGTCGTTTGGTTCCGCAGAATCAAACTCAGAATTTGGTTATTGCCGTGTTTGGTTAATCTATGGTTCACGCTAAGGTTTAATCTACTCACTAGGTTCCATTAATCCTAAGCCAAGTCTAAGAAAGTTGAAAGGTTCTATCTTAAGAGGTTTTGTGAGGATGTCGGCAATGTTGTCCTCTAAGGATACTTTCTCAATTGAGATGTTTCCCTTCTGAACATTGTCGCGTAAGAAATGATGTCGTATTTCTATGTGTTTGGTTCTAGCGTGTTGGATTGAATTTTTGCTGAGGTCGATAGCTCCTTTGTTTTCGCAAAAAATGGGAATGTCGTTGAGTTCAATTCCATAGTCGATGAGAGCTTGTTTCATCCACAGAGCTTGTTGGCAAGCTTTTCTTGCTGACACGTATTCGGCTTCAGTTGTTGATATTGCGAGGGCCGTTTGTTTCTTAGCAAACCATGAGGTGAGACAATGCCCAACAAAAGTACAAATACCACTTGTACTTTTTCTATCGACATAGTCACCGACATGGTCTAAGTCGGCATACACCATGGTTTCCATTCCCGTTCCTTTGGGATACCATAATCCTAAATGTGTAGTGCCTTTAATATACCTAAATATCCGTTTAACGGCTTCAAGATGGGATATTTTGGGATCTTCTTGAAAGCGTGCACATAGACAAACACTAAACATAATGTCCGGTCTACTAGCCGTTAGGTAGAGTAAACTACCAATCATTCCCCTATATTTAGTGCTATCTACGGATTCACTTTCTTCATCCTTAGTGAGTTTAGTTTTCGAGGACATTGGTGTTTTAATAGGTTTTGAATCTTCAAGACCAAATTTCTTAAGCATATCCTTGATATACTTAGATTGGTTGAAGAATATCCCATATTTTAATAGTTTTATTTGGAGACCTAAGAAAAAGTTTAGTTCCCCCATCATACTCATTTCAAACTCATCATGCATGATTTTTGAAAATTCATCGCATAACTCTTGACAAGTTGAACCGAATATAATGTCATCCACATATATCTGGACTATGATAATGTGTGATCCCATTTTTTTGGTGAAAAGAGTGTTGTCTACTAGGCCCATGGTATACTTATGGTCAACTAGGAAGGTCTTAAGTCAATCATACCAAGCTTTTGGTGCTTGCTTAAGTCCGTATAATGCTTTCTTAAGTTTGTAGACATGATTAGGTTTTTCAAAATCGGCAAAGTCGGGAGGTTGTGCAACGTACACTTCCTCATTAATAAAACCATTTAGAAAAGCAATTTTAACATCCATTTTGAATAGTTTAAAGTCGTGTGCGCATGCATATGCAAGTAATATTCTAATTGACTCAAGCCTAGCGACGGGTGCAAATGTCTCGTCGTAATCTATACCTTCTTGTTGATTGTAGCCTTGAGCTACTAGCCTAGCTTTGTTTCTAGACACTAATCTATTTTCATCCATTTTGTTCCTAAGCACCCATTTGGTTCCAATTATGGTTTGATTTTGAGGTTGAGGAACTAATGTCTAAACGTCATTTCTAACAAATTGGTTTAATTCTTCTTGCATCGCTATGACCCAAGATTCATCTTTTCTAGATTCATTAACATTTTTAGGTTCGATAGTTGAAACAAAGCAAAAGAAATTACTTTCGTTTTGGACTTTTGACCTTAAAGTTCTTTCATTAATTTTTCATATGACATTGTCTAATGGATGACTTTTTGATTCTTTAATGTTGACTATTTCTCTTTTTACCGGTTCGTCTTCTTTGTCATTTTCTATGTTTTCTTGGTTTTCAACCATTTGACTTTCAACTAAGTCATCATCTACCAAAGGTGATGTCTTAGAGGGAGGTGGACTTTCGTCGAATGTTACGTTCAACAATTCCTCGACTTATGAGGTTTCTTTGTTCAAAACTATGTAAGCTTTACTATTTTCCGAATACCCAAGAAATACACCTTCATACGACTTTGGGTCGAACTTGGTGAGATAGTCCTTAGTGTTTAAAATGAAGCACTTGCTTCCAAAAACTCTAAAATATCCTAAAGTAGGCTTTTTCCTCTATATAACTCATATGGAGTCTTTTTAAAAAATGGTCTAATTAATACTCTATTTAAGATGTATGTGGATGTATCTACGGCATGACACCAAAACTTTTATGGTATGTTTTGTTCATTTAACATAGTTCTACTCATTTCTTGAATTGTCCTATTTTTTCGTTCTACTACACCATTAGATTGATGAGTTCGAGGAGCTGAGAAATTATGTGTTATGCCATTAGCATCACAAAAAGCTCCAAATTGGATTTCGTTATCAAATTCACGACCGTGGCCGGTTCTAATAGACACAATGTTATTTCCAATTTGATTTTTAATTTTCTTACTTAGAATTTCAAATTTATCAAATGCCTCGTTTTTAGTTTTCAAGAACTTAGTCCAAATATACCTAGAGTAATCATCTACTATTACCAAAGTATAGAAGTTTCCCCCGTAACTTTGTATAGCGGATGGACCAAACAAATTTATATGTAACAATTCTAGACACTTAGATGTAGACACCATGTTTTTAGCCTTATGGCTATTATGAACTTGTTTCCCAATTTTGCAAGCATCACAAAAGTGTTGGTCATATTTCAACTTGGGTAGGTTCCTAACGAGTTCCTTAGATGATAAGGATTGGATTAACATCATATTGGCGTGACCTAAACGTCTATGCCATAGACTTGGGTATTTCTCCAGAGAGGTGAGACAAAATTTGTCTTTAGGTGTTTTGTCTAGCTTCATAACGTAAACGTTATTCTTCAAAACACCTTTTCCTACGGTTATGCAATCCTTAAGTATTTTACTTTCATTTTCACTGAAAATGACGTTATACTTTTTGCGGCATAGTTGACTAATACTAAGAAAGTTAAATCATAAGTTATCTACATGAGCAACATCATCAATAGTGAGAGAGTCATGAGAGATCGTACATTTTTCGATGATTTTACTTTTAAGCTTGCTACAGAATGTGACATTACCTCCGTCGTCCACTTGGTAGGTTGAGAAAATGCTTTTGTTTCCCGTCATATGTCTTGAACACCCACTGATAACGCTTAAATCTAACATGTTTTTAGGTGCGTTATTACTAGTTTTGTGCATCATATTTGGTTATATTTGTGTGTACTTGTTGCTAAATGATGAAAAAGTGTGTATGCAAGTAAATATAGCCAAGTACAGGAAAAGTTGAGGAGAATACGAAGAAATGAAGAGATTATGCACATAAAGAGAATTACAAGAAAGAAACCACATGATACTTCAAAGAATTGATTAGACCAAGACTTCTATGCCTTATATATCAAGAAAAGATCTAGTTCTATGAAAGAAATTAGTGGTACAGCAAAGGATCAAGCACGTAACGAGAAGAGAAAAAGAGAAAATAAAAGTTGCATGGCAGAGTCATCCATCCGATCGGATGCTGCCCGCATCCGAATCGGATGGTTGAAGTTTGAGACACCGAGAGCTCCAACCGATCGGTAGGAGCCAAATACCGATCGGTTGGCCGACACTAAAGTTACAAAGTTGCATTTAATGATGAATTTAAGCCCCATAATCATGGAGGCTTATCATTTCTCGGCTGTTAACTCATTTGGGACGTTTTTACTTGAAGAATAAGGGTTTCCTCACTTATTTAAGGAGCCCTTAGTTAGTTTACAAAGGGAGTTCTTTTGGGGGAAGTGACATAACCTAAAAAAGCTACACCACCTTATTATTATTGCCCAAAAGCTTGTAGTTGCTGTGAAAACATCCAGGAGATCTTGAGTTCGAGTCTCAAGAGTTGCGTCCGTGTGTGGAGTTGTTTACGTGTGATAATAGGCGATTGGAGGAGTGTGGATTGCTATAGTTCCACAATTCTAGTTCTTGTAATTCCTTGATTAGGTATTTCTTGTTGAGTTATCATGAACTACTTTTACTTTTACTATATGATGAATGAAAGTTTGGTTAATTACTTGTGTTTGATTATGATTGTTATGGAGTAATTTTAGTTATACTTGTGTGTGGATGATGTGACAATTGTTGGAGTAATCTTATCATAGTGATGCATGAAAACATATCTTGTTTTATGAGTTTGTTGAGATAAAATCTAATCTTGCTTAATTGGTTGGTAAAAACAATTTCAAAGATTCACAAAGGCCGAAAGGAGTTTTCTTTATGTTTTTATTCCAAAAAGTTAGTGCACGAATTAGTATGGATTGTGGTGTGTGACAAGCAACACCTTTACTCATTAAAATGGATTTGGCATGACAAAAACCATTGATTGTGAATCATTCATTTTAAGTTGTGCATCATTACAAGTCACACCCAACTTGATTGGTTACTCTAAACAATTGTCATGGAAACTACACACAAGTATATTAGTTTTTGATTGATTGAACCTTGCTTGTTTTTAGAATTTACTTCAAATTGGATTGACACTCCTTTTTGCTAAAACTTATTTACTAAACCTAAACCCCAATTCCCTTGGGACGATCTCGACTTACCCACCTTTACTACCACGGACGAGTATACTTGCTCGTATGTGTGATTAGAGAATTGGATAAATCGTGTTTATAAATTTTAAAACTTGAACACAACGACACGCACATCAAGTTTTTGGCGCCGCTGCCGGGGAATTGTTAAGATTTTCTTGGTAGTTGGGCTTAGTAGTCTAAGTTTTTTTTTTTTTTTTTTTTTTTAAAAAAAAGTTAAAAAGTAAAAAAAAAAGGTTTGGTTCGGACCAACCGAATCGGATGATGTCCATCCGATCGGTTGGTGGTCTCGTTAACACTTTTTGTTTTAGTGATTTTTGTTATTTTTTCAGTTTTTATGATTCATTAATATTGTGTTTAATTAGTAGAGTAATTAGATTAATTAATTTGGGGTATTAGAAAGTTTTATTATGTTAAATGTTAGTTAATGTAGTTAATTTGTTAAATTTAATGTTTGGTAGTTTGATAGTTTTCATTGAATGAGTTTATAATTAGTTTTTATGGTCATTAGTTAAAGAGTTAAAAGTTAATCACATAGTTTAATGCTTGATAGTTAATTGTAGGATTATATTAATTAGTTTTAGTTATTAATTTATTCTTCTTTTTAAATTCTTCTTAAAAAAAAACAAAAAACAAAAACAAGTTAAAAAGAGGTTGTCATTAGTTTAGTTCTTCTTAAAAAAATATATATAATAAAAATAAAAAAAATTTGATCGAACCGATCGGATGCTGCCCCCATCCGATTCGGTTGGTGAGAGTTCGTATTTTGCATTTTACCCATCCGATCGGATATTTGCCTCGGTATGATTTTTTGTGATTTTTGATTTTTAGTTGTTTTGATGTTTTTATAGTTTGAAGTTGTTTGTTAGCTTGCTTTGGTTTGATATTTTGATATGGTTCGATTATAACTAACCCTCACGCTAATAGTTTGGATTTTTGTTTTGTGGTTATGTTATAGTTAGTGCTTAAGTAGAATGGAGAGTTTAAGCAATGTTTCGGAATATTTGAGACACTTGGAAGAGATGTTAAGAAATTCAGGAGATTCTTTGGAGAAGTTGGAAAGCATTTTGGATGAAGCTAAGATTGGTTTCGAAAGAAAAGAAGAAGTTGGCGAAAGCATAGTGTGTTTACCTAAGGAGAAAAGGGTGGTTTTGTTTACGCAAGCACCCCCTAAAGAGTTTGATGTACCATTTATGAGGTATGCTACACCATGTGGTGTGTAAGGAGTTAAGGCTTGGGATGCTCAACTTAATATGGAATATGGTGAAAATTACATTACGGAAGAAATGCTTAGTAAGCTTGGCTTTGTTAGGCTTGATTATGAGAATTATGGTAGGAAGATAGTGAGAGATGTGAATGTTAATATTCATGGTCATGTTTTCAAAATTGATTTTGTTGTGTTGGAGTATGGAAATGTGGGTGAACCGGAAGTTATGTTTGGTAGAAATTTCATGGTGAAAACTAAATGTAGGGTTGATTTTGCTATGGGCGAGATGAGAATTGATGTAGATGATGATATGGTAGAGAAGAAGGAAGGTAGAGGAGAGATTGTTAAAATGGGAAAGGCTAATCGCAAGAAAACACCACTTAACAAACTTACCCAACCCTCCACCCCTAAGAATGAGAGTAGTTCATCTAGTTCATCACCCAAATCACCTCAAGAAGTTAAACCATTGACTCAAGAACAAAAAGAAGCTGTTTTGGAGAACTTGGAAATGAAATTTAAGGAGCTTATGGAAGAGAAGCCGGTTATAGAAGTGTTGAACAATTACATGGTTTATCGTAAGAAGTTAGATGCGGTTATGATGGCAACAGCTAGGCTAGAGGATAAGAATTTTGATGAGTTTGAAAGGAAAAGGATAGTTGAAAATGGGTTGCCTAAGAAAGAGAACGATCCGAGAAATTTTGTGTTACCCATTAAGGTGAATGGAACCGATGCAATGTATGCATTGGCCGATACAGGAGCAAGTGTGAATGTGATGCCATACCCATTGTACAAAAGATTAGGACTTGGTAATCCTCAACCAAATCAATATAATCTTACTATGGCTGACAATTCAAGAGCAAAAGCAATGGGAGAAGTGAAGAATGTTAGAGTGCAAGTAGGATATCAAGCTTTCTTAGCCGATTTTCTTGTGCTTAATATCCCTGAAGATAAGGAGTTACCATTGTTGTTAGGAAGAACGTTTTTGAGAACTTGCGGAGCTATTATAGATATGGGTAGAGGTACTATGACTATTAGTGATGGGATCTTGAAGCATATCTACTATCCTAAACCTAGAGGCAATATTATTAAGGAAGTGCATGAAGATGAAGAAGAAGAAGACCATTTAGGTTGTTTCGAAGTTGGTAGAGATGAAGAGGGAAGGCCTAAATATGGGCCGGTTGTCCCTAGTTACTTTGGTATTGAAGATGAGTTGGAAAGAGCATTAGCTATGGAGGTTTTCTATAACCCATTCAAGAATGTTTTTGTGTTTCATAAATTGACAGATTTTCTTGGATCCTTACCGGTTCAATTGAAGAATTTGGAATGAGGACCCGAAGGAGTTAGTGTTTACAAGAAAGAAGAAGGTGATGGAGAATGGCATGTGAAGTTTGATATAGTTTGCCCGGATGGAAGGAATTTTGCAAGGAAGTTTAAAACACAAATGACTAACCGAAAGTTATCCGGCAAATTTCAAAGTGAAGACATCTTGAAGCATGAATACTTTGAAGGTTGAAGGTTGAAGAGCAAAAGATGAAGAATAAAGCACAAGGCTTGTGCTAATGTTTGTTTTGTTTATTTTTAATGCATTTTTAATAGTAGTTTAATGTTTTGCATTTAATTTTGAGTTAAGTTTAAGACCTTTTGGTTACCTTGTGGTTTTATTTAGTTTTAATCTATGGAGTTAAGTTTTGTTTTAGAAGTTGTAGAGATAGATTGGATAACAAGTTGGGAGAATAAGTGTGTTGGTGGTATTTTTCATACTTAAAGTGAAGTCTTTTAAAGGAGTCAAATACTTTCCATTTGTTCTTACAAGTGTTAAAGTGTTGAAGAAAGAAGGAAAAGTGAAGTTTTGCAAAAATTCAATCCGAATCGGTTGGATGAAATACTGATCGGATGGAGTGAAGTATATATACCCAAGATTTCAAAAATTATAAAAACACACACACACTCATTCCACCACACTTGGGGTTCATTAATTCGACCATTAGAAGAGTTTTAGAAGTTGCAGGAGAGTTGAAGGATCATCAATGGCACCAAAACAAAGGTTTCTTGCAGGAGGATCGAGTTCGTCGCGTGAAGTTGGTAATCCAATTGTGAAAAAGTTTGTGAATAGGAATGTCAAGGAGAAGGTTAAGTATACTGTGAATCCAGAGCACAATGAGAATTTGAAGTTTAGTGGCTTAAGCAGCGAAGAGAAGCACGCTTTTCGTGAGCGTCTCTCGAAGTTACAAGGGCGAAGGCTTGCTATTCCCAGGTTAGTCGATTGGGATTTATTTCATGAGTTTGGATGTGAGATAGAGTTAAGGGACTTGATGAGAATGACATATGTGTATGAAGGAGACGGTTCTAGTTTTGAGGATTATTTGTGGGAGAATGCGTTTAGTATCCACGAGAAAGTTAACCGTGAATGGTGTTTGGAGTTTTTCTCCACGTTTTACTTTGAGAGGAAGGTTGTGGATCTTATGAATGACAAATGCATTTGGTTTAGGCTCTGTGGTAGAGAGCATGAGTTTACTTTGCCTGAGTTTGCCGTTGTTCTTGGCTTGTACGAGCCAGATGATATCACAAGTCGATTGTTTGCATCTCATTTTGTGAGATTAGTAAGGAGGCATAACGATTATGCCGGGTTAGCTGAGTATTGGAACAGTGTTGGTGACCCAAGTTGTACTCGAAGGAATTCATCAAAGCTAAGGAATCCGTTGTTGAGAATTTTACAGAAATTGATAGCTTGGAGTATTTTGCATAGGACAGGAAGCCGTGACAAGTGCAATCAACTGGATCTTTGGGTGATGAAGTTGTTGGAGGAGAAGAATGGGAATGCGGCTTGGATAATAGCCGAGTATCTTTCAAGGAGAGCACCAGGAATCAAGGACAATAGTGCAATCTGTGGTGGTCACTATGTGACCAAGTTGGCAAAAAGATTGGGTTATTATGTGGATATAGAGTTAGCGAAGTGTTCAGAAATGTTGGATAGTGAGACGTGGGATGAAAGGAGTTTTAATACGGCATTAAATAGGAAGACACGAGAGTTGGGAGCTTGGATTGAGCCTCAAATGGCTGCACCTCATGGAGCACCACAGCAGCTTTACCAACAACAACCGTATCAACCACCACCTCATGTTGGGAATGTTCATGCCCCGGGTAGTTTTGACTCGGGATGGGGAGATTGGAACCGTGAGCTAAACGAGATTGAGAAAAGGGATGTGTGGAGAGATTCAATGATGTTGAGGCAAAATTACAACTATGATTACTCAATGCCGATGCTTCAACATGTGGCTCAACAAGCCGATTATGAGGTACCTCCTTACAACCCACCAAATGTTCCACCCTACCCATTGGAGTATGACCCGTATCCTGGCCAATACCCTTACCCATATCCTGGGTACGCACCATTTCCTGAACCAGTGCCGGTGTATGGCAGAGTTCCTAATGTTGGGAGTTCGAGTTTTGATGTGGGCGGTTCTTCAAGGGGTGTTGGAGAGAAAAGACAAAGGTACACAATTTTTGAGGGTGATGAGAATTATGAAGATGAGAATGGAGAGAGTGAAGATGAGAGGGTTAATCCGGACATGGATTACGATTGATCGATGGTTTATGACTATGGTTTCAAAACAATGATGGTTGAACTATTTCTATTTTCTATTTCTACTACTTTAACTTTAACTCTTGTAGGATTTATTTGTTTTAATTTAGGGTTGTTGGATTATTTTTATTTTATTATGTTTTTTTTGGTTTATTGTTTTTGTATTTTGTTTTGCTTGTTTCGAGCATAGTTTGCAGTGTTTGCAGGGGAAGAGTTGACGGAAGCTTAGTGTTGATCAATATTTGGAGTTGGAAGAACTCATGAGATTACTTGTGATCAACTAGGCCTATGCTAATTTTTTTCCCGGGTAGTTTTTCTCTAAATTTTTCCCATTTCCTTTACTTTGAAGTTCGTTTTATTACATTGAGGACAATGCAAAACTTAAGTGTGAGGGAGGGAAGAAAATAGGAAAAATTGGTTTAATTTTTAATTTTTTTTTTTTTAGATTTTGGATTTCAAGAACTAGAATGTGTGAATTTATTCGCCTTTGATTTTTCTAGTTGTTAGACAAATTGATTCAATGGTAAATAATAAGGTTATTTGAAATTTTTTTTTGGAATGTAGTCAAGTTTTGAGAGTTATTGGTAACTATTGCTAAGTACATTTTACCACCATTTTAAATTGTGAGGATTCATGCCTTATATTTCGTATGAGTGTGCCGGTGATTATGTCGATTCTAGAACTTGTACTTGTTATGCATTACGGTTAAAATTACTTTCAAGTAATAAAATATATTCAAATGATAAGAGGCAAATTAGGATTTTCACCAAATGGCCACCCGTTTACAATACATTTTTGCTAACCACATCGGTTAGTTGTCCTTAGTAATTGGAACCCATTTGTTAGCATTATATGCTAGATACCCTTAGTTACACCCTTTTGAGCCTATCTTTTCTTTTGATTTAACCCAGAAATTTCTACACCATACACCTTAGACTTTCCCGAATCAAGTCCAAATGAAGTTCGAAACTATTTATTTTTGATGATTGCATGATTGACCACACCTTGTATGTGTATATGTTGTTCCAATGAAGAAGGAGGTCGCTACTCTTATTTATATTTTTTGTAGCGTGTGCTCATCCAAAGTGTGGGGGTGTTAAAAAAAAAAAAAAAAAAAAAAAAAAAAAAGCCAATGAGCTATGTATGTATGAAAATAAGATAGTCAAGGAGCTATTATGGAAGATTGGAGTTAGTATGTAATTCGGAATAATGATCGAAGAAGTTTGGTGGAGTAATCATTTGTGATATAAAGAGTTAGGATAGAATTTGGACTTGATTCTTGTTTAGTGATGGCTTTGTTTAGATATGTAGCACATGTATGTTCTAGTGACCATCCGAGTTTTTGGGTAGTTGAAAAGCGTTGTTAGCGATCTGGTGAGTAAATTGGTGACCATCCGTTATGCAAGTAACGTCGTTAGCGAACCAAGGCACGATCTAGTGACCATCCGTTGCTTGACTACACAAGGATTCGTTGTTAGCGAGCTATGATGTTCTTGTATGAAATATCTATACATTAGCTAGGTAATCAAAACCCTTTTGAAGCCTAAAACCCAAATAAAAGACCTCTTTGATGTTTTATTTTGTTGTTTTGATACAAGTACAAGCTTATGGTAAGAGACATGAATCGCGTCTGAGCAATTGAGTGATCTACAATCAAATCTACCATCGAGAGTTGTGTGAATTTAAAATTTCCTTTGTGAGGTGCTTGGTGATGTTATCAAAGCTCGATTTAACTTGCATACATTTCAAGGATTTTTTCATGAACGTAATGAAAATACCATTGAGTTCAGTTTTTCTAAAAATTAGACTTGCTCGAGGGCGAGAAAAACTCAAGTGTGGGGGATTTGATAACGCTTAAATCTAACATGTTTTTAGGTGCGTTATTGCTAGTTTTGTGCATCATATTTGGTTATATTTGTGTGTATTTGTTGCTAAATGATGAAAAAGTGTGTATGCAAGTAAATATAGCCAAGTACAGGAAAAGTTGAGGAGAATACGAAGAAATGAAGAGATTATGCACATAAAGAGAATTACGAGAAAGAAACCACATGATACTTCAAAGAATTGATTAGACCAAGACTTCTATGCCTTATATATCAAGAAAAGATCTAGTTCTATGAAAGAAATTAGTGGTACAGCAAAGGATCAAGCACGTAACGAGAAGAGAAAAAGAGAAAATAAAAGTTGCATGGCAGAGTCATCCATCCGATCGGATGCTGCCCGCATCCGAATCGGATGGTTGAAGTTTGAGACACCGAGAGCTCCAACCGATTGGTAGGAGCCAAATACCGATCGGTTGGCCGACACTGAAGTTACAAAGTTGCATTTAATGATGAATTTAAGCCCCATAATCATGGAGGCTTATCATTTCTCGGCTGTTAACTCATTTGGGACGTTTTTACTTGAAGAATAAGGGTTTCCTCACTTATTTAAGGAGCCCTTAGTTAGTTTACAAAGGGAGTTCTTTTGGGGGAAGTGACATAACCTAAAAAAGCTACACCACCTTATTATTATTGCCCAAAAGCTTGTAGTTGCTGTGAAAACATCCAGGAGATCTTGAGTTCGAGTCTCAAGAGTTGCGTCCGTGTGTGGAATTGTTTACGTGTGATAATAGGCGATTGGAGGAGTGTGGATTGCTATAGTTCCACAATTCTAGTTCTTGTAATTCCTTGATTAGGTATTTCTTGTTGAGTTATCATGAACTACTTTTACTTTTACTATATGATGAATGAAAGTTTGGTTAATTACTTGTGTTTGATTATGATTGTCATGGAGTAATTTTAGTTATACTTGCGTGTGGATGATGTGACAATTGTTGGAGTAATCTTATCATAGTGATGCATGAAAACATATCTTGTTTTATGAGTTTGTTGAGATAAAATCTAATCTTGCTTAATTGGTTGGTAAAAACAATTTCAAAGATTTACAAAGGCCGAAAGGAGTTTTCTTTATGTTTTTATTCCAAAAAGTTAGTGCACGAATTAGTATGGATTGTGGTGTGTGACAAGCAACACCTTTACTCATTAAAATGGATTTGGAAACGATTTCATCACGAAAAAGGCCGAAAGGATTCGTAGGAATTCTTAAGATAAGAAATGCTTTCAAACAACAAAAGGACTTAATAGAATTATCGTAATAGTTAATCATGGCCGAAAGGAGTTAACTAGGAGATTGAATTCTTAGATATGATTTCTCATGACAAAAACCATTGATTGTGAATCATTCATTTTAAGTTGTGCAACATTACAAGTCACACCCAACTTGATTGGTTACTCTAAACAATTGTCATGGAAACTACACACAAGTATATTAGTTTTTGATTGATTGAACCTTGCTTGTTTTTAGAATTTACTTCAAATTGGATTGACACTCCTTTTTGCTAAAACTTATTTACTAAACCTAAACCCCAATTCCCTTGGGACGATCTCGACTTACCCACCTTTACTACCACGGACGAGTATACTTGCTCGTATGTGTGATTAGAGAATTGGATAAATCGTGTTTATAAATTTTAAAACTTGAACAAAACGACACGCACATCACCCACTATCTTTGATCCACTCGTCAGGTTCTTACTCAACCTTTAAGCACACCTAAGTTCAATAAAAACTCAAGCGTTTGGTCCCCAATATCTCATGGGTCCGTTTGGGTTAAACATAACATTATCATGGTTCATGTATGGAAATGGTGGACATGTGTTCCATGGCATGTAGTTGGGACCTTGAAAGTTTCTAGACATATTTTGGTTCCAACTATTTTGATGATGATGTTGTGAGTTGAAATTACTCTTTGGAAAGGGGTGTTTGGGAAAACTAGTTTTAGGCGTCTGTTGAACCGTTTTGGTTCTAAACTCATTTTTAACTTGACCTTTTCCTATAGACACTACTGGTTTTTTTTTTTTTTTTTTTTTTTTTTTTTTTTTTTTTTTTTTGTTAACAGTTGTACTAGTGCTAGGTTTATTTGTGACTTTTACAAATTCAGTACGATCCGAATTACGAACCTTCTGTTCATTAACAGTACCCGCGGAACCTTTTGGTACAACTGGCGGAACCAAATTTTTGGATCCGCCAGATCCGTGGGTGTCTGACTTAGTTGGAACAGGTTCTTGTACTTTCACTTTTTGTTTCATAAAGTCATTTAAGTTTCCTGATTTCATAAATCCTAGTCCGGTTTTATCATGAGGCAACTTTTGAATTTGCATTAACTCATCTGCTAAACAAATATTTTTATCAAACCTTTTAAACTTAGAGTTTTGTTTGATAAGATCTTCCTGTGTGGTTTTAAATGTTTCTATTTCTAATTTAAGTTCCTAACATGAGACACATGTTTCTTTAACACTTTTACCCTTTTCTGATCGTATTTCTTTTTCTTTTAACCAATAGACTTCGTTTTCTAAGAGTGTCGTTTTGGTTTTTAAGAACTTATTTTTGTTTATGATTTTTAGAGTAATATCACACAGTTTATTATACTCTACTTCTAAGGTTTCATCATCAATAGAGGAATATGACGAGTCAGAGTGTACCTCTTCTGAGTTATGAGCCATGAGAGCAACTTCGTCGTTCTTTGGCTCATCGTCATCACCATCGCTGTCACTCCAAGCTTCGCTAACAAATGCTTTTTGAGACTTGTTCTTTGGAGGCTTTGGACAATCTCCTATTAGGTGACCGGAATCCCCGCACCTAAAACACTTCCTATCCATTTTCCTTTCCTATCATCACGGTCTTTCCGGAATGATTTCTTTTCTTCACGAGGTTATCTAACGAATTTTCCTCTCTCCTAAAGAACTTTTTGAAATCTCTAACGGCCATGGCATACTCTTCGTCTTCACTACCCGAACTAGACTCTTCATCATTTGATTCTACTTTAGCTTTTAAGGCAATGGACTTCATCTTCTCCTTTTTGCCTTTAACTATTTCCGAGTCTTTTTCCATCACCATCTCGTAAACTTTGAGATTTCCGATGAGCTCGTCAAGTGTCATGCTTGAAAGATCCTTGGATTCTTCAATAGCCGTTACCTTTGCTCTCCACTTCGGATGAAGTGCTCTAAGAAATTTCCTGACAAAGTTCTTACTAGAAAAAGATTCGTCATGTGCTTTAAGAGAAGTAATTATAGTATTAAACCTAGCAAAAGCACTATCAATGGTCTCATCTTCAGGGATAACAAATTGTTCATATTGTTGAACAAGAAGATCAATTTTGTTATCCTTGGCTTGTGAGTTCCCTTGATGAGTGATAATTAATGATTGCCAAATATCTTTAGCCGTTTTACACATAAAAACTCTTTCATATTCTTTCTTTGGTAAAGCATTATAAAGCTTCATTTTAGCTTCATTATTTTTGGCAATCAACTTCTTTTGCTCATCACTGTGACGAGTAAGAGAAGTACCCTCATCCCGACCACTCGATATATCATTACTAATGGGCTTGTAATCACCCTCTACAACGATATACCATAGATCTATATCCTTTGACTTCATATACGTCTCAAAGCGGTTTTTCCAATATATGAAACAATTTGGTTCAAATAGTGGTGGTCTTTGCATAGATTGCCCTTCTTTAAAGTTTTCAAAATCCATTGATCGTTTCAGGTTTTAAAATACAATATATTTTGAAAATCTTGAGTAACATAGCTCTGATGCCAATTGTGGAAAACTAGAAGGGGGGTTGAATAGTTTTTACCTTTTTAAAATTAATTCGCTTTGTGACTTAACGTGATTTCAAAGTAAATACACACAAACAAACAATATAAGTCAAGTAAGTAAGGAAAGGAACAATCAAACCACAACACGGAGATTTATAGTTGTTCGGCTACAAGGACTCTCTTCCTTGCCCTACTCCACTCCTCGAGCCTCTAACTCGAGAGTTTTTCTTCACTAAGAAACAAGCTCCCTTCTAGGCGGAGAAAACCTTTACACGTCACTTACTCTTTATCCGGTACTAAGCTAAACACCGGGTTCTTTTACAAGGGTACAACCACTCCCGTTGGTTTCTTTAACAAGGGTACAACCACTCCCGACACTCTATGTGTTTTGAGGACTAAAACACTAACCAAAATCTACTGAATGAATGGTATAGACAATGATGTGTAAACACTAACAAATCACACAGTATCTAATCTATCACGACTTGCAACAGTGTTGAAGCTTGTATGCTTGATCTTCTTTGCTACAAAAAAGAGATCACTAAGAATGAAATGAATGAATGTAATGGGTTAGTAATGTACAAATGAATGAGTGTATAATTTAAGCTCTATGAGTGATGGTTGTACTTGAATGATCAGCTTGCTATTTATAGGCAAAACTGACCAGACAACCCGCGGATTTGGCGGATCCCAAGAATTGGTTCCGCCCTTGTACTGGTTTGGTTCCGCGGGGACAAGCCAGCTAAGGGATTTCCAAATCTTTCCATATATTGTCAAGTCTTGTCAAGATCTTCCAAAGTCAACTCTTTAGCTTCAAGATCTTTCCAAAATATATTGTAAAGTCAACTAAGATTTGTAAATGATGCATGCCATGATGTCATGTGTATTTTCATTTTTAAGAAATAAAAATAAACATGTAAATGTATATATGTATGTAATGTGTAATTCTTAGTCATCATATGATATGTAAATGAGTTTTAAAAACTTGTTACTAAAATGTAAAAGACTTTAGCATATACTTATGCTTTGCTAAAGATAAACCTTATAATTGTCATTAACAAAATTAAGCAAAGATCGTAAAATATAAATAACGTTTTTAGGACGATATTTGTATTAACAGATGCTTTTCAAAACAAGCACTTTAGTCAAGCCTCTTCTTCAACGCAGTGCTCAGACTGCGTAGCTAAAGATAATAAGATTGACAAGCTTGAAACAAGAAACAAGATGTTATTGTCTCAAAACAAGATGTTGATGACAAGAATAAAGACGCTGGAGGCATCACTGGAACTGGCAAGGAATCCTGAGGATCACGCATGTCAGTCGGGTGCAATGCTCCATGAGATTTTAGATGAGATAAATAATCTTCATGTGTAGTAGGTGTTGTTGTTGTAAATAATGTGTTAATGTTGTTGTTTAATTGAATAATAACAGTTGTTTTTGTAGTTGTTTAATGTGTTAATGTTTAACGTGTTATTGTTGTTGTTTAATTAAATAGAAACACATTAAACGAATACAAATAACATAATATAAAAAACATAACAAATAAACACTTAAAAAAACATAAAAAAAAAAAAAAAAAAAAAAAAAAAAAAAAAAAAAAAAAAAAAAAACCCTCCATACCATGGATGGTTCTTTTGTATAAATAGAGAGGGTTTAATAACCCACCCCATTCCTAAAAACCATCAACTAAGTTCTAAAAAGTAAACAATTTAATCATTCTAACCTGTTGCTCATTTCGAATAGAGTTAATTACATAAATGGTCACTGTGTTTTGGCGGTTTTTTCACTTTCAGTCACTCAAGTTTTTTATTGACTGATTCGGTCACAGTGGTTTACATATGTTACGGATCCAGTCCATATCCGAATGAAATGACCACAAAGTCCTTGTCATCTTCTTTTTCAAATATTTTGACAATTAAGTAACGGCCGTTAGTCTTTTAGACTAACGGCCGTTAGTAAATAACCGAAAATTTGGTTTTCTAACGTTTTCGTCCGTTTTTACACCTTTTTTTTCGGTCTTTATACGTTTTCGTCCGTTTTTACACGTTTTCATACGTATTTACACGTTTTCGTCCGTATTTACACGTTTTCGTCAGTTATTACACGTTTTCTTCCGTTTTTACACGTTTTCGTCCGTATTTACACATTTTCGTACTTATTTACACGTTTTCGTCTGATTTTTTCATCTGTTTTCACACGTTTTCCTCCGTATTTACACGCTTTCATCCGTTTTTACACGTTTTCATCCGTATTTACACGTTTTCATCCATATTTACACGTTTTCGTCCGTTTTTACACGTTTTCATCCGTATTTACACGTTTTCGTCCGTTTTTACATGTTTTCATCCGTTTTTACACGTTTTCCTCTGCATTTACATGTTTTCGTCCGTTTTTAAACGTTTCCTCCGCATTTACACGTTTTCCTCTGCATTTACATGTTTTCGTCCGTTTTTAAACGTTTTCATCCATATTTACACTCTTTCATCCGTTCTTACACATTTTCATCCCTATTTACACGTTTTCGTCCGTATTTACACGTTTTCGTCCGTTATTACACGTTTTCTTCCGTTTTTACACGTTTTCGTCCGTATACACATTTTCGTCGTTATTTACACATTTTGGTCCGTTTTTACACGTTTTCATCCGTTTTCACACGTTTTCCTCCGTATTTGCACGCTTTCGTCCGTTTTTTCACGTTTTCATCCGTATTTACATGTTTTCATCCATATTTTCACGTTTTCGTCCATTTTTACACGTTTTCATTTGTATTTACACGTTTTCGACCGTATTTACACGTTTTTGTTCGTTTTTACATGTTTTCGTCCGTATTTACACCTTCACGTCCGTTTTTACAATATTTTATTCATTTTTGCACGTTTTCGTTCGTTTTTACACATTTTTGTTCATTTTTGCAAGTTTTGTTCGATTTTACATGTTTTCGTCTGTTTTTACACATTTTTCGTCTTATATTTATACGTCTTCGTCCGTATTAAAATGTGTAAATACCAATGAAAATTTGTAAAAACAAACGAAAATGTGTAAATACGGACGAAAATGTGTAAATACAGATGAAAATGGGTAAAAATGAACGGAAACGTGTAAATATAGACGAAAACGTGTAAAACGGATGAAAACGTGTAAAAAATGATGAAAACATGTAAATACAGATGAAAACAAGTAAAAACGGACGAAAACGTTTAAATACGGATGAAAACGTGTAAAAACGGATGAAAACGTGTAAAAACGGACGAAAACGTGTAAACACGGACGAAAACATGTAAATACGGATGAAAACGTGTAAAAATGGACGAAAACGTGTAAATACGGATGAAAACGTGTGAAAATGGACGAAACGTGTAATAACGGACGACGAAAACGTGTAAATACGGATGAAAACGTGTAAAAACGGACGAAAACATGTAAATACGGATGAAAACGTGTAAAAACGGACGAAAACGTGTAAATACGGATGAAAACGTGTAAAAGGAATGAAAACGTGTAAATACGGACGAAAACGTCTAAATACAGATGTAAACGTGTAAAAACGGACGAAAACGTGTAAATACGGATGAAAACGTGTAAAAACGGACGAAAACGTGTAAATATAGATGAAAACGTGTAAATACGGATGAAAACCTGTAAAAACGTACGAAAACGTGTAAATACGGATAAAAACGTGTAAAAATGGATGAAAGCGTGTAAATACGGACGAAAACGTGTAAAAACGGACGAAAACGTGTAAAAACGGACGAAAACGTGTAAATACGAACGAAAACGTGCAAAAAGGGATGAAAATGTGTAAAAACGGACGAAAACGTATAAAGGACTAACGGCCGTTACTTATTTGTCAAAAGATTTGAAAAAAAAGATGACAAGGACTTTTTGGTCATTTTAATTCGGATATGGACTGGATCCGTAACATATGCAAACTATAGTGACTGAATCAGTAAAAAAAAACTTCAGTGACTGAAAGTAAAAAAAATCTACAAACGACAGTGACCATTTATGTAATTAACTCTTTCGAATATGACCATTTGAGCTACTATACTTAATAAAGTAATTTACTTGGTCCCTCAAAAAAGTCTTGAAATTGCATATAAATCCCACAATTTTAGATCAATTCATGAGGTACTTTCCATCTTGTACTATCACCCATCCCCTGTTTTTTATAATTGCTAAAATTCATTTTCATCATGTGGCATTCAGAATCTGAATCTATTGCTACAAGAAATTACAACAATGGTGTTCAATCTGTCAAATTTGAACAAAGAGGTCAATCTTGGTAAGCATTCATTGGTCAAAGTTTCATAGTCAAACATTAAATTGCATAATTATATTTCAACTAAGTTGGACGTCTCGTTGGAAGTAGTCTCTCTACTCCCGAGTTTATCTTGGGGTAGGAGTCGATCTCTCTACATTCTACCTCTCCAATATCCTGCCCCGGCGGGATTGGGTTTATTGTTGTTGTTGATATTTCAACTAAATTTTAAAAATAAGTAGTAATACTTGTATGTTTGTTTATTTAAAATAGGTATGTTGAAACTGATATTCCAAGTGACTTGATGATTCAAATTGGTGAAATTAGCTTCCATTTGCACAAGGTATTGACTTTAGCATAGTACGTAGTAAAAAAATAGTGTGACTATATGGTACAGTAGTATACAAGAATAAACAAAGACTATTTGAATTGTACTAATATGTGTTTTTGACTTTCTGTGTATTATATATTCAAATTTTTGAAGTTTCCACTTGTTTCAAAAAGTGGAAAAATGAACAGAATTATATATGAATCAAGAGATATGGACTTCGAGAAAGTAACTCTAGATGAATTACCCGGTGGTGCGGATGCTTTCGAGCTCATAGCGAAATTCTGTTATGGAATAACAATTGATTTAACTGCCACAGTGATTGCGGGCCTAAGGTGTGCTGCCGAATATCTCGAAATGACTGAAGATTTAGAAGAAGGGAATTTGATCTTTAAAACTGAAGCTTATTTAAACTATGTTGTGTTATCTTCATGGAATGAATCAGTTTTGGTGCTTAAAAGTTGCGAAAAGTTGTCCCCATGGGCCGAAAACCTTCAAATTGTTAGAAGGTGTAGCGAATCGCTTGCTTGGAAAACGTGCACGGACCCCACCGGGGTGAGCCTGAACAGCAACCGGGGCGTTCATGATTGGTGGTGTGAAGATCTTTCGGTTCTTAATATCAGTCATTTTGTTCGTGTGTTAAGTGCTATTAAAGTAAAAGGAATGAAGCACGAATTAGTAGGAAGAGCCATCATGTATTATGCTATGCAATCGCTTCCGGGTATGGTTAAGGAGGGTATATCAGGTTCGGTTGAAGAAGGCGCGAGTAAATGGAATGGCGGTTTGCATATGGTCATAGCGGTGAATAAAGGCGATCATGGTTCGAGCCCTCAAGGGAAACATCAAAGAACGATTATTGAGAGCTTAGTTTGTATAATCCCACCACAAAGGGGTAGTGTCACGTGTAGCTTTCTTTTGCGGTTATTAAGAATCGCGATTATGGTTAATGTGGCGCAAGCTTTGGTTACCGAATTGGAGAAAAGAGTGGGGATGCAGCTCGAAGAGGCTACGTTGGAAGATCTTCTGATTCCTTGCTATACTAGAAGTGACATTATGTATGATGTCGATCTTGTTCACCGAATATTGGATAATTTTCTGATTCAAGAACAAATGGAAATCTCAACCCCTGGAAGGAACCCGATGGGTGAGAATAATGATGGGGTTCATATGGGTAATGTCTCAAATGCAAAAGCCATAGTTGCTAGGCTCGTTGATAGTTATCTTGCGGAGATTTCACGGGATAAAAACCTTTCACTGACGAAGTTTCAAGTCCTCGCTGGGGCACTACCAGAATCGGCAAGAAGTTGTGACGATGGCATATATCGTGCAATTGATTTGTATCTAAAGGTAAGAATAAAACACTTAATTTGCTAAAAACAAAAATAATACAATAAAGATAGCAAATGTACATGTAAGGTGAGTTATGTAACACGTTACAGAGTATAAATTTACTTTTCGTACGTTTTTTGATTTGCAGGCTCACCCACTCCTCACAGAACACGAACGAAGGAAGCTATGTCGAGTCATGGACTGCCAAAAGCTCTCGCCTGATGCATGTACACACGCTGCTCAAAACGAAAGGCTTCCTGTTAGAACTGTTGTCCAAGTCATCCTCTCAGAACAAATAAAGCTAAGTAACGCGTTAGCTAATGCTACTTTTCGAGACTCTAGTGATCCACACCTCCAACAAATCGTTCCAAATAGGAAAACTTTACTCGAAGAAACACCACAATCATTTCAAGACGGGTGGACAACTGCCAAGAAGGACATTAACACGCTCAAACTCGATCTAGAAACCGTCAAAACAAAGTACCTAGAACTCCAAGGCGATATGGAGGGTCTACAAAGGCAGTATGATAAGGTAACAAAGATTAAACACCAATCAGCATGGTCAAGTGGTTGGAAGAAGCTAAGCAAAATGACCAAGATTACGACAATAGAGAATTCGGGAGTTGGGTCACATAGTAACGCAGAACCGATCGTAAAAACACCAAGAAGGTGGAGACATTCTCTTTCTTGAAGTTAAACTTGATCCGATATCTATCATCCGAAAAAGCTATGTAAAAGTGTCGTACGTGGTAAAACTTTTGGCATCGTTTATTCTTATAATTAATGTAATTAAAGGTCTAAATATTTTTGGTTATAATCAAATGTGGTCATATATAAAACTTTTTTTTTGGAAAAATGTATGCAGACATGGGCGACCATTGTTTATTGGTTGTTTGGCTTCATAAACTCTTGGCAGCAATTATCTGAAACGGCTATCGTTTAGCAATTAGTTAAATGGTTTTACTAAATGCAATTCTAAATTACAAAGAAATATAAATTACAAACAAAGAAATATATATTTCTCATCCTCTCATTTTAAGATTTCTTCTCATTTGATCCTAAGTCCACACACCTAAACATATATGCACTGATATTATGATTTAGCATTGTTTGTGTGCTATTTTCTGTATCTATCTGTTATTTTATATGCACTCAACTCACATCTGAACAATTAGACTTGACAAACTCAATCCATAGTACTTAAAAAACCAGGCAGCAGCAAAGTTTAACACAGAATGTGATTAGAAATCGCAAGCTTTGAAATCTATATATCCGGAAAACTTCCAGGGGGTGCTTCAAGAGTTCCACCAATTGTACTATAAGAAAGCAAAAATAAACTAAAAAACTTAAAAGAGCACATCATTTTCAACATAGCCCTACTACATACACTCCTAATTTCAAAAAGAAAAAGTAAAAAAAGAGCCAAGATTTCCATAAACCATGGTACTCGTCTTATCATCACAAACTAACCATCGTTCTTTTAAGATACCAATATCACTGCTTTATTTAATGTCCAAATGCATGTATGGTGTTTCGTTTCTCATCTTGAAAAGATCGATGGTTTGATTGCAACATAAAAAGAAGTAAAACGGTCTGCAAAATCAATGACTCTTGGAAAAATGGTCTTCAAACAAATCTTTTGGTATTATCAAACTTCACCTATATCCGAAGGGTGCCATATACAAACCTCCAAATTCAGTTCACCGGATGAATTCAGATACCCAAACGGTACCAAAAGAAAATCAGACGGAGGAATACCTTCAACCCTACCAGGAAGAGTCGGAGTGTATGACTTAAGTCTTAACGAGTTGTTTCCTCTTTCTGATACAAGACAGTATAGAAACCGCTCGTCATTGGTACTTGGGCCAATACAAGTTACCATAACAGTGTGACCAATATTTTCGGTCCCTTTATTGAGTAAGAAAAGAACACCATCTTCTTCGGCTTGAAGCACGAGGAAGGTTTCGTCCATGCCTAGAGATACTGGGAATGGATTATTATACTGGAAACGTCTTCCGGAATCCCAATGTTTACTGCTGAAATGATCTGATAATTCTTGAAATAAACCTGTGAAGCTGCAATTTAGAAGTGGGCATGCAGATTGACCAGGGTACATAACTTGGGGATTTGTGTGTTGGTATTCTAATGGATTCTTGTAGGTGTAATTATCAATCCGCACAGGTGGTGTGTTCTCGTTCTTGTAAGCAAATGGTACATTTTCCTGCACCAATCAAAGTAAAAGTTAAATTAAAACATTCATTTTGATTGTCACGTGTCATAATATTATAAGAAAGTGACACCGTGAAGGGAACCCAAAAAACGGTGGTATTTTTACCAAGTTTTCATCCTGTCGGACCAGAGTACCACGATTAACTCTAGCAGCCACCTCTCTCAATGGGAGCACGTCACTATGATCCCTGTCATTTAATAACCCCAATCCAAGACCTCTCTCCTTGCAAATAACCTGCACATGAAAAATAAACTTTAGACATGGATAAAGATATATGAGTGATTGATTACGATTAAGATCATTTAACTTGTGTTTTTTTGGGAAAATACTTATTTCCACAAAATAAAAGAGTAGAAGATACGCTATGTTTTACAAAAATGGTCAATTTTTTACAAATGTTGCAGTACGAAGCTTCATTTTGAGTTTAATATCGACAATCTTTGGTTCAAAATACTCATTCTTACAAGGCATTGTATTGAGAATAGTTTATTTGAAACGATGATGGCTTCTTTTTTTTTTTTTTTTTTTTTTTTTTTTTTTTTTTTTTTTTTCACAAACCAAAAATGAGAGACTTGAAAAAGTATACTTACAAAGATATATATGTAGATGTATATACTATACAAACATACATATATAAGTAATTCTTATACATACACGTATATGTAATATGTATACAGATGCGTATCCTTGTATTAACTGATATTTAGATGTACATCGATAGGGGTAAATATGTGTATATTATATACTTGTATACACCTACATACATGCATTATGTACATGTGTATGGACACGTACATGGATATGAATATGCGCCTATATGTGAAAAGAATCAATTACCTCTCCACTACCATAACCCCCAAGCTCTTTCTCCTGTTTTTCTCTCTCAGAAATCGCTTCCTCGGTCCAACAGGTTAAGCACGGAACAACAACAGGGCCTGGTTCGCAAGTTCCTCCAATGGCAACACACTCATAGTAGAATATCTGTGAACATTGACAGATCTTATATTACCAAACAGAGTTTTTTTACCAATGAGCAAAGCACTTGAAAAAGAGCATTGTAGTTCACCTGAAGAAACAAAAGACAACCACCCACTGCACGTTGTTTCCCTTGACGATACCGAGATACCTCCCTAACGAGCCTATCAAGCAAGAATTTTGCCCAGTTGTACTCATGAATAATATCCATATCTGTCAAAAGATGAAGAAACGACGGGCTAACATCCAGCCTTGCGGTAGGGCACAAAAGAGTCCCTAGAACATATAAAAGGAACGCTCTTTTAAAATCATCCCCCGCTTCCGGTTGTCCCAATCTCTCTTCCAAAAAACGTACTGAAATTCCTCTGTTTGAAGCATTGTACTTTTGGCGCAATTCTGCAACTAAGTCATCAGGACCAGAGTTTACAACATCCTTACCAGTAGCCGGTAATCCCATCACAAGTTCTACATCATGAGGATATAAAGGAATCCGTTCACCGCAAATTTCTAAACTACGCCTTATGGTGTTGAATCTTTCTAACAACCATAAACATAAACTACGCCTTAAAGTTCTACATTTGAGATCAAGAAGACTGCCGAATCCCATACTCCTCACAGCTTCCTTTTGTTCAGTTGTAAAGTGTTTTAACACATTGACTAAACGACCAGGAGAACACCTCGTGACTAGATTCGCCTGTTTCACAAACCCCGTTAACGAAAAGTAAAAAGTATAATCGTAAAACATCACTAGAAACACAAGTTACCTGCTTTCTAGGCTTAGGTTCACGAGCAGGTGCGGAACTCAAGTAGTCATCCCAAACTTCACGAGCACGTTTAGTATACTTTGACTTTTCTTCAAGAGTCATCACTTTCCACGCCTCCGATGCTGCCCGTGTCGCCTGAAACAAGATAACATCAACTCCACTTAAAAAAAACCCCCAAACAATCTTAAATCCAATAACAAGTCATCACAGTCGGTATACTCACAACTTTCAAACCAGACGACTCCGGATGCGACGCACTATACTCCTTAATAAACTCCCGACTAAGACACAATCACAATCACAATCAAATATATCAGTAACCCGTAAATCAAACACCAACACAATTCGAAACAATAAAAAGTGATCTCATTTATACCTAAAATGTACCCAAGAGCAAGCGGGACGAGGCGTACCGCCTTGCTTCTTCTTTTTCTTCCTTCTACTCCCTTCGTTCTCAATACCCGACACTGACATTTCTTTTCTTTTCGCAGTCATCGAACCGCTTTCACTCGGCACCTATTCCACACAAACAAAAACACCTCATTTACACTCAAATTCACTGAAAAAAATCATAACTTGATAAAATTAACATCAACTGCTCAAAAAGCAAACTAATTTAACATAAATTTACAAAATTAAACAATAAAAACAACAATCAAGTCCATAAATCAACATCAATTACAAAATCTGATGATAAAGGTCACACCTTTATACTAAATTAAGAATAAAATTAGGATTACCATTGGTGAAAAAATATCAGTTCCATCATCGAAAGTATCAGTAACCATAATCAGATTAACAAAATTAGGGTTGTAAAAATTGGGGAAAATAATGTAATTGGGGTTTCTTTGATAGAATTGATGATTTAGTGAAATTTGTATTGATTATGAAGAAGAATTAAAAAGGGGGAAAGAAATTGGAAGATGGGTTTGTTTGTTTGTTTTGATCCGATCCATCTTTGTGTTTTCACTCATACTGCTATATTTTTACATCACTGGTCCCTATTGTTTTTGCAATTAATTTGACACCATGGACCAGCGACTTTTTATATTTATGAATGAGGAAAGTTAAATACGAAACAAAAAAAAAACAAAAGAACAAACCGCTCAATCTCAACCATCCATCTATTTTAAATCTAAATGTCTAGATTAATCCTCATTTTAATATAATTAATTATTGAAGGGCACTTTTGTAACATCACTCAAATTTAAACACATCACTTACACTCTCTTCATTTACTCTTTTCATTTTCATTTTACACACACACCATCAACAATCCTCACCTACCCCCTAGAAAGCCAAACGCCTCTGCCACGTCACCAAACCACCACAACCGCCCGATCAGATTACTAACCCTTCAGCGATGGATAATTAAGATGATGATGATGAAGTGTTGTTGAGTGGTTTTTTGGATCGGAGCGAGCCAATGATTGAGACGGTAATCGATCAGACGCAATAGCAGAATCAACGGCGCGGTCAGCTGAGCCGAGACAGAGGATGAGCTGGTAGGGGCGGAGGCGGTGTTGGGCGGCGCGTGGGAGGAACGCGAGCGAGTGGAGTAAGACGGCGGAAGCGTGTTCGATGTTGGAGTTTGCGAGTAGGTGTAAGGGGAAGTGTTCGACACGCGCGATGGAGGAGAGGTATTGGGATTCGAGAGTGGATAGCAAGGAGAAAGAGCAATGATGCCAAATATGTCTTTTTTCTGAGGTCAAATGTTCTGTGAGGTTTGGATTTGTACTGATTATAATTATAGCAGTTGGATGTGTGACGTGTTTGGGTGAATTATAGCAGTTGGATTAGTTGTTGTTATAATAAATTTTTGTGTGAGAGTGTTTGTTGGAGATGGTGTTGAGATTTGGAGTCAAAGGCATGTGTGAGACACGCGGATAAAAGTTTTTTCTGGTGGACAAAAGATGGTTGTTGTATACAATGTGATTCATTATGAATTCCATGTGATTCATAATGAAATGAATCACATGGGATTCACATGTGACTCATGCTGAATCTCATGGGATTCATTATGAATCTCATGGGATTCATGCTCAATCCCATGGGATTCAGATGAATCCCATGCGATTTCATGCTAAATCCCATGTGATTCATGTTGAATCCCATGTGATTGATTATGAATCTCATATGATTCATAATGAATAACATGGGATTCATTTTCATACATAATCTCATGGGATGCACCAAAGAATCCAATGGGATTCATACAGAATCCCATGGGATGCACCAAAAAATCCTATGGGATTCACAATGAATCCCATGGGATGCACCAAAGAATCCCATGGGATTCACAATGAATCCCATGTGATTCACCAAAGAATCCCATGGGATTCATACTGAATCCTTTGTGATTTATCGTCTTTTTACGAATCCAGTGGGATTTTTCTGGACGGAAATTTTGAAGAAAAAATATTCGTATTTTTACGAATCCCATGGGATATTTCTGGACTAAAATTTTGAAAAAAAAAAAATCTTTTTACGAATCCTGTGGGATTTCTTTACGAATCCCGTGGGATTTTTCTGGACGGAAATTTTGAAAAAAAAATTCGTCTTTTTACGAATCCCATGGGATTTTTACGAATCCCGTAGGATTTTTTTGGACGGAAATTTTGAAAAAAAATCGTCTTTTTACGAATCCCATGGGATTTTTTACGAATCCTGTGGGATTTTTCTGGACAGAATTTTGAAAAAAAAGTTCGTCGAAAGTATATAACAATGCATATCTATAGAAAGATAATTTTTTTCTCGTCGCGATGGTGTATTTTTCATAGCTTGAAGATTTACCGTTTGCAAGATATGTTGTTTTAAAAAAAAGGTGGAAAGTGGGTTTTTATATTAAATGAGCTAAAATGTCAATTTTTCCCTCCTTTTTTATTTTTTGTTTTAAAAAAAAGGTGAAAAGTGGATGGTTGAGATTGATTTATTTGTTTTTTAAGTGATACTTGTTTTGCATCGATCTCACCTCATTTATGAATAAATTAGCCCATATTGTTTTTGCAATTAATTTGACACCATGGACCAGTGAGTGTTTATATTTATGAATAAATTAGCCCCCCAAAAAAAAAAAAAAAAATACTCTACTGAGAGCATAGGGTATGGTTAACGCACCCCTGCGTTAAACCTTAACGTGCCTGCGTTAAGGGTGCATTAACCACACCGAGTCATCTGCGTTAACGTTGCGTTAAAGGGCTGCATTAACCCTTTAACGCAGCGTTAAGGGGCTATATGGTGTAAAATAAAAAATCACTTTATCCCCCTTAAACGTCTACATAGCCGTTGGATTAAAAAAAAAAAAAAAAAAAAAAAACATTTCACCCCCTTGAATGTAACCGTTGTATTCAAACGGCAATATGCTAAAAAAATAAAAAAAAAATAAATACTATTTTCACTTCACTATAAATACCCAATTAACACAAAATTTTTTTTTCAAACTTTCACAAATTAATCTAATCTATCATATACTTCCATCTCTTAAAAAAAAATATATCCGGATTTAACCCAAATGACGATAGTTTCATGAATCTCCTCGGTGGGTGGAATAACCCAAACGCCGGGTCATCTTCAAACCCGAACGCACCATCACCCAACAACCCAATCCCTAACCCACTCGGCTTGTCGAGCCAAGAACTTTACTTACAACATCAACGAATGCTATTTTGGGAACAAAGCCAACACCACTCACTAAACACCAATTTCTCTAATCTACAATTCACATAACAATCACAACAATCTCAAACCGAAACCCATGATGTTCCCGAGACACCTACGTCTCCTCCAAAGCCATTCAAACGAGGGGGGGGGGGGGAGAAACGAAAGGCAAAAAAATCGAAAGACCCCGAACCATTGGAGGAGGATGAAGAAAATATCGAGTTCATCAAACGTTGGAACCAAAACGAGGAAAAATTACTTGCCACGTGTTATGTGGCCGCGACCGAGGATTCACAAGTGGGTCGTTCACAAGATCGCGATACATTTTGGCAACGGGTGAAAAATGAGTTCAATAAACTCAATTTTCAAAAGCGAAACAAGGATATGATTCAAGGGAAGTGGAAAACGTTGAACCGTGATTGCACAAAGTGCAACGCCTATTACAAACGTTCCCAACGCCAACAAAAAAGTGTGGAAAGTGAGATGGATATCCTTAAACGCGCCAAACAAATGTATCGTGACGAGCACAAAACTGCTCCTTTTAACAACGAGGAGGCTTGGGAGGTTTTGCGGGCTCATAAGAAATGGGACGCGCCTGATCCGCTTGATTTAACCGGCGATGTCCCAAGCCAAACAAACGAGGCATTGTTTGGTCGTGATGAACAACCATGTCCTATGGGAACAAAGCGTGCTTCAAAGAAAGCTAGATCCGAGAGCACGACAAGTACCGGGGGAGCGAGTACCGGAGGAACGAGCTCGTCTAGCCAATTCGGGGAGGCTATGACATCCGAGTATCGTTTGAAATGGGAAACCGCCCAAGCGGCGTATCGGACGGCCCAAATAAAAGATGAAACGATAACAAGATTGGAGGAGATGAAATTTTTTATGATTGACACTGACGGAAAGGATCCAAACATTATGTGTTGGATCAATGAAGAAAAAGATTGAATCATCAAAAAATATAACCTCCAACCTCGTCACTAGATTTAGTATTTTGTTTTTTTTTATGTTGTAGTTTGGTTAGTCTTGTTTTTTTTTTTGTTTATTTATTTTTTTTTTTTTTTATTTCGTTATTATTATTATTTTTTTCGTTGTAACTTTTTTTTTATTAACTATGTAATGTAATATGTTTAAGAATGAATGTTATGTTTTTAATAAATGAAGTATTAGTTTAAGTTTAGGGGTTGAGTTTGAAAATATTTGAGTTAAAGTTGAGTTAATGTGAGTTATGATAAGAGGTGTTTTTTTGAGTTAAAGGTGAAAAGGTTAAAGCTGATGTGGCGCTGACGTGACAATGTGTTAAAGTTTAACTCTGTGTTATTATACCGAATGCTCTGAACACATTGTTTTTTCGATTATCACTTAAGCAAGAAAAATAAAATAAAGAAAAACAAAAAAAAATTGTGTTCCAGAATATCAATTAAAGAAATGAAACAAACTAAAAAACAAAGGTGTTTTGATTAGTTTTAAAATAAACTATTTTCTCTCAAATTATGCTGAAAATGTTTACTTTTTATTTTTTTTACTTTTCCTTACTTAATAAAACTTGAAAAGTGAGCATAAGATCGTTTAAGAAATTTTGACACTAAATTTAACAACTTTCAATCAACTAAATTCTAACACTTTTTGGGTATGTTTGGCAACAATAGTTGTTGCTGGTGCTGGTGCTGGTGCTGATGCTGGTGCTGGTGCTGATGCTGATGTTGGTGTTGGTGCTGGTGCTGTTGTTGATGCTGAAAAAGATTAAAATTATAGGTTTTTTTTTTTTTTTTTTTTTTTTTTTTTTTTTTTTTTTTGTGATGTTTGGCAAACTAGCTGAAATTGTAAATTAAAAGTGTAAAATGACATAATTGGAGATTATTTTGTGAAAAAAAAAAACTGTAGCCCCCATAATCTTTTATAAATTGGTTCAAGGAGCTTTTATTTTTGGAGATTATTTTTAATATAATCTTTCATAAGTTGTTCAGCAAAACAATGTTACTTTTTAGACAAAAGATTATTTTGTGAAAAAAAATAGTTGTAGACCCCATAATCTCTCATAATCTGCGTCACAAAACACAGCTTTTATCACATGGTTTTTTTTTTTTTTTTTTTCTTTTTTTTTTTTTTAAACATACAAATAACAAAATCATATTTTTTTTTATGGATTTCTTTTTCCCTTTAGAAACAATTAAAATATATATATATATATATATATATATATATATATATATATATATATATATATATATAGGATAAAGATCAAATAAAAAGACAAATATCCGTACATTAAGTAAAAAGATTTTTTTTTTTTTAAATTTTCTCAAAAAATTCCAAAAAAAATCGACAAGATCAGTTATGTTGGTGCATGAAAAAGTTGTGAAGGAAGTTTTTCTAAAAGTGGATATTTTTTCCGAAAAAAATTATGAAAAAATACGTTTGTGCATTAAATCGCTTTTTTGTGCATCAAAAATTCGTTTTTGCACCTAAGTTCTTTTGACTTTTTTAATCAAAATAACATTGCGCATCTAACTAAAACAAGTTGAAAATTTTGTGCATCAAAATTTTTTTGCGCATCAAAATTCGTTTTTTGTGCATTAAAAAAAACGTATAAAAACTCAAAATTAGAAAAACTTTTTTCACAAAAGTTTTATGCACCAACATACTCGATCTTGTGTAATTTTTTGGGATTTTTTCGCGAACTTTTTTTTAAAAAAATTCTTTTTACGTAGTGTACGGATATTTGTCTTTTTATTTTAACTTTAACCTATATATATATATATATATATATATATATATATATATATATATATATATATATATATATATATATATATATATATATATATATATATATATATATATATATATTGTGCACCCAACTTTATCAATATATAAAAAAAGTAAGAAAATTAATATTTTAATGAACAGTGCAGCACAGTGCTGCTACAGTGCGCGGGTACTGTAGCTACAGTATTTATTTATTTATTTTTTTTTTAGTAAAAATAATTTCGATAAAATAAAATTTTGAAAAAAAAAAGTTTTTGAAAAAATACTTTCAAAAAAAAAACTTTAAAATTAATTTTTCTAAATAAATTAATTTCGAAAAAAAAATTAATTTTTCTAATAAAAATTTTTGTAATAGCAGAAAAAAAATCTATTATATATATATATTTTTTTCGAAAATCTTTTTTCTAAAAAAAAATAAAGTTTTTGAAAAAATATTTTCAAAAAAACTTTAAAAAAAAATCATAAAAAAAAAAAAATTCGAAAAAAAGTTATAGAAAAAAAAATAAAAAAAAAAATATATATTTTTTAAATTTTCAAGAATCTAACATGTAATAATTATATGAATTCAATGACCAACCACATCGTACAACAAAAAACAACTATATAAACACCGCGCCGCAAAACATAATTTAAAATAGAAGTAACAAAAAAAATTAAAAAAATTACGAAATAATTGTGAACTTACAAAACGTAAAACACAAATCGCACAACAAAAAATAACTATCTGAACAACGCGCGGGCTTTCATGCTCCCAACTGTTTTGCTACATGGCTCACTAAAATTTCAACACATGTAATCTTTTAATAAATGTATGACTGATTTTATGTTACGCGACTGACATTACTCGACCAACGACTATGATTTTACTATCATACTTTTGCTCGATCTTATTTTCGACCAAGTTTTTTAAATATATATTAAAAACTGATTTAACATTGGCACATGTCAAAATATTAATGAGTCGTGAATTCGCACAAGTAAATTCACGTTATATCTAGGCTTCTAGCCCTTCCAGAAATTTAAATAAACGTTACTATTTTTTTTAGCAAAAACAGACTTCTTTTTGATAATTTTTTCTTTGTTTGAATGTTCATATTCGAAATGCTAGTAAGAAAAATGATTGGGGTTTGGCTTTAAGTATTTTACATTTAATAATTACAAATATAACTAAATATTTTTATAAGACAAATATCTAACCAAGGTTTTCAAAATCGGGAACCTCTTTAGGATCTTTTTCGTTGTTGCAAGATCGAAATCGTAAGATTGGATCGAGATCCTGAGATCTCAAGATAATGTCATTTTTTAGTAGCCTTTGTAAAATTATTTAAATCTACAAATTATCATATATCATAAACACAAAATTATATGAATGTTTTATAGAAATATTGTCCTAAATTATAAATATGGAATATTAAATAAGATTTACATGTTGTTTTCTAAATTCTATCAAAACAGAATCTATAACTTTGTAGTTTTTTAGTTTGCGGTTTGAGAAAAGTAAGATCGGATCGGATTATATCTTAAGATTCTATGGTCAAGATCGGGATCCTATAAGCTCTTAAGCTTGTTAAGATCCTACATAGGATCCGGATCGTT